>CM067338.1:53048819-53591319 GCA_034376525.1 Nicotiana benthamiana | reverse complement strand
TATTGTATATATAGACATACATGCCCGCTTCGTAGTACTATTCATCCCTTGTATTACAAAAGTATTAACGTCATACATTTATATTATTTACGTAGTAAACACAAAAGTAATTTTTAATTTTGACCATTGTTGACCAGAATAGTGACCAATTGTGGTCGCTATTTATTCATGAATTTAGATTAGCGACCAATGTTGGGCGCTAAATTTAAATCATATTTAATTATATTTCATATAATAATTAAATTAATAATAAAATTATTAAAATTGAATAACTGGTACCTAGTTAAGCGAATTAAATTGGTCGCTTCCTTTCTTACCTTTATTTAGCGACCAAGGTTGGTCGCCTATTTTAAATTATATATACCTATATTTTATAGCTTTTTTTAACTAAAATTTTGTAAGCGGATCCTACTTTAGCGACCAAGGTTGGTCGCTAATCTCAGTAAAAGTTTGACCAAGCAAGCCTGATCAAGCTAGTCAATATTTTGACTACTTTAGCCACCAATTTTGGTCGCTATTTTGTTTCCAGAATTTATATTATTATTTTCGCTAGTTTAGCGATCAACTTTAGTCGCTTTTTCCATAAACCAAATTTACTATTCTTTGGTCGTTTTTTTTTTTACAGGAATTCTAGTAGTGATTTATGTGTGCGTTTGACGGCAACAAATACCATGCAAAAGAAGCATCTAACAATAACCTTAGGGAGATACGCGGTGGAGCCAGCCAGGATGTTATATATTCATTTGGAAATTCTTATTTAGCCGTTGAAGGACAAGTATATATATCCTCTATTGTATTGCTAGATTAGAAACAAAAATAGTGGAGTGGAAAGTAAATAATATAACGGCCGGTCTTTCGATTCGTACAATTTCTCTTTTCCTTTTTATACAGAGAAATGGAAATCAGAGGTGGTAGCGAGAAATATATGAATTACAAATTAATTAAAAAAAAAAAAGCAATATAATGAAACATACATGCAGATAGTAGAAGAGTTAAATAATCAAAAGATTAATTCAAGAGTCAAGCTGCAGCACACACCACAAGCACTGGGGTTTCAAACTGCTGCTGCGGCTGCAAGTTCACTTGTGCCAGCTCGCCACCCGCCCGTTCTTCATTTTCATGGTCGTTTGCCACCGGCGGACTACTTACGCTGCTCTCCCTGTTTTCTTCCGCAGCTAATGCTTCTTCATCCAGCTTCTTGATCATAACCTCATTTTTCTCGGATTTGACAGGATTTACCTGTTCTGAGTTTCCTACGACGACGATGTTTACTACATGCTCCGGCACTTTTTTCTCTAATTCTGCTGCTGGCTTTACCTTACGGTATAGCCCGTACAACAGCATCTGAATCATTCCCAGGAAGAAACCCAATACATTCGGCAGCTGTATAAAGTTAAAAATAAATTAATTACTCCAAAGGTAAATGAAAGAGTTCGAAGAGCAACAATAAAATAATACTCCACACATTCCAATTTATGCCGCGCTTTTCACGAAAGAATAAAAACGATTTTTTAAAGTTATCATCTAAAACAAGTTATAAAATATGTGTGTGACTATAAATCATCTCATCAAGAGCAAAATAATAAATTTAAAGTTAATTATATTTAAATACAACAATAATAGTTCAGTAAATTA
This sequence comes from Nicotiana benthamiana, assembly GCA_034376525.1. Classification (NCBI taxonomy): domain Eukaryota; kingdom Viridiplantae; phylum Streptophyta; class Magnoliopsida; order Solanales; family Solanaceae; genus Nicotiana; species Nicotiana benthamiana. The sequence continues at coordinate 53,589,684 of CM067338.1, read as the reverse complement.
ATGAGTTATAATTTCTTTTAACAGATTAAAAGAAAAACATGAGACATAAATTAGGATTGAGGAAATACATCTAATGAGAAAGTATGCCTCATTATCATTTGTTTAAAGAAACTTTTTTTGAGGAGCTTTTGGAGAAAATTCAAACAAACTTAGTTTTATGAGAAGTAAAAGAAAATAGTACTTACAAGTAACGAAGGCATATTATTTTTTATATATAAAAAAGTACTACTTTCTCCGGTAATAATTGTCTCTTTTACTTTTTGATTTTGGTCCAAAATAAGTGTCTAGTTAGATAATTAAGAAAAAATTTCCATTTGTTTTTACTCTTTTATCCTTATGTGCAGAAGAGCAATAAATGTCACTATAATCATGTGCTCAATATTTAATAAGAATAATTTAGTCATACTAAGTAATTTTGTATATGATTTTGTATTTTCTTAATGGGCGTATTAAAAGTAAAAGAGACACATATTATATACCGAAGGGAGTAGTACTCTAACTAGTACGATAAACAAATTAATTTTGGAATCAGTGATACTAAAAATCAAAATGGTTAAAACTCATAGGAATAATTAAAAAAAAAATTAATGTTAGAAAAAATGGAATTATACAATGAGATTTTTTTTAGTTTGGCTGAAGTCTGCGGTGACCAATTAATGTCGAACAATTAATGTTGTGTATCGATTTGTAAACCATAAAGGCACAACATGTTCATGATCAAAATTTGTGGTTCTATTTTAATGCCTTTGTAAGTAGGTCGGTTGTAGTTGTCTAACTAGCACGTAACCCAAAATTAATTGTTCAAATGTATTAAAGAATACATTGTACTTTAGCATATGATATATCAAGCACTTACGGCAATGCACAGGTCCTTTTGAAGGAGACCATAACCAAACCACATGATAGCACTTAATGTAAGAAAGAAAGACAGGGTGAAGGGTAGAAACTCCACACTCTTCGTCCGAACCACTTGAAACTGTAAAAAAGAAACAAGAGTTAGATTACTTCTTTTTCATTTTATTCCTCTGTTCACTTTTACTTAATATATAAACTAAAAATAGATTTTCATTTTTACTTTATATTTTATGTATGTTTAGAGAAGACAAAATTCTTTTTCGTGTAATACTTACAGTATTTTTTATTTATTTCAAATTATTTTTTCAAATTTAATAAAATATATATCAATTAATATGTGTACCATGATAAATTATGTACTTTATCCATTATTTCTTAAACAACGTAAAAAAAATAAAAAGGTGAAGTAAACCGAGGAAGTATTAGTTACTAGGATAACTTTTGAAACGATGTTAGGGCATCAAATCTCTATCTTACCACAATGCTAAGAGGTGCAGCAAAGACAGCCACTGCAACGGCTACGCAAATCCAACCCACTACTTGAACTCGAAGGGCTCCATTCAAAGGGAACAAAGTTACAAGAAATATGAGTGTATACAATCCTCCAATCAATGATACCAAAAGTTTCACCGTCTGCCTCTGTCGTCAAAATATCATAAACTAGTTAGCAGTCTATGTAACACTTTCTTAATTTCCTAGTATTTAACAAAGATTTTGAAAAAAATAAAAAACTGCCGGGCTGCAATACAGAATTGAACTACTACCATTTATGTCTTGGTGAAGCTTTTTTCATTTATTAAGGGCCCGTTTGGCCATAAAAAAAATTATTTTTTTTTTCGAAATCAGTATTTGGCTATATATAAAATTTTCAAGTTTCACTTGAAAACGAATTATGAATATTTTCCAAAATTTTAAAAACTCCAAGAAGTAATTTTCAAAATTTTTACTTCAGATGATTCACAAAAATTCAAAAATAACCTAAAATTATAACCATGTCCAAACTCAATTTTAATTTTCAAATATTACTTTCAGTATTAAAAAAAATATTAACTTCTTTTTGGAATTTTACAATTCTTATGCCCAAACGCCCACTAAATCTTTTAGATTTTCAAATGTAAGTTATGGTGGGAAGTGTTTACCCTAGCCTCCTTGGATGCGTAGAGAAGGAAAATGGAGATATAAATGGTCTCGACAATGCAACCGAAGGAGTTGATGGAGACGAGGAGAATGGCATTTTTCTTGATAAATGCATAATACATCCACAGCATGGATGAAAACAGTGCTACCACGTAAGGGACTGATTGAAAACCCATGGTTGATTTTTCTTTGTAGATTCGGCGAAATGTTGGCCTGCAACATCATTACAATTTTTTTTCGTGAAAATTTTCAAATTAAGTGCATGACTGTCAAAGAAAAAAAAACACACACACACACAAAGCGGATTTCTTACACTGGAGCTAAGAAAACGAATATGGAAATAATGTTTCCTGAAACATACAGCATAAGAAATGCAAAGAGTTAGTGCTTTCATTATAAGTGTGGATGGATGTGATGCTACAGCCATGAACTAGACAACTTAATCGTTCGATGAAATAAAGTAATGTTGGCAACCATAATGGATAAAAATCAAGCACCGGGAAGGTTAGTCATGGAAAACATTCATGAGAACATGCAATTGACAATGTGAAAATTATAGGAGTATTAAATAAGTAAAGTTTGGTCACATGAAAATTGAGCAAACAAGAAATGAAAGAGAATGAATGAATGAAACAGACATGTGAAACTTAGTTTTGCTTACCTAAGACTCCGAACACAAATAGCCATGGATGGTGGAGATCAAATATGGCCATGTCGACTGTTAAGTTAGATTATATAAACAAGGATGTTTAACTTTTCTTTTTGTTCTTCTGTTGAATGAAGAAAGCCTAAGATTTTTCTCTCTCTCTCTTCTCTTTATGTATAACTAAAATCCCACAATTTCATGCAAAAGGGAGTGACAAGTATTTATAATGGGGAGAGAACCAGAAAAGTGTGGTTTGTGCATAGAACTCAATCATATTTGTTGCATGACATGTGTAGTCTTAGTAGGTGGCGTACGATAAAATCATTCACCCAAAATAATGGATTCTCAGCCTCACGTGCTCTCCCAATGCGTGCCAATCATATTAATTATTCTTATCATACTGTAATTAAATAACATAATTTGGCTTTTAAACCTAATGCAGTCCAACCAACAGAATTACCATGACTAATGCGTTAGGCTTAGGCAGCCTCACCGTTCCCTCCTTTTAGCTAGGAACTATTACTGTAGTGTTAACAATTACTTCGTTCGTCTCATATTAACAGTCCACGTCACAAAAAATAATTATTTCAAATTATTTATTTTAAAAAAAATATAAAATAAAATTGATTCTTTTTTTCCCTTTTTACCTTTAGTAATAATTGTTCTTGAAGATATAGAAATAACACATAAATATAATAAATATTTATTAAGGAAAGAGTATGCCTTAAGACAAATAATGATAAAATAATCTCTTTCATAACTAATATTTTAAGTGATGCGTAAAAGATAAAGCGACACATAATTCATAAACCACACTTTCTTTACTTTATTTTCTTTTTAGACCACATTAGTTGAGAGAGACTACAAAATCATTTGGTATTCATTCTATCTTTAGCATTCTCATATTTCACCTTATTTGTACTACTTTTTATGCTAGCCGTCGAAATCTTGGTTCTTCATTCAATTTGGGACTGACAACAATTTACGCGTACAAGTTCACATAGGCAGATTTGCCTTTTGATTCATTAACATTAAAAAAGATCCGCATTTTTGGGTGATATTTTTCATGTTTTGAGGTAAAAACAAGAAAAATGGCAAGCAAAAATATTCCAGATTATTCTAGTTCAACAACTCATTAATAAATGTCCTACAATGATTACGTAGACCCTACAAAGGTGAGGGCAGCCTTGAACTCTACGGCTAGAATTCTACGTTTTTAAATAGACAGATACTGTGCGAGTAGTAAACAGTTATTGCATACTAGTGTTTTCTCGATTCCTCGTTTCTTATGTCTTTTTGCCCATGAAATATGAGTTCGAATTTTTGTTAAATACTTGTGGCAATGGCTACAACGATTTTTTACGCTTTCCCCGTCAGAAAAGCCCTATTTCCCGTAACGTCTTAGCTCTTTTTCTCTATTGCTTTTCTTGTACATAACCAAATAATTAACTCACCCTTCTTGCTGCTGTTAGTCTGTTTCTTTATGGATGAAGAGAGGTGATGGTGCACGACTTAGTACACCTTGTTTCTTGCGTTAAAGGTGTTTTAAATCCTTGGGGATCCCTCTCTTTTTAGCTGAATTTCGAACGGTTTGTGCTTGGTAATAGGACCAGTCCAATTTTAAATGACGTAATATTTCACAAAGTGTGTTATTATATGACAGCCACCTTTCATTCCTTTTTCAGCTTTGGTTGTATATATGATGATTGGTAGAATGCTAGTTGGAGGCTACATACATTGACACGTATCCCTTTTACGTAACATTTCATAACCAGGAGCAATGGCGGACACACATGGTAACAAGCGGGTTTAATTGAACCTGATTCATCAAAAAATAATACTATATATATATATATATATATATATATATATATATATATATATATATATATATATATATATATATATATATATTAAAACTATATAAATTTTGGATAAATATTTTATTTGAATCCACTTAACAATTATTGTTTTACGACTAAAATTAAGTACTTTAAGATTGAAATCTATTTGCATAAATTATGACTCTGTCACTAATTAGGACGTGTTATGAAATAATATAAAAGACAAGAACAATAACTCAAGAACAAGAGCAAATAGAGAGAGAATAGGGAGAGAGAGAAGTATTCTTATTAATACTTGGGGGTGTTTTACAATGGTAGAGAGCACCTCTATTTATAGGGAGGAGAATGACTTAGCTTCAAGCTAAAACTCTTAGACATTCACTCTAAATAGACTTCTATTTTATAACACTCCCCCTTGAATGTCTATTCAATAATGTGCCTCATAAAACCTTAAAACCAAAACCCAATGGGAAAAATTAAAGAAAGGAAAAAGAGTACACATGTTTGAATATGCGCCTATTGGTTGCCTCGTTAAAAACCTTGCAAGGAAAACCCAGTGGGGAAAAAAACCTTGTAAGGGAAAAAGAGTGCAACGCGCATTGACTCCCCCTAATGAGTACATCAATTTATATCCTTGAGCATTTGCATTCCAATCTTGTGCATCATCTTCAAAACGATCTTTGATAGAGATTTGATAAATAAATCAACCATATTGACTTAAATAAATATTCCGCACCTTGAAATCATCATTCTTGATAGATATGAACATCTTCATATAATGTCGTGGAATAACTCTTCAATATCTCCATAGATGCATTCTTAATGCCATCATGCTTATAGTTATAGCAAGATTCATATGTACACAAATTGTACTAAGGATGTGGTACTTCAGGACCAAGAATTGCATATGCTTCAAGCAACTTAAATCTTTCAAGTTAAGTCATATAAGCCATATAATAGACTTTAGATGCATATCAAGTTTTCCGTGTCATGCTAGACAAATAAGATATCGAAAACTGATTATACATACCTTTGACTTTATACTTTCAAGCATTTGAACTATAGGTTCAAAACTACATGTCTTTCATATGGAATCAATTCTTCTTGAATTGTATCTCTTCCATTTAGTTACTTTCTTTGGGTCAGCAAATGCGTATAGCATGCTTTGCAATATGTTGCAATTGAATTATCCCTTTTATGAACTTCAGGTTCATATCATGATATTCGGGGATATACATATACAAATGATAATTCATCCCATGTAACCTTTTCTCAAGTGTTTATCATGTCTCCCCCTCATGTTAGAAAAGCTAACTTGTTTCCTCAACTTTGGGAAATCATCTTTGTGCATTATCATGTCAATATACACGGCACATTAATAATAAGATGAAATTATTTGGTTCCTGACCCTGAACCACTTGTGAGGGGAGAATATAATATACTCTCGTATACAACGTATATCAAACTGATATATATAACTTTGTTCTCATAAGAAACAGTTTAGCTATTAAGTGGAAGCACTCAATAATTATCTTGCTAAACTTACTTTGATATAAACCAACTTATCAAGATGAACTGTCTTGAGTAGAGAATCTGGAAATTATGCTCGAAGTTAGATTACTGAGCGATTTACCTCGCAAGCACCGGCCAGGCTGCGGGTTAATAACAATTGCGCATGTAACCATATCATAGATGCATCATATGTAGTATACATGGCGGGTGAATGGGTCCATATTCACCTTTGATATTTCCAGAATTTAGGGGCTTCAACCCGAACACTTTAGTTGGTCAGTTCATTAATGAGAACAAGTGATACAAGAGAATTCGTAAAGAACTTTCTAGTTCATTGATATTCACCTGTGTGAATTTGCACATCATACTTAAAATGAGATGGCTAACACGAATGCCAACTGAATAAATTATCAATATTGGTAAACTTCAAATTTACACCATGACATGTGCACTTATCAATAAACTTCAGGTTTATTATGACATGGGTTTTTATACCAATAGATGTCCACTATATTGTGGCATTCTTTCGTTTGTGTAGTACAAACTGGAGAACAAAGCGGGTAGCTTTTCATATGCAAATTACCCCGCTACAAGTTGTAGTAATAGGAGATATCAAAGCCTTCCTTTATTTATAGTCTCAATATAATCAATCGCTTTCGCGTGTACTTTGGAAACTGAATAAGTTTCTTTGAGACTTACTACAGCACAATACTCAATTGTGTTTCTCTAACATAGTAATAATTGGCTCTTCTAGAGCTCTCAATTAATTTTGTACTACCACAGATTCATCAACATCCATGTGGTGAATATCTTTCTTAAAGAGAAAGTTATACCATTATGGTCATGTCAAACTTATATGCAAGATATGTTTCTTGCATTATCGTTGTCCTTTAATAGTCATATTTCCAAAATACTTTGGCGTACAATAGGTACGTGACCAACGATCATTCATGCCATATATCATCTCAAACCTCCTTCTAGGGGTGAGTGTGGTATCATCTCAAACCTCCTTCTAGGGGTGAGTGTGGTATATTTAATACCAATTTCATCTTCATATTCTTCCAATAATGAATATGTATTCGTGAATCAGATGTTGTCACATTCACTTCGAGGATATGTGATTTTGTTATCCTTTTCAAATCTATAAATACGTCAGGCATTTGATTTGCTATTCTTTGCAAATGGATAATCTTTTGTGCCTCTTTCACAAATAGAGGTATGTGGATCAAGATGAGATAATGATGCATTTTTCCACAAAATTTCCCATTTGGTTTCACCAACTTCTCCCCCTAATTTTGGGAAGAGTGTCATCAAATCGACAGTCTGCAAGTCGTGCAGTAAACAAGTCGCCTGTCAATGTTTCGAGGTAGCGAATGATGGAGGGCGATTCAAACCCAACATATATTCCTAACCTTCTTTACAGACCCATTTTGGTGCAGGATGGCGGTGCTAAAGGCACATATACTGCGCATCCAAAAATTCTTAAATGGGATATATTGGGTCCATGACCCAAAACCAATTGCAACGGGGAATATTTGTGTCAATTCGTCAGTCAGAGACGAACTAGCATTGCTGTATGCAAAATGGCGTGACCCCAAACCGAAGTGGGCAGCCGACAAACTAAAATGCTGCATGCAAAATGGCATGAACCCAAACCAAAGTGGGCAGCCGACTAACTAGCATTGCTGCATGAAAAATGGCGTGAACCCAAACCGAAATGGGCAGCCTCGTTTTCATGAAGAATTCAAGATTATTCTCATCTATTGTCTCAATATGATATCCATTTTGAATGATATCTTTAAAACTCAACAAGTTCTTCTTAGACTTGGAGGAGAATATTGCATTCTCTAAAATGGATTCTCAAAACTCAACAAGTTCCTTTTTAAACTTGGAGGAGAACATTGATATCATTAAAACTCAACAAGTTCTTCTTAGACTTGGAGGAGAATATTGCATTCTCTAAGATAAACGTCATGCCTTTGGGCAGAGTTACAGTTGCTCTTCCGGAGCCTTCAATCAATTTAATTCCCATGGTTTGATATACAAAAGAAAATATACGAACATGAGAATAAACAACTTCAATTCGTTTGTGTCACATAATATTTTCAAAATCTGCTGCTAACAGTTGACTAACAAAATCAGATATGTTATCCATAATTGATTACTTTGCAGTTTGAAAATTTTCAGCGTTTTTCATAAGACAATCGATTATTAAACACACAATCGATTGTTTGAACATAAACAATCGATTGTTAAACACACACAATCAATTATTTGTTATTTTTGAAAAACTTCAGATCACACTGTTTTAAGACAATCGATTGTTAGACAAAGACAATCGATTGTGGATGATTTTTGAAAAATTCCAGACCTGTTTCAAGACAATCGATTGTTAGTCAACGACAATCGATTGTGGATGATTTTTGAAAAATTCCAGACCTCTGTTTCAAGACAATCGATTGTTAGTCAACGACAATCGATTGTTGATCAATTGTTTTTCAACTTTAATGCGAAAATAGTTGATAATCGACTAGTTTTTCAGGCTAGTCGATTACCCTCACTGGAAAATAAAAGTTTTATTGATATTTGAGCATATGGAAGATATTCTAAAGAACTACTGCTAACATTGCATCATGAACTAACTAATACGAGCTAATACTAATGACTATTAGTTTATTCACTAACTAATACAAATAAGTAGAACAAAATCAAATAACTCCATCTTCTTTCATCACGGATCCATCGCCGATTAGGTGGTCTATTTTCCCATCGGGTTGCTCAAAGAAGTCTGCCACATCCAGGTGGGTGATGTCCTCATCGTCGTCATAGACAAAATTTGTTTCAGGGCCTTTTCTCTTTCGAGATGCTTGATAAAGGTCAACCAAGTGTCTTGGTATACGGCAAATCTTTGACCAGTGCCCTTTCCCACCGCAACGATAACATATCGTTTCTGAACCATTTTCCTTTGGATCTTCATGACCCCGTTTCTACTTTCGGTGGTTATCTCTCTTCGGGGGGTGACGGACTTCATTGGAATTTCTTCCTTGTCTACGTCCCTGGCTATGACCCCGTTTACGACCATGACCATGGTCCTTTTCATGTTTGGCATAATGAGAGTGCACCTTATCTGCTTCAGGCAGTGGTGTATACCCAGTGGGTCGATTTTCATGATTTCTCATGAGCATGTCATTATTTCGCTCAGCCACTAGTAGAAGAGAAATCAGTTCAGAGTACTTTGTTAAGCCTTTCTCTCTGTACTGTTGTTGCAGTACTATATTGGAGGCATGAAACGTTGTAAACGTTTTCTCAAGCATATCATAATCGGAGATATTATCCCCGCATAGCTTCAATTTGGAAGTAATTCTGAACATAGCAGAATTATATTCAGAAACGGACTTAAAGTCCTGGAGCCTCAGATGAGTCCAACCATATCGTGCTTGTGGCAGAGTGACCAACTTCAGGTTGTCATATCTCTCCTTTAAGCCGTTCCACAAGACGAGTGGATCCTTGACGGTGAGATATTCAATCTTCAAACCTTCATCAAGGTGGTGGCGCAAGAAAATCAAGGCCTTCGCACATTCTTGGGTGGATGCTTTTTCTCTATCTTTGATGGTGTCTCCGAGACCCATAGCATCTAAGTGGATTTCAGCATCCAACACCCATGTCATATAGTTCTTGCCCGAAATTTCAAGGGCAACGAACTTTCTTTTCGTAATGTCAGACATAATCGAAAATTAAATTAGGAAGAGGGAAATACCTTAGATTTCTCGAGAATGGTTCTTGAGACGGTAGAGTCTCGTGCTGATAACGTGTTATGAAATAATATAAAAGACAAGAACAATAACTCAAGAACAAGAGCAAATAGAGAGAGAATAGGGAGAGAGAGAAGTATTCTTATTAATACTTGGGGATGTTTTACAATGGTAGAGAGCACCTCTATTTATAGAGAGGAGAATGACTTAGCTTCAAGCTAAAACTCTTAGACATTCACTCTAAATAGACTTCTATTTTATAACAGGACGATCATTTTACCAAACGATCATTGAAAAAAAATTAGAAAAAGATAGTAGTAATTAACCAGCAGGAAGAGGACCGACCATAATTTACTTTACCTTTGACAGATAAGTTTTCCCAGACTTTTGACCGACAAAAGCTCGAATTATCATAATAAATGAAAGATTTGTACTGATCCACTCGAGTGAAGGTGAAGTTAAAATATTTCTATTTTTCCTTGGGGATTTAATGTAAAGTGTCATTTCTATCATCCGGTTCAGTTGGAACGAGGGAATAAGGAAAAATCTTCCATAAGTACGTGAATATAGGGGGAAAGAGGGAAAAGTTGCACTATTCCAATATTATAAGACAATAAGCATCCTTTTAATTTATGTGATGATATTTAATTAGGTATGAAATTTAAAAAGAAAAAGATTTTTTAATGTTATAACTTTAATTATGTCATGACATTTATGTTGGTTATAAAAGTATACCATTAAAGGTGAACAAAAGTAAAAATTTAAAATTAAATTATTTAAATATAACCCAATAGGAAAAAATTGTTCACATAAGATTGAATCAGAAGGAATATAGTAGCATATTCTATCACGCTAGAAAAATGGTGTAACAGTGGAGCAATTAATACCACAAAAACATGAAATAAAGAAAATTGCTTTGGAAAGCTCCATTATTTTTATTTGTAATTTTTTATTTATTTTTGGCCAGGCGGCCAAAGTAACTACAAACGGTAGTCTAAATTACAAAATATATACATTGATTTTATATATATACATATATATATATATATATATACACCTTTTCCGGCTATTATTCTTTTAGGAGGCATAGAAAAGATAATTATCCCATTTTTTTTCATATACTACGTTCTATCCGCTCAAACCCAACGCAGAAAAAAGGGTCATTTTCTAGTTTACGTCCCACATACACATAATAGAGAGGAAACATATCAGGTATTTAAAATTTAGGCCAAGACCATGTTGTGTATCCAGTTGTGTGATGTGTTTTTTCCAAATAAATGAGTTCATTTAATCTTCCGTGACAATAATATACGAAACATCAAAATCAAATGGGCTTCCTCCCCTTCCTTTCAATTATTATCATAATAATTAAAACCTTCAAAGTTTTAGCTCATTTTAAACCAAGTTATTTTTTGATGTATATCAATTTTTAGCAGCAAGTGGGTACAACTGTAGAGATCAGATGACGATGCCATTTGTCAATGTCAACCAAATAATTGAGGTTATGATGATAAGTGTTCTGCCCCTGCATGATTGGGAATGCGTCAACCCCAATTCATGCAAAGTTGCAAACTAAGCAAAAATTGATATGTTAGCAGCCAAAAGGCTATCATATCATTTCCCTGTGGTTACTGATATTTCCTTTGTTGCATGTGGTGATCCATCAAATTCCCTAGCTTGGTGGAGCCCTAAAATCATATGATAGCCTGAAATTTTTTAACATGTGGCTTCTTTTGCCATGGCTGACCTGGTACCCTTTTCATCCTCACAAAAAAAAAATCACGATTAATTCTCTTTTTCCCCTTAGAATACGAAAATTATGATGATGCGTGTATTTTTGGTGTTGTTTTTTGTGCGTACAAATTTAAGGACTAGTGTTTGACTTGAATCTCTATCATCACATATATTGCCACGAACGGACGGCAAAAAGTTAAGCTATGAGGAGACAATAATGAGAATTTCTAGGGAACTTTCGGAATTTTCACGTTCACTTATTAATCCAAGGTTCGCGAGTCTTTAATTAACATAGAGATGGCAGTAAAAGTTGACAGTAGAAAAGCGCATACCGCTTTCACATTCATTCAAGAGCTCGAAATTCCTTTTTTTCTTCTATTGTTTCTTAGGTGAAGACCTTCTTTTAAGTTTACACTAAAATTACGTCTTTTAACTTTGTGCTTTGTGTTCCATCCGATGTGGATACCGAAACTCCCAATCTCAATTCAACCGAAAGGCTGAAAAGGAAATTACAAAATAAGAATAATGTTATAAAATAGACTAGAAGTAAATAAATCAGGAAGCAAATATAGGGAGACATTGATGTGTTATTCAACTTTAATATGATGTACATAATGAACTGTAATCTTCCCTATTTATCGAAGAAAAGAAGCAGCGGTACATATACTTTTCAGGAAGCATTTGTAAGGCTTTTCAGGAAATAATTGCGAGACTTTTCTAGAGCTGCTTGTAAGCTGTTTGCATGAGCTTCTTGCAACCTGCATGTTTATTAAGAAGCCGTCGCAAGTCATCTTATTGAGTTGCTTGCAATCTGCTTGCGACTTGCGACGTGCCAACTTCTTATAGGTAAACTTCAATAGAGTGCTAAATGGATAATCTTTTTCAGGGAAATTATGTACAACATAGTATTAAATGGTATGCTTGTTTAGGAAGATTAAATTGACATCTACAATATAATATTTTCATAATACTCCCCCTTGGATGTTCATTATTAGATAACGAGCCTCGTTCGAACTTTACTAGAAAAAACCATGTGGTAAAAGTCCTTGCAAAAAAAACAGAGAACACACATCTTGTAATACATATTGCTAGCTTCCTAATTAATAACCTTGCTAGAAAAATGTAGTGAAAAATCGTAATTAAGGAAAAAAGAGTATACCATGTATTTTACTCCTCCTGATAAAAACATTATTTTAGATATCTTAATCACCTAATTCTAAACATGTATTGTTAACATCAAGATTAAACCGAGAAATCATGAAGATTGTAGAGAGAGAAAGTAGAGAGAAGGAGGAGTATTTGAGAAGTCTCTGGAACTTAGAGAAAATATTATTAAACGAAGCACAGAAGAGAAATGAAGTCCGGGGTCCAAAATATCTAAGGACCCCATATATATACACATACATACAAGTGGGTCGGACAGGGTAGGATGACCCAAAGGCAGAGAAGGAATTGGGGCTTAGATACAGTGGGCTCGGCACATTTGCAATTGGCCCAATAACCAGTAATCATCATAGCCCACACTAATGTATATCAGATATACAATAAACATACACTGCATATACATTGTCTATAACTATGTAATCTCCTTCATCTCAACACCGCCCCTCAAGTTGGAGGGGAAAACCACCCGCAACTTGGCGAGCAGCGGAAGAAGCATGGTGCCAGGCAGAGGCTTGGTGAGTAGGTCGGCCAACTGACGAGATGTAGGAACATGAAGCAGCTTGAGAAAACCAGATTGCAGCAAGTCCCGAACAAAATACAGTCCACCTCAATATGTTTGGTACGTTCATGGAAAACAGGATTGTTAGCAATATGAGCAGCAGCCTGACTATAAAAAAAATAGAAATAGGAGAAGAAACAGATACCCCATGATCACCCAACGAACGAGAAAGCCAAGTCAGCTCAGCAACAACTTTACTAAGAGCTCGATATTCTGCCTCAGCAGAGGACAGAGAAACAACAGGCTATTTCTTTGATTTCCAACTAATCAAACAGCCACCCAAAATCACACAAAACCCAGTAACAGATCGCCTAGTATCAGGGCAGGCAGCCCAGTCACTATCAGAATACCCAGCAACAGATAAATCAGCATGATCAGAATAAAACAAACCCAAGGAGGGAGTACCCTTAAGGTATCTTAGAACATGTAGGGCAGTAGTCATATGGGGAAGCCTGGGGCATTGGAGAAATTGACTCAGATGCTGGATTGCAAAACATATGTCAGGCCTGGTATGAGTCAAGAAAAGCATCTTGCCAACAAGACTCCTGTACTGGTCAGGAGAGGGCAGGATGTCACCAAAATCAGCATGAAGTTTGACATTAATGTCCAAAGGAGACACAACAGAAGAAACATTGACACAGTCAAACTGATGCAACAAATCAGAAATATACTTATGCTGATTAAGGAGCAGCCCACCAGGTACAACTGACATCTCAAGACCCAAAAAATAATGCAAAGAACCCAAATCTTTGATTTTAAACTGATCATCCAGAAACAGTTTAAGGGCAGCAAGTTCATCACTGTCATCCCTAGTAAGTATGATGTCATCCACAACCACCACAAGGGAGCCAGGTTTACCTTTGATGTATACCCTCTGGAATAAAGAGCAGAAGACAACTTGGCATACCATTGCCTGGAAGCCTGTCTTAGCCCATACCAGGATTTCCTGAGTTTACAGACCAGAGGAGGAGAAGGAGAAGAGGCAGTAGAAACAAAACCAGGAAGAGGAGCAGAAACAGTCAAACCTGGGGGAAGTTTCATGTAAACTTCCTCATCCAAATCACCATGAAGAAAGGCATTACTGACATCAAGCTGAAAAAGAGGCCAATGATGTTTGACAGCCACAACAATAAGGCATTTGACAGAGGTCATCTTAATTACTGGAGAAAACGTGTCTGTAAAATCAATCCCCTCAACCTGTGTGTCACCCCTAATAACCAATCTTGCCTTATACCTTTCAACAAGACCATCAGATTTGTATTTGATTTTATAGACCCACTTGCACCCAATAGGTTTCTTACCAACAGGAAGAGGGACAATGTCCCAAGTGTGATTAGCATCCAGAGCAGTAAACTCCTGTCTCATTGCATCCTGCCGTGCTGGGACAGATGCAGCTTGAGAGTAGTTCATAGGTTCAGATTCCAAAGTGGATGAGGAGGAACCAGAAAATGCAGGAAGTTGACAGACATATCCTTAAGATAGGAAGGAGGATTATGCTGTCTAGTAGACTTCCTAGATGCAGGAAGAGGAAGAGAAGAAGGTAGGACAGGAGCAGTAAGATCTGGATTGAAAGAAGGAAGGGAAGGAGAAGCAGCAACGGGAACAGTAGGTGCAGGAGGATCAAGGGAAGGAAAATTAGGAAAGTCAGAGACAGGAAAATCATCAGCAGGGGGAACAAAAGGAACAGAAGGAACAGAGGAAGGAGAAGGATGAACAAAGGAAGGATTGTCCTTAAAAGGAAAATAAAATTCATGAAAAACAACATCCCTTGAAACAAAACACTTCTTGGTACCCAAGTCATACAGTTTATAACCCTTTTTAGCAAAGGGG
Organism: Nicotiana benthamiana; assembly: GCA_034376525.1. Taxonomy (NCBI): domain Eukaryota; kingdom Viridiplantae; phylum Streptophyta; class Magnoliopsida; order Solanales; family Solanaceae; genus Nicotiana; species Nicotiana benthamiana. Next base: position 53,574,651 of record CM067338.1, on the reverse strand, counting down.
TAACCCAGAAACACACAAGAATGGGCCCTAGGTTTTAGTTTGTCCCTTTGAGGGATAGGGACAGCAGCATAAGCAAGGCATCCAAAAGCTCTCAAATGAGAGTAGGATGGGGCTTTGCCATATAAAATTTCATGGGGAGACTTATGATGGAGAGTTCTGGTTGGTATTTTGTCAAGGAGATATGTGGCAGTTAACAGGCAATCACCCCAGAAAGAGACAGGTAGACCAGATTGAAAAAGTAATACTCTACATGTTTCAAGGAGTGTTCTGTGTTTCCTTTCAACAACACTATTCTGTTGGGGAGAATTAGGGCAAGAGGTTTGATGAATGATCCCCTGGCTACTAAAGAAGGATTTTCCTTCAGTGCTGGACCCCAGTTCTAAGGCATTGTCACTTCTGACAGTTTGGACTACAGAATTGAATTGAGTTTTAACAAAGGAAATGAAAGACTTAACTAGGGAAAAGGCATTGTTTTTGGATCCCATTAGGTGTGTCCAGGTTGCCCTAGAGAAGTCATCAACTATAGTAAGGAAGTATTTGTAACCAAAAGAAGTAGAAGTGTGGTAAGGCCCCCAAGTATCCACATGTATCAATTGGAATGGTCTAGTTGTACTGATATTACTGTCATGAAAAAAAAGTCTAGTCTGCTTAGCCGTAGGGCAGACAGAACAGGGAAAGGGTTGTTTAGGAGCAAGTGGAAAAGACAAACCTAAAATGTGCTTCATATTTGTAAAGGGAGTATGTGCCAGTCTTAAATGCCAAATGTAATTCATATCATTGATAACAACATTATTACAAATGGAATTGTTTACAGTTGAAGGTAAACAAACATTTTTGCTGTCAGACACAATGTCATCATTACAAAAATTAGGCAAAGCACACACAGAAGTAAAAGGAGAAACAGAAGAGGGAGAAAGGGAAGGAGGCACCCAACACAGTTTGTATAAGCCAGCTTCCTCTTTACCAAGATCCAGAGGCCTCTTCAGAGAAGGGTCCTGTATCATGTAAAGTAAACAGGAAGTTGGTATGAATGAAACTATACAGTGCAACTGTTTTATCAACTTGTGAACAGAAATCAAGTTGTGCTTAAAGGAAGGAACCAGAAGCACATTATGAAGAGTGAGGGAAGAAGTTAGTGCAAAAGAACCTGTACAAGTAACTTTTACTTTGTAACCATTAGGTAAAGTTACAAGATAAGGAACTGTCAAAGGTATGATGTTAAAGAGTAGATGTTTATTATGTGTCATATGATTGGATGCCCCTGAATCAATGATCCAGGTGACAGAATTAATATGTGTAGGCATGCATACTTTGGATTTAGAAACAAGACTCTCAGTTAACATTGTACCAGCAAAATTAGCAGCACACATGGTAGGAGGAGCTTGACCACTGGAATCCCCCTAACTTGGTCTGTTGCAACAGGGTCATCAATTGATCATAGTGATGTCTGCTCAACCCTGGTATCACAGAACTGTGACCATCTAGTTGGCTGGCAGAAGGATCCCCAAGAGGAACAGACAAATTAGAATTAACAGACACACATTCAACTCCAGTGGAAACATGAGTAGCTGCAGATTTCCTTCCCTTGTTGTAATTTATGCTTTGAGGGAACCCATGTATCTTGTAGCACTTATCAATTAAGTGCCTAGATTTCTTGCAATATCTGCAGAATAGGGGCCCTCTGCTTTGCTCAAAATTAATTCTGGGTCTGAAATAAGGAGGTCGAGGCACTGTGGCCTGATGAGACCCAACTGAGTGCTTGTTTACATGAGCATTGAAAGACATAGAATCTGGACTAATATGAGAAGTAAATTGAACTTGTCTTTGTTTCTCATCATTAAGCACTATGTTGTAAACACTGTCAAGGGAAGGAAATGGCTGCATCATCAACATATTGCTCCTAACCCCCATATGCACTTCATTTAACCCCATAAGAAACTGAAAAACCTTGTTTTCATCATCTTCCTCAATTATCCCATTCTTGGCAGCACACACACATCTATGCCCATGATTTGTGCACATTGTGCCCAATTCATCCCACAAGCCTTTGAGCTTGTTGAAGTAAGAGGCTATATCTAAGGAGCCTTGGGATGTGTGTGAAAGTTCCCTCTTTAATTCAAAGATATTGGTCTTATTAGGGGTATCATATCTTTTCTCAAGTTGGGACCATATACTCTGTGCAGTATCGAAATACTGCACACTATCAGCAATTTGTGGAGACAGAGAAAAGGTCAACCAAGAAATAACCATGTTATTACACCTATCCCACAGTCTCTGTTGAGCCACATTATTGTTAGGACGAGGACATGAACCGTCAACAAATCCGATTTTATTTTTAGCATATAAGGCAACAATCATTTTACGTCTCCAGCCCCCATAACCAGTACCGGAGAAGGGAGTTGGAACAAGGGACACACCAGGGACATCAGAAGAATATACAAAGAGGGGACTGGTAGAATCTATCGAAGCAGGAGCACCAGTATTGGTATTAGAAGTCATAATCCCACCAGATATTCACAGGCAAAACCAAATATTCACACACAGAACCAGATATTCACACAGAAAATCAGATACTCACCTACTGAGCCAGGTAATCACACAGAACACATACAATAGTCAAGATAAGGAAAGAGTTACCCTCCTTCTTCGCGACCGGAGAAGATCGACCTTCAAGCAAACAGAGAAAACCCTAGGTTGAAAACCCTAGGTATAACCGCCAGAAATCTTACTGTAAGTATGGTCAGGAATGTCGGAAAGTCACCCAAAAATCAACCCAAAATCATCATAAAATCTTCCAGAACGTTCAGGAGAAGAAGATACACTCCGATATCATAACGAAAGACTCAGAAAAGTCTCCGAGAGGTCGGAATCTTCATCGACTGTGAGGTCTCAAAAATCACCCCCAAAACCTCGAAACGGGCTTCATCCAGGACAACGAAATGCATAGAAACATAGTCGGATCGTCGTCGAGGCTCTGATACCATGTAAAGAATGGACATTGGGCCTAACTCAACCCCAAAAGCTAGCTTATGAGGTGAGGATTGCTCAAGCCATATAAAGAGACCAAGGACCTCAAATCCCTCCGATGTGAGACAACTCAACACCCCCATCACGCCCAGATCTCTGGAGCGTGGACAACATAAATGGGGGCCCAACATCGGTAATAATAATTGGGATGAGCCTGTCTGATACCATGTTAACATCAAGATTAAACCAAGAAATCCTGAAGATTGTAGAGAGAGAAAGTAGAGAGAAGGAGGAGTATTTGAGAAGTCTCTGGAACTCAGAGAAAATATTATTAAACGAAGCACAGAAGAGAAATGAAGTCCGGGGTCCAAAATATCTAAGGACCCAATATATATACACATACATACAAGTGGGACGGACCAGGTCGGGTGACCCAAAGGCAGAAAAGGAATTGGGGCTCAGATACAGTGGGTTCGGCACATATGCAATTGGCCCAATAACCAGTAATCATCATAGCCCACACTAATGTATATCAGATATACAATAAACATACACTGCATATACATTGTTTATAGCTATGTAATCTCCTTCATCTCAACATGTATACCCTCTCTTATAGAAAGTTGCATTTGGAAAAGATTTTGTGAACAAATCTGCAAAATTGTTACTTGATCGAATTTGTTGTACATTAATATCGTCATTTTTCTGATAAAGCTTGGAGAAGAACTAGATATGTCGGCGTCCAAACCTGCCAATAGAAAACTTGTCCGAGTCATACTTTATGTTGATCTGATGAATGTCTTGAAATACATAACTAATAAAACCTTAACAATATTTACTAGAATAAACCATTTCATATCAATGGTTTTTCAAAGACCTTTATATGCTTCAGGCATTTTGATCCTTTGTTTATACCTAATTTTTTCCTACGTATTTTTATCTTTAAAATATTTTAAAATAGCATATACATGAATATATAAGCATACACAAAGTTTTGATATTTTTTCACAATTTTAAGATTTTGTAAAAGCAAGTTATGTCTATTTTATTAGTACAAAATCCAAAATTAGTCCCAAATTATCATCCTTTTTTGTGAATAACTTATTTTATTCTCATATTTATACCAAAATATAAGTTACATGACTTTTGAATGATTTTACGAGTCCATTTGGTATTTTAAAATCAAATTGCACGAAATTACAATTTTAGCCCACTTTAAGATTTAACGGTATTTTTTAATTACAAAATCAATGCCAATATTTTTATTTTAATATTTACGTATTATTTATTGACTTAGTACTTTTAAATTAATTTTAATATACTTTTACTCTTTTTATAAAATCAAAAGAGAAAAACTGACTATTTCAATTATGGCCTCAATTTCTTTCAATTTTACCTATTTTGACCCCCCCATTGACCCAAAATCGGGCCCTAAATTAGCAGCCCAAGTCAATTTAAACCCAACACGTCGACCCATTAACTAAACTCGCTCGTTTGTATCTTCAGATCCGGGCTGTTGATCGTTTTGATCAACGGCCCTCATCCCTCATTTCCTTTTTAATTTCAAACGAACTAACCCTATCTCTCATTTCTTTCGACCGCCGCCCTCAATCCCTCCCCTTCTCTCAAACGCTCTATACTACTCAAACTCTAACCATCTCCTATTGTCTTCTCCAACCAAATTCCACCGGTGTCCATGGCTTCTCAGGCCATGAATGGCCTGTGCTCTCTGCCCTTCACCCTAAATCGTGGTGGTTTGAGGTTTTTGAGTTTCAACTTTAACAACGCCTGTCTAGATCCTCCACCTATCTGAGTTCATGTGGCTTATCCGGCTCTGTTCCGATGTATTTGAGCCGTGAAAGGTCTAGCTATGGTCCAGACCTGTTCGAGACCAGATCCTTTCCAAGCCTTCTCATCTCTAGGGTTTTTGAGAAACCTTGAAAGCTGTTCGAGGTTCTTTATTTGTTTCTTTATTTCCTTAGATCTGCGATAGATCTGTGGTACATGATCACAACTAACTATGTCCTCTAGAAAGGACTCTGCGGACGTTGCAAATATAACCCGAGTATTACGCCCAGGGTCGAATCCGCGGAGAGTTAACCTATCAACCACTATCTTTAGATCCACTAAACTCTTCAGAACCAGCTTCCCCAGAATTTCAAATCATAGTTGGAGGTTTCTTTATGAACTAAAATTGCAGTAAAATAACAAGCTATAAACTAACTAACTAAGGTTGTAAACAATGATGAGAGAAAGCTAAGGTAATAATTTCCCATATTGATGGAATCCCTTATGTTTATTCTTCATACAAATTTACCAACACACCTCTATCAATCATGAACTCTCGACTTACCGTAGATCTCTCCCGAGTAATCACAGTAATATACTATTGCACTCTCCCGAGATACACCATCTATCTTTAATTAACACAGTTCACTTAAAATTGCATCCAAGGCTTCGTTATCCCTAATCCCGCCTTTAAACTCGCAGTTGTAGATTCCTCATATACTTTAGGAGTGGTGTTATTCAACAAATAATCTAAATATGAACTCTCTCCCTAGTTATGCACACTAAATAGGCACAATTAATTGAGGATCCTGTCAATCAACTACAACTAGAACATAGTTGAATAAATAAAGATTGAAACTAGTAATTTGTATTCACATAAACAAGAAGTTCATCCCCCAATAGGTTCCATCAAAACCTTTGACAAGGAATTTAGCTAATCATGGCTATGGGTAAGCAAACTAAATTAATATTCATCATAACTACCAATAGAAATCAAACAAAAAGAAGAATTATGGTTTGGGTATTCTCTTACAATTGTTTTTCCTTCAAAGAACTCTAAAAACTCAATACATGCCTCCCAGGGGAGAAACCTAGTGACTAAAATAGGTTTTGGGCTAAAAATCACGCTTGGACAATTCTGTCCCCGAAGCTTTGCACGCCTACCGAGGTTCTGCCGCGATCGCAGTAGAACCGCGGCCAATCATTCCCTCTGAATCTTGAGTTGTCTGACACAGACATTCACCAGGGTTCTGCCGCGATCGCGGTGGAACCGCGGCAGTACCCATATTCTGAATCTTCAGTCTTATTTTACGTAGGTCACTTGGGATTTTTCACAATTGGCCTCTTTTTCTTCATTTTTGACTCCAAAAGTACTCCCTAGCCTTCCCTAGTCATATATAACTTGCAAATTATGAAAAACACTAATAAGAGCATTTTGTTATCGCTTTCATTACCAAAACATTGCAAGAAGGTGGTTATTTAGGGCCTGAATATAGTTAAATTTACCTATTATCAACACCCTACACTTAAATCTTTGCTCGTCCTCGAGCAAACTAAAGCACACTTCTAGGCCTAACTGTTTGATGCATTAACCCCACATATGTCACACCCGCCAATTTTGATGAAACAACCTAAGAAATGCTGTAGTCATACCCTAGATACAGACTCTACTGCCATAACACACTCGCGCTCACTCTAGTTACTCTAACAGAGGTGAAGACTTACTTTTCCGTCCTGAGTCACATGCTCTCACATCAAAAGTCTGAGAGAAGTTCCACACACATAAAATTCAAACACAAGGAACCAAAGATATAAAGAATTCATTCACTCTCAGCAAAGAACATTCACATGTCACACAGACACACCATAAGCTTTCCCCTAGTATAGTACTCTACTAATCGAGCCGTTCAAGTCAAAGATCAAGAGGTCTTTATTTGGTTGTAATGTAGGCTAAAGGATGTGTAGGATACATTTGGGTGTAGTAACTAACATCCCTAATCACTTTTAATACACGCTTCCTTTTATCTTTATTTTTCTTGTTCAACCTACTCATTCTTCCACATTTTTTGTTTCATACATGACCCTTACTTTCCTTCAGGTGCAACTGGCTTCTTGTTTTCTCCCTTTTTTTCTTTATTTTGTTTTGTTTTCATTGTCTCATTTTTTTCTTTCTCTATTTTTATAATGCCAGTGCACCATTCAAATGATTCATTCCTGATTCCCCTTTTTTGCTAACTCCCTACCACCCCAAACTTTGACTTTTGTATGTTCTTTTAACAATTCAAGTGCTTCTAGGAGGTACAGGTTTAAACAATCACCTATTCAAACACAAGGATATAAGTCATACTAATGAAGGAGAAGCTAGTAGAAATTAGCTGGTGAGGAAATCTTAGAGGTACCTGAGTACTCACCCCATTGAGAACATAATCAATGATCCAACATCTGAAGTCAAGACTAGATCACAAATGAAGAACTTGTGTGCATTTGATTCCTTTTTGTCCCTTATTAAATCTAAAAATGTGAGTGAATCTCTACAAGATGCAGATTGGATCAATGCTATGCAAGAAGAACTCAATCAGTTTAAAAGAAGCCAAGTCTGGCACTTGGTTCCAAGACCTAAGGACATGTCAGTCATTGGGACAAAATGGGTCTTCAGAAACAAGCTGGATGAAGATGGAATAGTTAAAAGAAACAAGGCAAGGTTGGTAGTTCAAAGCTATAGTCAAGAGGAAGGAATTGATTATGATGGGACTTTTGCTCCTGTTGCTAGAGTTGAAGCTATCAGACTCCTCATAGTCTTTGCAGTACATATAGAATTCACTCTTCATCAAATAGATACGAAAAGTGCTTTCCTAAATGGGTATCTCAAAGAAGAAGTGTTTGTGAAGCAACCTCCTTGATTCAAAAGCAAAGAATGTCCTGACCATGTATACAAGCTGGATAAAGCTCTCTATGGTCTCAAGCAAGCCCCAAGAGCTTGGTATGAAAGATTTTCAAAATTCCTTCTGGAGCATGGGTACAAAAGAGGTAAAATTTACAGCACCTTGTTCCTAAGGGAAAAAGGTAAGATCTTTTTGTTGTACAAATTTATGTCGATGACATAATTTTTGGGGCTACTACAGAGAGGTTGAGTAAGGACTTTGCAAAACTAATGGGTAGTGAATTTGAAATGAGTATGATGGGAGAACTCAATTTCTTCTTAGGTTTGCAAATCAAACAAAGTCCAAACGGTACCATGATTCATCAGCAGAAGTACACAAAAGAAGTATTTAAGAAATTTAAAATGGAAGAATCCAAAGAAATAGGTACTCCTATTGAAATTGCCAAAACGTTAGATGCTGATGAAGCTGGTTCATCAGTTGATCAAAAATTGTACAGGGGTTTGATTGGTTCACTTTTGTATCTTACTGCTAGCAAATCTGACATTATTTTCAGTGTAGGACTTTTGCTCGTTTCCAGGAAAATCCAAAGGAGTCACACTTGCCTGCAGTCAAAAGAATATTAAGATACCTAAAAGGCACAACTGATATGTGCTTGTGGTATCCCAAAGGTAGAAATTTTGACTTAATTGGATATGCTGATGCTGACTATGCAGGTTATATAGTGGATAGAAAGAGCACTTCAGGTATGGCACACTTCCTTGGATCTTGTCTTGTATCATGGGCTACCAAAATGCAGAATTCAGTGGCCCTCTCTACTGTTGAAGCTGAGTATGTAGTTGATGCTTCATGCTGTTCTCAGTTGCTTTGGATCCAGTAACAATTGGTAGATTTTGGAATTGAAGTGAGATGCATACATATATTTTGTGATAACACTAGTGCAATCAGTATGACAACGAACCCTGTTCATCATAAAAGGACTAAGCACATCGATATTAGGCATTACTTCTTAAGGGACAACTATGAAAAGGGGTTAATCTACAGAATTATGTGCCACTGATAAACAAATAGCTGAAATCTTTACCAAGGCACTAAGCAGAGAAAACTTTGAGAGGAACATGTTGGAATTAGGGATGATTAAGATCACCTAAGAGGTCATGTTCAGAATGCAGAATGAAAAAATAAAATTTTAAAAAATTAATGAAAAAAAAGTTTTTTTGGTTAGGAGTTCTTAATTCTTGTGAATATTAGACCAATTAATACTTAGTCTCATACTGTAAATATTATACTCCTGTGATATGTGTTTATGTGACTCACTCATCTCTTACAAATTCTCTATTCTGGCATTTGAGGCATAATCAAGAGAAGTTTCATTTGAAGAACCTGGTTCATCAATGCATGCTCATGAGAAAGGTCAGGGGTGGTTCTATACTTTGCAAAAATAGAAAATTTTAATATTCAATCATGAGCAAGGGTCCTAGAAAACCAATCGTCTAAAAAATTCTATTCTTTGGGGATAATTGAACCAGTTTCATTGAAGTTAAAATTCTAAGTGTAATGGAACTCTATCTCCTAAACCTTAACAATTCTAATTAATCGTAATAAATAACTAGGGAGACCGGAACTATAAGCTGATTAGACCTCTGCTGACACCTAAAAAGCTGTCGTTCATAGAGCTATAATTAAAAACCCAGTAATCATTCATAACCGTCATCTCAAAACCCTGACCATCCACTCTCTTCTCCAAACCCTCAAAAATTGTCCAAAATTTTCTCAAGCCTTACAGAAATTCTTCACCAAAAATGTCGAATCCCCAAGATAATCGTGGAACAACACCACCAGTGTCACCTAACACCACTTCATCATCCACACGTCCTAGTGAGACCCCAAAGCCCATATTCCGTCGCACAAAAATGATAGCAAGAAAAGCTATTGCGACTGGTCCCTTGAGGAAAGCTCTAAGCGAAAGTTCTATAGCAAATGTTAAATCTGTTACAAGCCCAACCCTCCATCACTTCCAAGCCTTAGGTGTCATGTCCTTAGTGCCCAGTATAGTAACCCTTCAGTTTCCAGTTTCCAGTCTAGGAAGTTCTTGTCTATTCTTATTCTGTTTTTTTTCTCATGGTTGGATGTTTTGTTTTTCTTTATGTGGACTGCATGTACAAACACCTCTTTAATCAATTAATGCTACTTGTCTTGTTCTTGTTGAATTTGCTCTAAATAATTATTTTTAAGCTGATTTGTGATTAACTTGAACATGTGTTCACTTGCAGTTGCCTAGTGGCCATGAGTATTAATTAACTTCGAGGATTCATTGTATTAATGCAACTTTTCGATGATGCCAAAAGGGGGAAGATATTGTGCTTAAAATTCTAGTGATGTTTATGACCTAAATCTGACCTCCTTGATGATAAGTTGAATTTTTTATGTGTTGATTTTCAGCTAAGTTCACAGGTTTCTGATCACAATAAGCACAGAGTTTGTCATTATCAAAAAGGGGGAAATTGTTGGCCCAAGTTTCAGTTGGAGTTTTGAAGATTGACAAACCTATGGAAGGACCTGGTCCATCTTTTACTACAAAGTCTGAATTAACCAGGGTACGTGTGAAGCACGTGAGAACGATAACGTATCAATATCTTCTGAACGTAATCGAAAAGGTTGTATTTGGGATAAGGAAGACAGTCTCCTTATGTGAAGAGAACTTGATCCTAAGTTAGGATAAGAGTTGGAGTTTGTACTGGCTAAGGATTTAAATAGACTATGGATAATAAGTGGAGTTGTAATCAAACTCTAACTACTAAATCAATATATTATTTTGTTGGTTCTCTTTTACAGGTAATACACACAAGCAGAAGTAAAGCATATCTGAGAGAAAATAAAGAGAGTCTGTTTTGCGAGCTATATATACAAGATACAAGTGCGTACGCCTAAAGCTACATGAACTAAGAGAGAAGAACTAGTTCCATCTGTTTGTTTTAGTTCAATTGTAGTAGGTTTTCAAATTGTACCTTTCAGCTTTATTAGAAGCAATTGTATTAGGTACCTTGTGTCATCAAGTTATAGTTAACTTGATAGTGTCACGGCAGCTGAGGCTGTGTGCCACGCTGGGATTAGAGTTTAATCCTTAGGTTTACGAAGAGTCTTTGTAAATGTTGTTTTGGCTCATTGATTTTTAGTGGAGTTTGGAAATATCCTACTGAGTAGTAGGTCGTGGTTTTTTCACCTTTTGAGCCAGGTGTTTTCCACGTAAAAATCTCCGTGCACTTTATTTTCAGGTCTTATTATTTCGCAAACTGCTGTAGTTAGAACACTTAGAAAAACCAGCTTCTTCTAACGCGAAAATTAGGTACCACAAAAATCACCTCCCTAATGTGTGGTATTGACGTTTATTAACATCACCTACAATCCAGTGACCTTCATAATTTCTAAAAATTCCCCCTAGACCACTTTATTGTGTAACATTGTTATGGATAACATCTATGTTAAGCTTTGTCCACCCTTATTGTAGCTTTTTCCATGCAACATTAATAGTAATTTTTTTTGGGGGGGGGGGGGGAGGGATTAAAGATGATTCTTTCAGTAAGAAGTTTATATTCAGTAGCTTTTTTAAAGATAAAATTAATATTGATTGCGGAAAATGTAGTGTTTTGATTGTTATCATTCATGTTTGTCCATGTGTACCAAATTATGAACGGAAATAGAATGTCCCAATTTACGAGACTGTTAGGCATTTAGTAGTTAAATTTTTTCAGTTGGATTATCTAGTGAATATCTGAATCTTTGTAGTGTTGCTGAAATCCAATCCTATCCCAATAGGGTTGAATAGCCTTGCAATATATGAAATTATGAGCAATTGATTCTTCCTCATTGTTTCTACACACCGGGCACGTTGGATCTATGTTCAAACCAATTATGGCTAGGTATTGTCTACAAGGAATTCTGTTATAGAGGCATTGTTAGAAGAAATATTTTATTTTATTGGGACAATGTAACTTCCAAATCTATTGTATATCATCATTTTTACTATTAGAAGATTCAAGGAGATTGAAAGAAGTTTTTATAGTGAAGAACCCTTTGGTAGTTAGTGACCATATAGGGATATCACTCTTTTGTGAATTCTAACCTTTTTCATAACATCCTTAATATGGTTTGGGATTTCAATAGAAAATTTGTCAAAATCCCATTTTTTTCAATTAGTAAATCCTTAATATTAAAGGCGTGTTCAATTTTTTTGTGAAGGGTCTTCAACAGTTGCTCTAAGTTTTTCTACCCCGGGGATCTAATTAGCTTCCCAAATATTAATGTTAGAGAGAATGTGGGGTGACCAAATGATTCCCTTACGACATAACTCCCAATATTTTTTGGTTCTTTTCAAATAAAAGATTATTGGAAACATAGTGGAGATTATAAGGGTGGCCCAAGGAGAGGTGGATTTGTGAGCATTCTCCAAACCATACTAGCTAAAATGCAAAGGTTCTTCGAATTTTGGCACTATGTATTCCTAGACCCCCCACTTGATTTGGGTTAGCATATGATAGACCAATTTATTAGGTGTATTTTTTTCTTTTCATTGGTAGTTCCCCAGATGAAGTCCCTTTTCACCTTGTAAATATTTTTGGAATATTTTTTGGAAGTAATGTATATTGCATATAATTGTTAGGAATTAAATTTAGGCAAGTGTGTACCAGGGTGGTTATGCCATAAATATTTAGAAAATTTATCTTCCAAGTAGCATGCTGAGATCTCATCTTATAAATTATAAATTGGTAATCTCTTGGTCTAGGGGTGTTATTTAATATAGGGAATCCTAAGTGTGTGTCAAAAGACTCATTTTTCCAAATACCTAGTATATTTGCAATAACATCTATGTCTTGTTCAGGGAAATTTCTTGAAAACAAAATTTTTGATTTAGCTAGATTAATTTTTTGACCAAAAATTTTACTAAAATAGTCAAGGCCTTCTTTGATTGAGTAACACGCTTTCTTATTAGCTTTAGCCATCAAAGCGAGGTCGTCTGCAGAACAGGTATGAAAATTTTGAATTTTTCCTACTAGTGGTAATTGGATCCCATTTCATTAAGTCCACGTGATAATGAATATATCTGGAAAGCATTTGAAGAAAAAGTATAAAGATATATGGTGAGATGAGATCCCCTTGTCTAATACACCTAGTAGGTTCAAAAGAATTATTGTTTTTTTGTGTGTCCCAACTTACCACAAATTATTAATAGAAAATTTTGTCTCTCATAGTGGACGTGTTGTTTGTGGTGTCCCATGTATAGGAATTGTTGAACTGGTATTTCTAAGGGTAATTCAACACACAGCCTTGCATATCTTCCCCTTAGTGTGGTTGAGGTACAAACATCCACCTTTAGTAATCGACCACTTGCGTTGCCAATCTTTCTTAGTATTTCTCCATCATAGAATTTCGTAGGTAATTGTGGTAGTCTAATCCAGACGGCCTTTGTTGTCACCTTTCTTTATAATCTACAAAGTTTGGTTTCCATTTAGTAATGGAGAGGAAATACCCATTGATAAACCAAGGGCCTTGTTGGATGGCCTTTTCCATGTTGTCCCTTTTTTTAAACTTGATTATATAATAATCTTCCCCCAAATCAATCATTTGGAGATCATCCGGTGGTCGATGTCGAATTTTCTTTTGAAAATAGTAGTGCATAATACGTTTGCCCACTAATTTTACGATGATAACATAATTCCAAGGTTCTTCTAACAAAGCAATGACCTTTATACCTTTTTTAGAGAGTGACTCCGGATTGTCATCTCTCACTTCCCCTTTAGAGGTATCAATTAGTTCTATGTCCTTAAAGATTAGGTTTGCATCAAATATAGTCGGATTTGATGTTATTAGCATGTCCTTGATATATAGGTTGGGTACTCTGGAAATATCCTGCTCAACATCCGGTGGTTTGGGTGGTTTTTGGCTTGGGGATTCATGGTTCTACAGTTTCATTGGAGAGAACACGGATACTTTAACTGCAACTATGAAGAACTGTATTTAACTTGGACATTAGTTACATCAACAAAATCAATACAATATTAAAACGTAATTATAGCGGTGAATACAACTGCTAAGTAAAACAAGGTCAACCTTTTTCTTCCATGAGAAATGGCTGACTCAAAGCCTTAATAATTATGGGAAGTCAGGTATCGATAAGTTCCAGGTTAATGCGACAGGTGAGCATGAATCGCAGATTGACGCAAACGAGTTAGTAATATTCAATCAAAAATAATGATTGCAGATACTTCATTAATTTGGACACTAGTTCTTTTTAATTATGTTCAATAGTTTTTTAGGAAGATTTTGAATCTCCTTAATACAGAATTATACTTTTTGGTTGTTAATAGTTCTTTTTAGTATTATTTTGTTCTTTTATGTTGGTGTTAAACTAAAACACAGAAGCTTCATTAATTTCGATGAGCCCTTCTTTAACTATATTTGATAGTTTCTTAGCATTATTTTCATGGTGTTTAATCAATCTTCATTAATTATTAGGGATTTGAAAATTTTGTTGCTATCAGAGGCGGATCTAGGATTTTAATTTTAAGGGTTCAATACTTAAGAATTTTAATTTTGAACTCATTTTATTTTTACAGTTATGAGTTCATACTCACTATTTCATACAATTTTAATGAATTTTATACATAAATTTATGCTCTCCTTTGACAATAACGCCACATCCGCCACTGGTTGCAACAACGTGAGCTGGATTAATGACACCCCAACATGTAGTTGATATTGTTCTTATGAAAAAACATAAAAAATATTAAGAATAGAATTCTAATTAGAGTGAATGTCTATCTTGTAGAGAGTTTTACTTTGAGGCTAAGTCATTTCTCTTCCTATAAATAGAGGGGTCTTACCCCATTGTAAACAACCCCAAAAAATTAAATAAGAATTCTCTCTTTCTCTTTCTCTGCAATATTGCTCTTCTTCTTTTATTGTTTTATAACACGTTATCAGCACGATGCAAAAATAAAGCTCACTAAATCCAGCTCTCGCCCTTTACGTGGTCACCGATTCTGGAGGTGATGACCGGCGACGGCCATGACTGTTCTTGCTGCTTCTCACCTTTCTCTCCTATACCGTCTTTGTCTCATCGGAGTCGCAATGTCAACACCGAACGAATAGAAAACATTCGATTATGTCATCATCATTAGTCTCGTGTGCTTTACTTCTATGGAGGATGGGTTTAAATCTAACATGTTGTGGATTTTGTAATGTTTTGCACTGAGTTTGGCCAGAATAAGTTCTCTGGTGATTCCTCTGCGTGTGTCGTTTGACTGTTGCTCCAGTGTCATCATCGTTGTGGTAGTGGCGTTATTGACTCCAGCGAGTTTCGAGTCTTAAATTTAGGAGGACGTTCATGAATAATATTACGTTTATCTCCATATGAGGGGCTCATGCAAATTTTCAGAACTATGGCTTTGGATACATGCACGATGCTCAATTTTTACATAATATTGAGCATAATGATTGTTAATCGTTCTATGAACTTCCTTCAAGATTAATTCTGGATTTAATGTAAGTATTTTACTTTTCTCTTTCAAATTATTGATATTCTACAATTTGTTTTTAAATACAAGCAAAGACGATAAATTTTGATTGCAACTCTAATGGAGTTTGTAAGAAATTATAACCACATGAAGTGGTAAAATTCCTATGGCTTGCCATGATCAATATCACGTATGATTGTAGGAAAAGAATTGAAAATCCTTCCCATTGAATTTGCTCTATTCTCATTCCCTATAGAGAATGTGATAGCAGTATGTGATAAGTCTGAAAGAAGACATAATTATTACCGTAAAGGTATCAATGGATGTGGACGTGACAATAGACGAAATTATAATCGTCAACATTGTGATAATGAGAATAATAAAGATTGTCAAAACAATCTTTCACTTTATGAAAGTAATATTTGTCATCGATTTGACATCAGATTTTATAAAACACATATAGATAATTATGATTCATTCATGATTTGAATGTGACATCATCTGACTTATGAATACATATTCATTCTTGGAAGAATATGAACGTGCTAGTGGTAGTGAATATACCACACTCGCCTCTAGAAGGAGGTTTGAGATGATATAAGAAAATAATGTCATTATTATGACATGAATGGTCATTGGTCACGTGCCTATTGTACGCCAAAATATTTTGATAATGTGATTATTAAAGGACAATAATAATGCAAAATTTTGACCATGACCATAATGGTACAACTTTCTCTTTAAAAGAAATATTCACTATATGGATATTGATTAATATATGATAGTACCAAATTAATTGAGAACTCTGTAAGAGCCAATTATATTATTTTGGAGAAACACAATTGATTACCAATAAGATATTGTGTTGCACTAAGTCTCAGAGAAACTTATTCAGTTTCCAAAGTATATGCGAAAGCGGTTGATTGTATTGAGACTATAAATAAAGGAAAGATTTGATATCTTCTATTACTACAACTTATAGCGGAATAATATGTATGCGAAAAGCTACCCGCTTTATTCTCTAATTTGTACTACACAAATAAAAGAATGCCACAATAAAGTGGATGTTTATTGATATAAAAACTCATATCATAATAAACATGGAGTTTTATTGATAATTGCACATGTCATGGTGTAAACATGAACTTATCAATATTGATAATTTGTTCTGTTGGCATAATAAGTTTAGGCATATCAATTTAAGTATAATGTGCAAAAAAAATAAAAAAAATAGAGAATTCACATGGGTAAATATTAAAGAACTAGAAAGTTCTTTATGAATTCTCTTATGTTGCTTGTTCTCACTAATTAATATACCAACTAAAATTGGGTTTGAATCCGATGAATGCTGGAAATATCAAAGGTGAATATGGGCCCATTCATCTGCCATGTATACCACATAAGATGCATCTATGAGATGGTTACATGTGCAATTATTATTAACCCGCAACATGGTGTTTTGCGAGGTAACTTGCTCAATAATTCAATTTAGAGCATAATTTTCAGATTTTCTATTCAAGAAGTTCATCTTGATAAGTTGGTTTAGCAAAATAATTTATTGAGTGCCTCCACTTAATAGCTAAGTTATTTTCTTATGAGAACAAAGTTATATATATATATCAATTTGATATGTTTTATATACGAAAGTATATTACATTCTTCCCTCACAAATGGTTCAGGTCAGGAACCAAATAATTCCATCTTATTATCATTTATATGCGGTGTACATTAAAATTAACACCATAACGCACAAAGATGTATTCTCAAAGTTGAGGAAACAAGTTCGTTTTTCCAACATGAGGGGGAGACATGATAAACAATTGGGAAAAGGTTACGTGGAAAGAATTATCATTTGTACAACTAGATGCTCGAATAAAATAATATGAACTTGAAGTTCATAAAAAGATAATTCATTTTCAATATATTGCAAAGCATGCCATACGTATTTATTGACCCAAAGAATGTAACTATAGCCAGCAAGATCATCACTGATTTGGTTTTGTTTATGCAATAAACTTTCTGCTGGTTTCTTTAGCAGAATACTTCTCTTCTTTTCTACAAAAGCTCGATGCATTTGAAATGCATTAATCTGCTGGTTTGAGCTTCGTCCCGATTTGTCTTAGCCATGTTTTTGGTTCGTCTTTGTTAATTTATGGTTTAATGAAGTAAATTTTAGACCCTTTGTGTTACGTTTTCATTTGAATGACTGAAACTGTTGGTTTTCATTCTAATAGATGAAGTCTATGCGTTAAGCCTTAATCCGTGTGAATTTGCTTTATGACCTAAAGTTAGACACATGACCAAACACTCTAAGACTCCTGCGAATTAGAAGTACGTAGAAGTAGTCCAGTGATTTTCATTTGGCAGTTGGTATTTCGTGAGGTGAGTGTTGAAGATCCTCTGAAATTGTTCTCATTGTTGCTTCTGCTAGATCCCTCTGAGATGTTCTACAATTCCTGGCTTAGAATGAGTTGAAGTGGTTCCTTTGGCTGTTGAAACAGTAGCAATGTTCCAAAACTAATTATACAGGCAAAATTTTTGTTTGGTTGTTGTTTACACATTTAATCGCCTGAATGTTTCTTAACTCGTAATATGTGTAGTATGTGTCGATCTCTGCTTCTAATTATTTCTTATATCAAGATTCTTTAGTCCAAACCTTTTTCTTATTCTCATCCCAAATGCTAAGATTAGTTGGTCTTGCATTGTTAAAATAAAATTGAAGATAATGTTCCACCATGTGAAGGTGCATTTTTACACTGCCAAAGTTTTAAATGAATAAGAATCTAGCTTTTCTGAATTTGCAGTTCATAACTTGCGCAAACTGACATGTTGTTCTTAATCTGCTACTTTTTTTTAGCGAAAATTGGCTAAAATCTCTTTGGTTGGAAATTTTATTTGGTTTAATGTGTAGAGTGAGGTTCTAACCTTATATTACTATTCTTTGTTAGAGATAGATAATTGTTATTGTTATATTGACATTATTTAGCTATGGCCGTTAAATAAAAAAAGGACTAAAGAAAATGAGCAAATGATAAAAGTGATCATAATAAGGAGGCAAGTGATCTAGAAGGTCACATGACATAACACTTCATAAAATCTCATGAGAGATTCAGGTACCTGAATATATTAATGAAGAGATCTATATGTTATGTCTTTATGAATATATATTGGAACCGATATAAAATGTTCATCGACGACATCTATCATAGCGCTGAGTATTGATGAGGATCTTAAGTCTATCGAATATAGACATAAAAGTATTGGCCAAATGGAAGAGATACAATTCAAGTAGAATTGATTCCATATAAAGGACATATAATTTTGTCTATGTTGTTCCAACAATTTGCGCAATGAGTTTTCGATATCTTATATATCTAGCATGACATGAAAACTTGATATGCATCTAATGTCTATTATATGACTTATATGACAATCCATGAACGATTTAAGTTGCTTGAAGCATATACAATTCTTGATCTTGAGGTACCACTTCCTTAATGCAATTTATGCACAAATGTATCTTGCTATAACTATAAGCATGATAATGTGATAGCGAAGATACCTTTATGGAGATATTGAAGAGTCATTCCATGATATTTGTGAAGACATTATATATCTATCACGAGTTATGATTTCAAGGTGCAAATATTCATTATAGTTAATATGGCTGATTTATTATCAAATCTCTACCAACGATCTCTTGAAGATGGTGCACAAGATTGGAATGCGAAGGCTCAAGGATGTGAATTGGTGCCCCCATGCAGGATCGAACTACAGACCTCCAGGCTGCTGATGCCTGTTTGTGTTAATGACATTGTTGTTCCAGTTTATGATGATGAGCCAACAAGTATTATCTCATATGCACTTGTCTCACCAGATTATCACAATCAAATGTCAGATGAACTTCAAATTCTGAAAGAAGATCACAAATCTTCAGCTTCTCTGCCGTATCTGGATTCATTAAATTTACTTTCAGACTCGTCTGTGGATGAAGTAGTTTCAAACTCTTCAAGAAGTTCTGGATGAAAGCATGTCATCGTGTTTTAGTTCTCGCAACTCAAACATGGATCCACCTGCATATATTAATGCTTTGCATGCCCGAATAACTAGTGGGAGCTCAACTTGCTTGGCAAAGATTTTGGGGATCTACCAGTATGATGGTTAAAGGCATTCTTTGTAAGAAAAATGTGGCGCACCGGCGAATGACCTCAAAAATAGATAAGCCTAGACTCCTAATCCTTGGAGGAGCACTGGAATATCAACGGGTGGCTGACCATTTGTCAAGTTTTGACACTTTATTGCAGCAGGAAATGGAACATCTAAAGATGGCTGTTGCAAAAATTGATGCTCTCATTAGGGGGAGTTAATGCGTGTTGCACTCTTTTTCTCTTTCAAGGTTTTGTCCCACTGGGTTTTTCTTGTAAGGTTTTTAACGAGACAACCAATACGCGCATTTCTAAACATGTGTACTCTTTTTCCTTTTCTAGAATTTTTTTCCCATTGAGTTTTATTTTAGTTAAGGTTTTAACGAGGCACATTATTTGTTGAGTAGACATTCAAGGGGGAGTGTTAAGAATAGAATTCTAATTAGAGTGAATGTCTACCTTGTAGAGAGTTTTACTTTGAGCCTAAGTCATTTCTCTTCCTATAAATAGAGGGGTCTTACCCCATTGTAAACAACCCCAAAAAATTAAATAAGAATTCTCTCTCTCTTTCTCTGCAATATTGCTATTCTTTTTTTATTGTTTTATAACAAAAAATAAAATTTAGTATGTACTGCTTTCAAACTTATGGTAGAGTTCTCAACAACGTTTAGGTATTGGAGGTTATGTATAACTTTTCGGATGGAATTTCATCTATCATTGTTTGGCTGCCGAGACAATTATTGTATTTTCACTTTGGACAAGAGACAAATATAAAAATGGAAATTTTATATTCTATGCCATATAGAAAATCTTATTATCCTCAATATTTGATATTTAATTTAATTATACTTAATATACCAAATTACTAATTCTATATTATAGTGTATTTTAAGGGTACAATTAATGCAGTGTATATATCCTTCTTAATTCAAGGTACTGTATATCTCACCCCTTCCACGTTTCTCTCTCCCAAACTTTCACCCTCATCCACGTTTATGTACTGTTATTGAACATAAAAATTTATGATTATGAAAACATAGATTTGCAGCATATTGATGTCGAAACACTTAAATCTTACATTGCAATTAGGAGCAGCAATCATTCAAGTTCGTGGTAATAATATTACGACGTACCATTTAAAAATTCTCGATGTAATAATTATGAAAAATAAAAAAAGAAGTGATTTTCGACTTATTAATCGAATTCTCTCAACGAAACAAAATTCAAATGGTAAAAATAGTAAATTAGTTTCATTTCCAACGGGACACATGCATACACGACATATGCCATCAATTTCATAGTCCCAATTCTCAAACAATCTAATATGCTGTAATCTATTGCAATATTTCTTATTTTTATTGAAATAATTGCGTTTTTTCAGAAGATTTTGTAGAAGTTTTAGTCGTTTTGGATTTGTAAAAATAGAAAATAATGCATGTACAATCAGAATACAAATAATCACCAATTCATCTACAAAATATCTACAAACTGGATATATTAAATTTTAATATCCCAATTCTCATTCGATTGTAGTTTAATTGGGATTTTCGACATAATTGTATTTTTTTCAGAAGATTTGTAGAATTTTTAGTCGTTTTTGATTTGTGAAAACAGAAAACAAAGCATCTACAATTAGAATACAAATAGTCTAAAAGTTATCTACAAAATATCTACAAACCGGGTACATTATATTTTTATATCTCAATTCCCATTCAGTTGTAGCATATTATGATTTTTGACATAATTGCATTTTTCAGAAGATTTATAAAAGTTTTAGCCGTTTTTTATTTGTGAAAATAAAAAATAAATAATCTATCATCAGAATACAAATAATCTACAATTTATCTATAATTTTTGCAATATGTCTTCTTCTTCATCTTCTTCGAGTTTCAATCTGATATTCAGTCTGAACAAAGTTTAATATTCACTAAAACCCCTCAAAATTGAGATATAAACTCCAAATCATATTCCCGATTATTTTCAACAACACATTATCCAAACAAATATTTTTTTTTAAAATCCAAATTTGAATTCAAAGCTTTCAAGCTTTTCAATGTCTGTCAATTGTGCAAACTATCAGGACAAATATTTACTTCCATAATTGTAGCGCACCTAAATAGGAATATTCGAAAGAATATTTAATTCTATATTTGAAGCGCGCCTAATTAGGAAGGGATCCCCTCCTAATAATTGGTATTTAATAAATGGTATATATTTTATAGAATGTGACATGGCGAGTAAATATGAATTATGCATATTTTTGGTAATAAGGTTTCATATATGGTATAGGAAGAAAAATTCTCAATAAAAATTGATAAGAGACCAGAGACGAAAAGAAAGTTTATATTCTTGAGATTAGAGGCAAAGCTATTGAATTATAATTATTGTATTATCTTTTTATAACTAGAAATATCATATAAGCATTAGTTTGATTAAGACGCTCTCGCTTTGTTATTTGTTCCTTTAACATATTATGATTCTAAACTCATATTTAGAAGTCAAAATTTTGTATAACTCTAATAAACTCATTTTTAGAACGAGTATAACATTGAAATCATGGTGAGATCTCAAAAAAATTACTTTTATTTTGATTTGTGAATTTAAATAAGCTTACATTGAGAATTAATATGTTAGCTAAAAATTTGAGTGTAAATTTTCTAAAAGTTCAAATATTTCTTTTACCAGCTTTTACTTGATAATTTTTTTATTTATAACCCAATCACATGGTTTAACAATAGTTGTGTTATTTGTAGAATTTTTCATTCATTGTAATAGAGTTCATGCGAGTATCCTAAACTAGTGATCATAAAATTCTCATACGATGTTCAAATTTGATGATTCTTTTTGCTATGACTCCATAATTGTGATACGAATCTAACATTTCAATAAAAACAAAAATCGGGGCTTATTTGCTTGATGTAGTAATATTTGTGCTTGAAAAAAGATTTCGAAACATAAAAAATAAGCGCAACACAACCCAAACCTATTTGAAACTCACTCGAGCCCCTCAGGACCCTGTTCGAACATACCAATAAGTCTCATATCATAGCACGGACCTACTTGAGGCCTCGCAACTGACATAACAATATCGAAACGATGAATCACACCTCAATTCGAAATCAACTGATGCCGAAAACTATTAAATCACGTCCGATTGACCTTATATTTTGTACACAAGTCACATTTGACATTATGAACCCGTTCCAACTTCCGGAATCGGAATCTGACCCCGATGTCAAATATTTCACTCCCGATCAAAATTTTCAAAATTCTAACTTTTGCTATTTCAAGCCAAATTCTACTACGGACCTTCAAATCACAATCTGGACGCGCAACTGAGTCCAAAATCACCCAACGGAGCTAACAGAATCATCAAAAATCCAATCTGAGGTCAAATTCTAAAAAGTCAAAATTAAATTTGGTAAAACCTTTCAAATTTAAAGCTTCTTGCTGAAAATCATTTTTCCAAATCAATTCCGAATAATCTGAAAATCAAAATCGACGATTCATATAACTCATAATATTTCATACGGAGCTACTCGTGCCCTCAATCAACCGAGCAAAGTGTAAATGCTCAAAACGACCGGTCGAATTGTTACAATTATAACCTTTGAGTTGGATGACCATAGGTAAAATTTATTCTAATTTTTATTTCTCTTAGGAAGATTAGCTAATTAAATGTCACTTTCTTTTATCCATTCCTGCTCTACGAACATTATTCATACAGATTATAACGCAAAATGGCTTGTATACCCTTCTCTGCTTACTTAATGAAGGAAACGAATTTTATCTTTTTTAAACTTCTTGGGTTGGTTTATTAATTCGAATAGTCTTTTCACGTAGGGGTGCAGCATCCAATCATGTTTTAGTTTTTTTTCCTTTCTTCTCGATCCTTTTTCCTTATTTGTTTGGTTTCAAAACAATAAAGAACGAGATATTATTATGAAAGGCTGCAGGTTTGCAATAATACACGTACGTACGATCTTGAAAATGTTAGGCTGCAGTCTTGCAATAATTTACGTACGATATCCTGAAAATGTGGGGAAACAATATTTCTAGTAATGACACATATTAGCTTTGCTGAAATGCAGCAGCTGTATGAATATAAGGAAAAAGTTCCATCAGCACAAGCAACCAATGAAGTGAATTTATAAGGGAAAAAGTTCCCAACAACAATATGACTCCCAATATATCATGCTCCACAATAGTAAACCGTACAGCTGGATTCCTTTCCTTTAATTCGAAAATGATATGATATACAATAGCTTTTTCTTCACTATTTGGTCGTCTGCTTTTTTTTTTTTCTTTTTTTTTTAATAATTTCCTGTCACGATTCGAATTTTCCATCGTCGGGTATCGTGATGATGCCTAATAATGGGAGGTAGACAAGCGAAATATCAAATACTTCTTTAACGAACATCAATAATATTAACATCATTAAAATATTTGACAATAAAGCGGAAGTCTCAAATATAATTTACTGAAAGAAATGCGGAAGTTTATCAAATCCTCTACCCAAGACTGGTATCACATTACTGACGAACTTCTAGTATTACTAAATACAATCGTCTGAAAGAAATCAAAACACTATGTTTCAATACAAGAGCTAACAAACTGAATAAGGATGGAAGAGACTCCGGGCCTCCGGACGTCAGCAAGGCTACCTAAAAGTCTCTAAACAGAAGGCCTGCTCCCGACCTACTACAGTTGCGGTCCGTAAGCTTCTCCCTGACCTGTGTACAAATATGCACAAAAGTGTAGCATCAGCACAACTGATCCCGTGTGGTGGTAATTGCCTGGCCTAACCCCGGCGAGGTATTGACGAGGCTAGACAGGACCAACCACAAATAACCTGTACAGATATATGTAAAACAACAGGAAACACGCTACTTTAAACAATTGAAGGGGGAGGGAGCATGCTGTGGGGTACGACAGTCTAACCATGGAAATCATCGGTAAACGAATGTAACTGAACAATAACAACTAATATGGAAAACACAGGAAGTCTCTACATACGAAAACAACACACTCAGTCCATACTCTATTGCGGCGCGCAACCCGATCCACATATAAATCTGTGGCGGCGAGCAACCCCATCCTCAAATATATCTGTTGCGGCGAGCAACCCAATCCTCAAATATATCTGTTGTGGCGAGCAACCCGATCCTCAAATATATCTGTTGTGATGAGCAACCAGATCCTCAAATATACCTTTTGCAGCGTGAAACCCTATCCTCAGTACTTAACACTGTTGCGTGCAACCCAATCATCAACATTTAATACCCAGAGTTCATAAAACAAACAATCGCAACTGAAGTGTGAGGAGAGTAGCAACAAAGTACAAGGGGTCCCGACAAGGGAATACACTAACGGCTCAAATATCCCGTCAAGGGAGAATTCAATAAATACCTAAATCCCAGCTCGGGAATGATCACTATTCTCTTTTAAAACAATAAGCCGCCAACGAGTTCTATGTCAAGCCAATGCCCCAGAATTATACAAATCGCTATTTATCCTCAACTATTCATATCATGTGAACTAAATCAATTCA
This sequence comes from Nicotiana benthamiana, assembly GCA_034376525.1. Classification (NCBI taxonomy): domain Eukaryota; kingdom Viridiplantae; phylum Streptophyta; class Magnoliopsida; order Solanales; family Solanaceae; genus Nicotiana; species Nicotiana benthamiana. The sequence goes on along the minus strand of CM067338.1, from coordinate 53,549,807 downwards.
ATACAAGGAGTCGTATCATATCATTTGAATTTGAAGCAATAAAGACTCACAATCATGCTAGACTCTAGTGCATAGATAGCCGTCACCATGCCTATACACCGTACATCACACTTAGCACATAGCAAATAACATCCTAATCATGTTCCCTCAAGCAAAAGTTAGATGAAACACTTACCTCGGTCCAAAAATAGCAATCAAGCCTCTAACACCATCTTTCCTCTAGAATCCAACTCCGAAACAACTATATCTAAGCATAACTAGGTTCAATGTTATCAATAATAGCTCAAAGACACAATTCCATAGCCTAAAATTAATTTCCTATCATTCTTCCAAAAATATCAAAATTCGACCTCGGGCCCACATGGTCCAAACTAGAGGCTCGGACCAAAACCTAATTACCTATAACCCCACGACTTCAAATATGCATTTTGTTTTAAGGTTCGACCTAAAATTGAGGTTTGATTGCCCAAACTTCCAAAGGCCCTAGTTATATACAAATCCCCCATTTTCTACCTTGAATTCATACTTTAAGGCTAGGAAATTAAAGATTAATGAATGAAATTAAGAGGAAAAAGAGTTAAGAATACTTACCCAAGAGATTATGGAGAAAAAATTGTTGAGAATCGTCTATGGAATGTTTTATGGAAAAGCTCGTGCGAGAAGTTTGAGAGAATCCCGAAATGGTTGTGTTTTTAAGCTATAAAAATCACTGGGCAAAATTTGCTCTATGCGATCACAGGGCCTGGGACATAGAAGAAAAGAACGGGGGGCTGAACTTTGCTCTATGCGATCGCGAATAAGTAATGTGATCGCATAGAAGGAAAACTCGGCCTCGACATTTACTCTATGCGATCGCGTAGGAGTAATGCGAACGCATAGAAGGATTTCCTGGACCTCAAAATTTAGTCTATGCGATCGCGAAAAGGTAATGCAAAGGCATAGAACAAACTGATGACTACCAAACTAACTCTATGCAATCGCGGAAGAACTAATGCGATCAGAAAGAACAAAAACATGGACACCAGCAACAAGTAAAAACACCAGATTTTCTAAGTCCAAAACACTCCGACACCTATCCAAAACTCACTCGAGCCCTCGGGGCTTCCAACTAAACACACACACTAACTCAACAACATCCTACCAACCTAGTTGTGCGATCAAATCGCTAAAATAACATCATATACATAGAATAAAGCCTCAAAACTCATGATTTTTCTTCAAAGTTCATAACTTTCAAATTTGGAACTTATAGTCCGAAACACGTCATGCGGCGTCCATTTTCAACAAAATTCCACATAAGGAGCTTAAAAAAATATCTGAGACTTGTACCGGATGCCGGAACTAAATTACGAGCCTGATACCATAGTCTTTTAATCAATTTCCATTCCCATTTTACTAAACAAATTCTGAAAAAACAATTTAACAGAAATATTCATTTACTTGGGTTCTAGACCTCTGATTTCTACTATGAGCACATGCCCGAGTCCCATATTTTCCTACGGATCTCCCGGCATCGTCACATCACGTGTTCGGTTCCATTTATCAAAAATGTTGACCAAAGTCAACTATATCAATATTAATATCAAAATTCCTCAAATTTTCAATAGAATTCACATATTTTAACATAGAAAATTTCCATCTTTGCGTTCGGACTGCACACGTAAATCAAGGAAACTAAAACCGATGTTTTCAAAGCCTCGGTGCACGTGAAAAGCGAGAATTACGGTGATGAACCTTTGTGTCGTCACATCCTCCACCTCTAAAATAATCGTTCGTCCTCGTACCGACAAAAGAAAAAAGTACTTGAGTTAGGGAATAGATGAGGAGAACCGCTTTGCATATCGGGCTCGAAATCCCAGGTCGATGCCTTAGGAGGCTGACCTCTCCACTGAACGCGCACTGAAGGAAAACTCTTTGACCTCAACTGTCAAACCAGTCGGTCTAATATAGCTACCGGCTCCTCATCATATGACAGATCCTTGTCCAATTGGACAGTACTGAAATCTAACACGTGCGATGGATCACCGTGATACTTCTGGAGCATGGATACACGGAACACTGGATGCACAACGGACAAGCTAGGCGGCAAGGCTAGTCTATAAGCCACCTCTCCACGAGATCAAGAATCTCAAATGGGCCAATAAACCTAGAGCTAAGCTTTCCCTTCTTCCCGAAACTCATCACACCCTTTATAGGTGATACACAATACTCCCTCACTAGCCATGAAAGGAACATCTCTGACCTTGCGGTCTGCATTACTCTTTTGCCTAGACTGAGCTGTACGAAGTCTATCATGAATAATTCAGACCTTATCCAAGGCCTCCTGTACCAAATCAATACCCAACAACCGAGCCTCTCTCAACCCAAACTATCCGACTGGAGACCGACACCATCTACCATGAAACTCCTCATATGGAGCCATTTGAATGCTGGATTGGTAGGTGTTGTTGTAAGCAAATTCCGCTAACGGCAAAAACTGTTCCCACTGTTGATACCAATTTTTCCCCATACGATTATACAGTCAAAATACTTCCAAAACAGCATACGGATGCATATATAAGCATCCACAAAGGTCTTGGTATTTTTATACATTTTAAAATTAATTTATGACTTATTTTGTACTATAAAACCCAATATTTAGTCCCAAATCTTTTTATTTTGATGAGTAATTTATTTTATTCTCTCATTTACGTAGAAACATATTTTACATAATTTTTACAAAATTTTACAATTGCATCTGGTTTTTCAAAATCAAAATTGCATTAAATTGAAATTTTAGCCTATTTCTCGATTTGACAAGTATTTAATTACAAAATAATTCCTAATATTTTTAATTAAGACCTATATACATTTTATTAACTCAGTATTTTAATTGGATTTTTTATAATGCCATTTACTATTTTTAAAAATTAAAATGGGGAAAAATGGCTATTTAAATCGTAGCCCTTTTTATTTCAATTATAACCCAATTGCAGCCCAATTCAACACCCAAATTAACCCCCTATTACATTATCCAATTCCAAATGTACCCGACCTAGACCCGTCCGATTAACCTGCCCGTTCCCTAACTTAATATCATGTCCATTGATCATTTAGATCAACCGTCCACGTTACACCTACCTTAATTAAACCCAAAACACCCCCAAACCTTACTCACTCGCACTTTTCAGCAGCCCTTGTATCCCCTTTTACCCCTAAATTCTCTGTAGCCCTCTCTGAACCCTAGCCTATTCCGGCTCATTTTCACCGGCGATCATGGTGTCCCAAGCCTTTAAACATCTACATTTTCCTACTCCTGCCTCCCATGGCTCTTGGGTTTGAAAATTGGAACCCTATCTCGAAAGTGATCGACCCAGAGGTCCTCCAATTGAGTTTTGTGGCTGTGCCTGGCCTTTCTCTGGCAAGCCGTGAGTCGATGTATCATTTGCAGACTCCAAACTAGTTCGTGTTGGAAACACGTTCTCAAAGCATTATACTAAAACGTGTGTTCATATGTGTAGGTTTTGATGAATGACAAACAAGTGCAAATTGACATATGACGAAGCTCAAGTACAAGCGCACAATTGATATATATAACGAGATTCAAGCACAAGACCAAGTTTTATAGTTTTACATGAGTCGTTCTTAATTGTGATCTTGATCCGACAACTTGACTCATGACATGGCTTCTCTCATAAAACTATTTTTACAAAATCATGCATATTTAATTTAATGCTAAATGATTTTAAATCATGCATATTTACTTTAGTCAAAATGATTTTTAAACATGCCTCTAAAATCTGGACTAAGATAATCGATTATGTACTTATGATAATCGATTATGTTAAGCCAAGACTGCATGACAATCGATTGTGAACTAATGACAATCGATTGTGTTAAGGCAGTAAGCATAAGGTTTTTCAAACCTGCATGACAATCGATTGTGAACCTTATGAAAATCGATTGTGATGAGGCAGTGTACATCAAAGTTTTTCAAAACTCAGAATAATCGATTGTGAAGCTAATGACAATCGATTGTGAAGAGACAGTGTCCATCAGATTTTCCAAAGTCACAAAATAATCGATTGTGAACATATAACAATCGATTGTGTTGAGGCAGTGTCTTCCAGACTTTTTCAAAGTTATTAAATAATCGATTGTGAGTATATAACAATCGATTTTCATGAGGCAGTGTCTAAAATGATTTTCAAAGTCTGATAAATAATCGATTGTTAACATTGCACAATCGATTGTGAAGCTGACCGTTGTCGTAAAGTTTTCATATACCTTCAGGTAATCGATTGTTGATTTTGTACAATCGATTGTTGAAATTAAAATCTGGAAAAGATTTTTTGAACGTTGCTGAATAATCGATTGTTGATTTTGTATAATCGATTGTTGAAATTAAAATCTGGAAAGGATTTTTTGAACGTTGCTGAATAATCGAATATTGATTTTGTATAATCGATTGTTTTACGTAAAATCTGGAAATAAATGATTTTTTGAACGTTACCAATAATCGATTGTTGATCTTGGACAATCGATTGATAAGCGTAAAATCTGGGATTTATTTCTGGAACGATTGGCAAACAATCGATTGTGACTTCTTGACAATCGATTGTCACACAGTAAAATCAGCAACTCTTAATTGGCAATTAGGCAACGGTAATGCCAAGTTTTTCAACTATAAATACAGCTTCATTTCAGTGTTTTAAACACAATAACACACAATAACTGATCATACTATTGCTATAAGCTTGCATACTATTGTTAATCATTTTATATTCATTTCATAAAGCTTTTGAGAGCCAAAGTCTTGTCCATAGTTGTTGTGATCTTGAGCTTACTTCTTTTACTCATATCTACTCATAAAGGAGTGTATTGTTTGAGTGTTTAGTGTTTTGTACACTTGAAGAGAATTGTGATTCTCTTGTTGTAAGGAACTTATGTTTCCTTGGTCGAAGTCTTGGAGTGTTGTATCTCCGAGCAAGATTGTTGAGGCTTGTGTCCTCAGATTGTAAAGGTTGGTTAGGCACCCGTAAGCTTAACAGTGAAGTCTTGGAGTGTTGTATCTCCGAGCAAAGGTGTTAAGGCTTGTGTCCTTAAGTTGTAAAGGTTGGTTAGGCACCCGTAAGCTTAACAGTGAAGTCTTGGAGTGTTGTATATCCGAGCAAAGGTGTTAAGGCTTGTGTCCTTAAGTTGTAAAGGTTTGTTGAGCACCCGTAAGCTTGACAAGTTAGTGGAAAATATCGAGAGAGTCTCTCGGGGACTGGACTAGCCACTTTTTATGGTGAACCAGAATACATCGGTGCGTTTGTTCTTTATTGCATTTAATTTCCGCACTTATTTTTCCTGCAAGTTTTTAAATTCCGCAAGTTTACGCTAATTTTTATTATAACGCTATTCACCCCCCCTCTAGCGTTAAGCGTATTATCTAACAATTGGTATTATAGCCCAACTCTCTGAAGACTTAGCAGTTTGAGAGAACCATCCATGGCTTCTACTCGTGACTCTTTTGCAGGAATAGGTGAAGGTGATTTTAACATGTTGCCCCCAATATTTGATGGAAATAATTACTTATATTGGAAGATCGGATGAGAATTTTCATCACAGCCAACAACTTTTATCTATGGCAAATCATCAAGCATGGTGATCAAATGACAACAAAACTTGGGAAAGCCAAGGTAAGCGAATACAACACTAATGCAATAAATATGTTGTATAGCGCCTTGAATCAGGAAGACTATCAGAAAGTTTCCCACTACAAAACCGCCAAAGAGATGTGGGATAAGCTGGAGGAAATGTATGAAAGCATGCCTCAAAAAGCGAACAGCTCATATGATGAATCAACTGGCCAATGTCTCATGGCAAACGAAGAAGAAGAGGTAAGTACGTCCAACTCTCACTCGCTTGAAGAAATGCAAAATGCTTATAATAAATTACATAGTGAGTTTGTTGATGCTTCCAAGACTATTAAAGATTTGCAGAAAACTCTGTCGTTGCGAGAAAAAGATTTTCAAAAATGACTCTCTCTAAAAGAAAAAGATTTTGAAAAACTGGTTTTAGAAAATGAGAAGTTGAAAGAGGAAAACAAGTTTTTCGGAAAAAGAAGCGCCGATAAGCCTGAAAGCTCTATTAGAAAGTGTACTTCTTGCTTGCATCTCAAAAATGAAGTAGAAAGGCTTAAAGGCACATTAGATAAGTTTAATTCTTCGCACAAAAATTTGAATGATGTTCTTGATAATTTGAAGTCAACCAAGCATGGCATAGGGTTTACGAATGAGCCTAAAGAAAAGGTTGAAGCTAAACCCCAACAACCTAAGGCTCAACCTAGGACTAATAATAAAAATGCTTATCCTAGAAATAGCAATCCTAGAACCAATATGCATGCTAGACTAAATGTTGAACAATTTAGAAGACCCAGCAATGACTTACCACCTAGAAATAACTACCCTAGAAATGATGCATATTATAGGCCAAATACTAGAAGGAATTTTGAACCCTTTAGAGCACCTAGAAATGATTTCCAACGTAGAAATAATTATTCTAGAAATGCTGCTCATAGTAGGAGAAATGATGTTCATAAAACGCGCAATAGTCATAATGCTGAAAATAGAGTAAACCATTTTCGTCCGTCAAGTTACTATGAACCTAGAAGGATGCATAACCGCAACGTGACTTGTCATTATTGTAGACGTATTGGTCATATTGCTCCTGCATGTTTTACACGACATAGACATATCACTCAATCGCATCATTATGATATGCCTAACCCCCAAGGACCCAAAATGGCATGGGTACCAAAAGATCATTAATCTGTTTTGCAGGTGTTCTTGAAAGGCTACAGTATTGTAGTAGATGCACCGAGCACGACACCTCATTGCATCAAGAGGAAATTTCGGTTAGTTATCCTTTTTGACAAAAACCGAATTGTTGATATGTGCTAGCAACCAATATTAACTTATTTGTTGTTAATTTGGTTCCCCTATTGTTGAATCTTTGATAAGCTTAGTCGTAATAGTTGATGTGCGTTAACAATTGAGATATCCTTCTCAACAATCACTATCAATTAGCTTTGTTGAAAACGTGTTGTTAAATGACAATTGGTGTCAATTAGTTTACTTGTTAATTATCTGCTTTTAAAAGATCAAAACTATTGATATGTATTAACAGTTAGCTTAATAAAATCATTTCATTCATGATTTGATAATTGCTATCTGTGGTTTAAATAACTGTTAGTATACTGTGTGGTGTGTATTATCTATTAGCATATTCTTCAAAAAGTTTTCACTCACGTTTTTGATGAATGCTATCCTCAGTTTTGAAAAATAATTGAGATGTCTCATGTTTCTAACAATTGACAAAAATCCTTCTGTTAAAAATCGTCTCTTGATGAACACATCCTTTGGTCTGGATAATGCTTGGTATGTTCTTCAAAATTTGATGTATGGTTGATCTGTTAATAGTCAACACTCGTTTGTAATATGCTTTACTAAAAATAACAATTTGTATCACTGTTAATAAAATAACTTTTGGTACACTTGTTATGTCATCCAACAAATGGGTTATCATTGTTTTATAACAATTGGTATATCTATGTCTTGTTGGTATGTCTTGATAAATTTCTGATTAAAGGGAAATAGATTGCATGAAGTTTACTATCTTTTTGATGACAGAATCTCAAAACAAGTCTCTATATTGGCAATGTTATTTTCTTTAAACTCTCATGCCACTAATATCTTGCATTCCAAATCTTGTGGAAAATGATATCTTAGAAAATATTTGTATTACTTTGGAGCAACTAATAAGTGTCATGCAAGGAATCTGTAAATCGCATTTGAGATATCATTGATAGACAAGCTAAATTTCTTCTTGGAGCTGCAAATTAAGCAAATGAAAGAGGGAACTTTCATTTGTCCATCTAAATGTCGCAAGGAGTTGCCAAATCAATTCGAAAAGAGCAACACCAAACCAATGGTCACTTCAATGAATTTAGATGACCATCTTGACAGAAATGTGAAAGGTAAGACGAGCAATACCAAGAACTACACAGGTATGATCGTTCCTCACTTTACCTTATTGCTAGTAGACTTGATAAAATATTTAGCGTTTAATGTTGTGCTAAATATAAATCATGTCCAAATGAAGTATTGAATGCGGGTAAACGTTGATCTAAATGCATACATTTTAGGTTGCATTTATATTTTAATTACTGACTTGAGCGCCGGAGACGTTTAATTCTATTTTGCAGGTATCACCCTCAAGGTAGGGGGAATTATTACGTATTGGCACAGAACAATCGATTGTTCCAAGCAAATAATTGATTATCTTACTATGCAGAAAATCGATTAGCAGTATCACTAATCGATTGTTTATGGTTTATGTTTATTATGCAGTTTTGTTAAATAATTGATTCTTTAACTGCAAAATCGATTTCCATCTCAGCCATTCAGCAATGCTTTTCCAAAACAATCGATTGTTTCAAAATATAATCGATTATTCTCAAAATCAGAAAATTTCTGTGCTCACTGTAACATAACAATCGATTATCATATTTTGACAATCGATTATTTGATGTCAGTAATTCAAAATTTTTTTTTACCGTTTGGTTCTGCAATCGATTTGTGTCAGTTCCGAGATTCAGTCAAATCTTAATGACAATCGATTATCTCATTACAACAATCGATTGTCAAACGGTCAGTGCAATTTATTCTTTACCGTTTCTGACCGTTTTAGCTTTCAATTTTCAGCAGAATTCTTCCATTAATGAAATGCCTTTCTCCCCTCTATAAATAGGCTTCATATATGTTCATTTTTATTCACTCAAGCATCAATTTTAGCTCTCAAACTATCAAAACTCTTTCAAGTTTCTTGCAAATTCCATCAATACTTAGTAAAAATGTCGGGCCGTCACTCCAAACGTTCCCGTTCTGCTAGGCATGGTGCATCCTCCTCTACTGCTCCAAACTATCCCTATCAAGATGGTTCCGTTCTATACTTTAATTCTGACATCGAGCTTACTCGATTTTTAACAAAATTTGAAAAGCGCGACATTCTTCCTCCCCGCTTTTCAACCAACAAGTATCTTGAATCTTATGGCCCTGCTGAAATATGCTCAAAAATTGTCAACTTCTTGACTTCTTTCTTCTTACCCATCCTTACATCAATACTACATTGATTCAAGCATTTTACTCCAACCTTCATGAGGATGATGACGGTGAGCTTGTGACAAATATAAATGGTGTTCAAATTCTTCTTTCCGATGAAAACCTTCATACCATTGCCCGTCTTCCTCATAATGGTGAAGACATTTTTCGGTACATCGGAGAGGCCGGAGCCCTTTTTGATGAAACAGTCCTCCTACATCAAACCGGACTTACTTCTTATGATCCAAATCTTTCTTCCCGTCGTCCTACAATTACGGGAATGGATCCCAATTATCGGTTGATTTTCTATTTCATCACCCGAGTCCTCAAGCCTCGTAAGCATAAACATACCACCATTTCCCAAGAGGACACCAAGCTCATGCATGCCATAATAACCGGAGCTAACATCAATTAGTGTCGGTTCGTCAAGATTCACATGCGTGACGCTATCGGAGATGATAGGCCTCTTCCTTATGCTCTCCTCATCATGAATTTTCATGAAGCCTCCGGATTCATCACTTCCAACGGTCCTCTCAAAAAGAGTACCAAGAAGTGAGAAATATCAGAATCCTCCTTTCATCATGACGGTGATCATGCAACGCCTGTTCCTCCTCCAACCCGTCGAACTCGTCCGCCTCAAGAGCCCACTCTCCAATCCATTTCCGACCAAATTGCTTCCTTGACCACCTCTGTTGGTCAACTGACTCATGAGATCCATGGATATTTTGACCATGTTCATCATCCATATGCGGGTCTTGTTCCCTTCGAAGCAGTACCGGATGATGAGGCGGGAAATGATGATGAATGATTTCTTTAATTGTTTTGGTTCTATTGTGATATGTTTTATTGTCCCCTCCTTATGTAATTGTTTTCTCTTTCCAATAAATAAACAAGTTTTATTTACATCTTTGGCATCTTCTTATATTATTTTTGCTAATGTCAAAAGGGGGAAGATAACGGGTATGCACTCTCAGTATTTATAAGCTTAAATTGAGGGGGAATTCTATATTGAGGGGGAACAAATTGCATACTTGTTGATGCATATATATACTTGTCTTGAATCGTCATTATAAATTGTTTAATTTGCATAACCCGCTTAAAGTTTGCCATTATCAAAAAGGGGGAAATTGTTGGAAACACATTCTCAAAGCATTATACTAAAATGTGTGTTCATATGTGTAGGTTTTGATGAATGACAAACAAGCGCAAATTGTCATATAAGGAAGCTCAAGTACAAGCGCACAATTGATATACAACGAGATTCAAGCACAAGACCAAGTTTTATAGTTTTACATGAGTCGTTCTTAATTGTGATCTTGATCCGACAACTTGACTCATGACATGGCTTCTCTCGTAAAACTATTTTTACAAAATCATGCATATTTAATTTAATGCTAAATGATTTTAAATCATGCATATTTACTTTAATCAAAATGATTTTTAAACATGCCTCTAAAATCTGGACTAAGATAATCGATTATGTACTTATGATAATCGATTATGTTAAGCCAAGACTTCATGACAATCGATTGTGAACTAATGACAATCGATTGTGTTAAGGCAGTGAGCATCAGGTTTTTCAAACCTGCATGACAATCGATTGTGAACCTTATGACAATCGATTGTGATGAGGCAGTGTACATCAAAGTTTTTCAAAACTCAGAATAATCGATTGTGAAGCTAATGACAATCGATTGTGAAGAGACAGTGTCCATCAGATTTTTCAAAGTCACAAAATAATCGATTGTTAACATATGACAATCGATTGTGTTGAGGCAGTGTCTTCCAGACTTTTTCAAAGTTATTAAATAATCGATTGTGAGTATATAACAATCGATTGTCACGAGGCAGTGTCTAAAATGATTTTCAAAGTCTGATAAATAATCGATTGTTAACATTGCACAATCGATTGTGAAGCTGACCGTTGTCGTAAAATTTTCAAATACCGTCAGGTAATCGATTGTTGATTTTGTACAATCGATTGTTGAAATTAAAATCTGGAAAAGATTTTTTGAACGTTGCTGAATAATCGATTGTTGATTCTGTACAATCCATTATTGAAATTAAAATCTGGAAAGGATTTTTTGAACGTTGCTGAATAATCGATTATTGATTTTGTATAATCGATTGTTTTACGTAAAATCTGGAAATGATTTTTTGAACGTTACCAATAATCGATTGTTGATCTTGGAAAATCGATTGTTAAGCGCAAAACCTGTGATTGATTTCTGGAACGATTGGCAAACAATCGATTGTGACTTCTTGACAACCGATTGTCACACAGTAAAATCAGCAACTCTTAATTGGCAATTAGGCAACGGTAATGCCAAGTTTTTCAACTATAAATACAGCTTCATTTCAGTGTTTTAAACACAATAACACACAACAACTGATCATACTATTGCTATAAGCTTGCATTCTATTGTTAATCATTTTATATTCATTTCATAAAGCTTTTGAGAGCCAAAGTCTTGTCCATAGTTGTTGTGATCTTGAGCTTACTTCTTTTACTCATATCTACTCATAAAGGAGTGTATTGTTTGAGTGTTTAGTGTTTTGTACACTTGAAGAGAATTGTGATTCTCTTGTTGTAAGGAACTTGTGTTTCCTTGGTCGAAGTATTAGAGTGTTGTATCTCCGAGCAAGATTGTTGAGGCTTGTGTCCTCAGATTGTAAAGGTTGGTTAGGCACCCGTAAGCTTAACAGTGAAGTCTTGGAGTGTTGTATCTCCGAGCAAAGGTGTTAAGGCTTGTGTCCTTAAGTTGTAAAGGTTGGTTAGGCACCCGTAAGCTTAACAGTGAAGTCTTGGAGTGTTGTATCTCCGAGCAAAGGTGTTAAGGCTTGTGTCCTTAAGTTGTAAAGGTTTGTTGAGCACCCGTAAGCTTGACAAGTTAGTGGAAAATCTCGAGAGAGTCTCTCGGGGACTGGACTAGCCACTTGTTGTGGTGAACCAGAATACATCGGTGCGTTTGTTCTTTATTGCATTTAATTTCCGCACTTATTTTTCCTGCAAGTTTTTAAATTTCGCAAGTTTACGCTAATTTTTATTATAACGCTATTCACCCCCCCTCTAGCGTTAAGCGTATTACCTAACAGTTCGTTCCAGGCTCTCTCTCTTACTCTGAGTGTTTATCCTTACGATCTTCTCTAGATCCTAGTGCTTTCTAAAAGGTTTCAAAGTATTTCTCATATTTTCTTAGCCGATTTGGCTTTCAAACTGTTCGTCTTCTAAAAAATTAGGGTTTCTTTGATTACTCTGATTTCCTTGATTTCTTTGCTCTACTGTATTTTCTTGTAGTTCTTATTGTAATTTCTGAGTATTTTCTACCATGGCTCCTAGGTATTTCTTTACTATGTTATTTTTAGGGTTTCCTAGTTAATATGCTTACTGTGTTCTCTGTTCTTCACTGTGTTTATCTTCATCTATGTTCTTCTTTATACTCTATATGTGACGAAAACCCTAAGCTTTAGGGCGGTTTCATTTCTCTATGCCTATTTGCTTGCTTCATGTTTAGACCCTAGCCGCCTCAAATTTCTCACTTGTTGTGTTTCTGCTACATGATTTGTTCTATAATTCCAGTTTTACATGTTCGAATCTATGTATCTCTTTATAATCACATTTCCCCTTCTCTGAAAAACCCTAATTTTCGAAAATTGATTCTTCTGAACTTATTTTGATTCTTTAACTTGGACCTGCCTTGTGACTAAGTTCAAACAAACTCGCAGCTCTAATTCCTTGATTATTTAGGTTATTAACTTCCCTTATGTGTTTAACTGTGTGAATTTCAAACTCTTTACACGTATCTGCCATGCATTCTGTGACTGCTACTTGCTTTTCTTTCCAAAAATAAGCTGATGTTTATTTACCTCAAGCCCGGCTCCTTAACTGAAGGAAACCCTTTCCCAATTTGATTGTAATTGATACTGAGACTATTTTCTTACTTTAGTGCTGCTTATTTTCAAGCTATAAATATCCTCCATATCTTCTCACTCAAGGAAATAGTTACACGAACTATCTTCAGTCTTACTCACTAAAAACTCTCTCTTCTCTTCTATTCTTCTCTGTTACATGTTCTATTGCTAGAGTTTAGCCGGCTGAAAGCCAAGGCTAAATTATAAAGTCTCATATGCTTTACTTTCTTTACTACTCAAGTTTGCAACTAGTAGGTTCTTTATTTACTTTCTCAGTTCTCCAAGCTACCTGTTTACTTAACCCCTTTCCTTTATTTGTTTATGTTCAGCTTAAGTTCTGGCATGGTTAATCCGTTTCCCTTATTTGTTTATGTTCAGTTTAAGTTCTAGCATGTTTAACCCCTTAATCCCATTCCCTTACCTATTTATGTTCTGTTTAAGTTCAGCATGTACATCCTCCACCCCTATCCTTATGATTCTGATGTTGTTTGCTTCTATGGATGCATCCGTGCATATCCCTTTCCCCAAACCCCTTTAGTTAATTCTGTTTATTTCAAGCGTTCTTATGTGATTCCCATTCCCTTTACCCCTGTTTGTATGTGAGTTATGTTTTAGGCTAGGGTGGCATCTCACTACCATTCCCAGTTTAGAACCAATGTTGCTCAACCTATACAAGTAATCCCATTCCATTAATCCCTATATTATGCGTGAGCTTTGACACATGCCTTTTGGTGACTTAATCACCATACATTCCCTAGTCTGAGTTGTTTGCAAGTCTGCTCTTGTTTGTCGAACCATGTAAGAGGTTAGGGTGTGCCAGTCTCATTTGATGGCTAGATACGATCACCTTTTGCATTGGTCTTCCTCTAATTCCTCACTTCAAACTTACTCCTAGTTCGTTAAGTCCTACCCCCTCCTCCCCCCGGCAAGCAATGCTTAGGGACCCTGGAGTCTCCTATGAACTTGGATGCCTTATGGCTGGTAATTCCACACTTTGCACTAGTACAATTGCTTAGAGTGTAAGCATTACCTGGGTTTCCGTGAAAGCCTTTGGAACTTGGAAACACTCTAAAGAGAAAGTCTCAGATTTGGGAGCCCGGATTTGGTAAAAGACATATGTTGGACATTAAAGTTTGTTTGAGCTTCCTCGAATCTGTTGTAGTTATTAATGTATTTATTTTATTTCCTTCAATGTTTTCTATCCAGATTTTGTAAGTAATTTGTATAAAATATCTCGGGGATATAGTGAGAGGGATATGGGAGGGGTTTTACTTTAGTGCATTAATTAATGGTAGAAAGCATGCCTATAGGTTTACTTTATTGCAATCTTATATAAAAAGCTTGTCTATAGGCTTTCCATTTCGCATTTCACTATAGATACCATGTCTATAAGGCTTTCAATACCACATCTCATGATATATACCATGTCTATAAGGCTTTACAATGCTGCATTAGTCCATGATAGAAACCATGCTTACAAGTTTCAATGTTATATTTTATGTAGAAACCATGCCTATAAGCTTTCAACATTGCATCTCGTATAGAAAGCATGCCTATTGGATCTCAATGTTGCATCTGCCTAGGAAACATGCCTATAGGAATTGTATAAACGCTAGGCAAACAGTAGGCCATCTAGACGTATAAAAGTTGTAACAAAAAGGGTCAGTGTGTATATTATGTCCTAAACTCGCCTAGTATGTTTAAAACGTGTTAATGCAATTCGTCCCAAATCTGTCTATTTTCAAAATCGGGCCCAAATATGCCCTTTTCTGCTATTCTGAACCTACAATCCCCTTTTCAAATGCCAAACCTGCAGTTTTAAATTACTTTGCTTGTCTGAGTTTATACTTTAAGGTTCTTTTGAATACTTTCTTCTTGCATCCTTTTGTTCAAACAATGCGGCTAATCTGTGAGCCATATCTGAACCTTTATGTATCTTCTATTCTCTTTTCAACGGATTTATGTCTAAAAATAATTGTTTCCTCCAAGACTAACTGGTTTTAATACCTGTCAATTCCTAACAACGGGCCGGGGGAGCTCGAAGCGGATTTTTTATCCAACTTCTATGTGTTAAACTAATCTGTCCTCTCTTTTAATCTCTTCTACAGAAAAAATTAGTATTTGATGTCATGCTATACTAATTGCTGTTGTGTTACGGGGTTTTATCTGAGCCTTTGAGTGTCTTGTTTGCATACCTCTTGGATACCTTTTGTTTTGATTGTCGTTCTATAATTTTTACCTTTGAAAAGTCCATATATATCCTATCTTTCTCCCCTCATCTTAGGATTAGAAGTCCTAATACCCCAGGACTAACAGGTTGGGACGGGTACTAGCATGCAATAAGTAAACGATACCAACGCGTGTAAATACCTTAACGGGGCGGGAAGGGTAGAATATGAAGATGATGATCGGTGCACTAGTACCATATGCGACCCCTCTTTGAGGAGTGTGTACGGGTATTGCACCGATGGGATCCATATTATAGTCAAACCTAGGACCCTCTTTCCTTTGCTTGCTTTATTTAAACGTTTTTCTAAAGTAATGCTTTTCTTTTCAAATCCATTCTCTCATAAACTTTATTTAGCTTATGCCTCTCCCTTTTCAAAATTCCTAAGTTGTCCAAATGTTTATATGTGAATCTTATATGTCTCTTTGCTTCATCTATTCATAAAGTCACATTAGCACGGCCGGGAACCACACCAGTGGATCTTGAGGGGTGCCTAACACCTTCCCCTCCAGATAATCTCAGGCCCTTACCCGAACTCTGGTTTTCTTTCAAAATACTCCGCTCATCTTTAAAAGTGTCCTAATGCACTATAATCATTAGGTGGCGACTCTTCAAATTCCATAACCCAATTCCCAAACGGGAATGAGAGTTGTTTTCCCCATAATGTCCTGAAACCCGATTTTGCTTTTTGAAAAAGGGGGCGTCGATAGCATGGCAACTCGGTTTGGGATTTTCTTTAAGGCTTTTACCATTACTTGCTTTTGTGTCTTTATTTGTTTACTTTAATCGCATTTGTTTCATGTTTTGATTATTTCATCACAATACTAACTTGATTCTTCGTGTTTTTCTTTTTCTTTAATTGCTTTACTGTTTTAACTTCATTTCAATTCCGTCTTAAATTTCGAGCACCTATTGTAATCATTATCTTATGAACGTGAAAATACATGTATTTATTTCATTGTTGTAATTGCATCCTTTAACATCAATTTCCACTCGTGCCAAACAAATCGTATAGCAACGCTTATAATGAGTGATTGCACTCTTCAATATTATGAACCCCTAAATGTTGCAAGGTATATTTGAGGTAAAACCAGTCGATCAACGATGTAGTCGACGGTTCCGCGCCTTTCCCTTTTAAGTTTTCTGCTCAAGGGTACCTTGTCTAGCACTTCAAAAGTAAAAACCTTATTCTGTTATACTATTCATGCATCATGGTCAAACGTTTTTTTTGGGAATCCCGTAGGCAAGCACCTAAGGATAGTTTTTATATTATTAAATAAATAGAAAAATAAAATACATTGTCCGAATGTCTTACGAAACGCAGAAAAAAATTTTGACAGTTACATTCATCCTATTACCAAAGTTAAGTGTTATACTCAACCTTGGTATCACAAATGCATTCGATAATTAAAAATGTGATCCCAATCTATGTAATTGGCAGTGGTTTTCATGCCCGTGCAACGTCACCTTTCCTTCCTCAAGGGAATTAGCACAATGTGCTAATACCACCCATATAGATCGTATTGAGTAGCATCACATTATTACATGGCAGCATCCTCTGAAGTGTTATTCTAGTTTTGCAACAGTAGTTCAGGTCATTAAGTAACATCATCCATGCACGTGTCCTGCCCGGTAGTGTCGCATCCGTATGGATTCGCATTTCTTGCAAATGTAGCCACTGTCCAATTTGCCAGCACCTTAAATTGCAATTATAGTCACTCTGAACAGTGTAGCACGTTGGTCCCATGTGTGACT
The DNA here is from genome assembly GCA_034376525.1 of Nicotiana benthamiana. Classification (NCBI taxonomy): domain Eukaryota; kingdom Viridiplantae; phylum Streptophyta; class Magnoliopsida; order Solanales; family Solanaceae; genus Nicotiana; species Nicotiana benthamiana. The sequence continues at coordinate 53,532,788 of CM067338.1, read as the reverse complement.
GCTCAAGTTCTTGCTCTTCTTGACCAAGGTTATCTTGTGGTATCCTTTTCCAGTATGCCACGCTGCCCACTGGTCAAAGAAAATGCATTGGACAGTGTTTCCCACGCCGGAAGATCGTTATTTCAGCATGCAAATTGTTGTAGGAACGTGCATCCATTATCCTGACACAACTTGTGTAGTTCGATGTCAAAAGTATTCATCTCTCCCTTGTATCCCTTTGTCGTTGCTATCAACAGTAGCATCTATTAGACACCAAATGAAAATAGAATTTTTCTTCTGTCAATTGACCTCGTAATTCCCCAGCATTTCGATTCCATTGCAGAATCCCATCATGATGCTCCAACAACATGATTGCATTTTTATATTGAAAAGCTTAAAAAGAACATGCTCCCATGTGCACTTATGTCTTTGCCCCATGTCCCTATTTTAAAATTCCCCAGCTTGAATACTGCTTCGAAAACACAAAGACCATGCGTGCATAATGTAAAGCATGCTTTCAACTAAAAATTTCATTGGTCCAGCTTTTCATGTGATATCAACATATTTTTTTTTGTTTCCAATATCCTTTGTCCATTACATCTCCTTGATGTGCCATCTTCCTTGTAAAATCATGCATTTTATGTTAAAAAATCAGACAGTCCCACACGCATGCCTTTGCCCATTTCCTTCCCCATGTGACACGCACGATTAAAATTCCAATCTCCCATCTGATGTACCATTGTATTCTTGTCCGTTCCATTTTCTCAGGCTTATATCACTGTACAGTATCATTCCACTGGAAAGAATGCATTGCATTATAAACCCCAATGTAAGCTTGTGGACTACACTGTTCAGTAATACTTCAATTGTACCTATACATTTCTACTTGAACTCCCAGTTGTCCCTCTCTCGATTATGATCATTGTGAACTCTGCACAGTATTTTCCAAATCTTAATCTCCATGTTTCTTCTATTCTTTTGTATAACCTTGATAAAGTAACAATGTTTCCTTGTTTGTTGACGCTTCCATGGTTTGTACCATTGTCCAGTTGCAAGTTACTTCAATTGGAATGAATGCATTGCATTAATACAACCACTGGAAATTTCGTGACAACAAAGAACAACAGTACAAATCTTGTACCTGCAAAAAGGGAAAAAACGTTATTGAAAGAGGTTATCTCCATGTTGCCCTTGGGGCCTTCCCTTTCCTTCCCTAATTTCTTGCAAATCTTATTCTTAGTTTTGTACATTGTAGCTTATCATCATTCAGAATCCTCCTGCTCAAGATATCAAGTTGCCAGAAATCAAAACAGTCGATGTTACCACTGTCAAGAGCTTGGTTTGCAAGGTGGTCTGCTAGTTTGTTTCCCTCTCTGAAAATGTGAGATACCTTGAAATTACACCCCGCTTTGAGTATGTCGATTTCCTCCACTTCATCCACAATATTCTAGGGTGGCTTCCATTGTCCATCTATGATCTTTTATAGCATCATTGAATCTGTCTGAAGCCAAACATTGTTGAGGTTCATTGTTTTGCACATTCTCATTGCCTCTACTATTACTGTCGCCTCAGCTTCATTTTTAGAACCCTTCTTAATTTCTCTTCCTTTTGCATATATCAAATCACCTATCTCATCTCTTAAATAAAAACCAACTGAACTCCTCCCTGGGTTCCCTCTGCATGCTCCATCAGTATTCATTTTGATCCAGCATCTTGGAGCAAATTCTCATAGCACTTTATCATATTTCAATCGAGGTGTGTATTGCTCCATCATTGTCAGTAAGTCCAGCCACTTGTGAGGCACATGTAGTCCGGGTTTTTTCAGTTGGACAGAGCTTGCAGCGTAGATGACACCTGGTAAATAACTCTTCTTACTGACACTGCTTCTCTATATTTCAAACTGTTTCTTTTCTTCCATAACTCCCATAAAATGCATGCAGGTAAAGATTGCAAGACTGGCTTCAATCCATATACAACTGATGCCGTCCAACACTTTGTAATTGCTTGTTGTAAAGACAACCCTTCTAATGCAATTCCTGCTCTCCTCAAGAAGTAACTCCAAACACTCCTAGCTGCATTAGATGTGAAGAAAAATGTACTAATGACTCATCCTTAGGATCAGCACAACACCAACATTTAGATGCCATGAAGTATCCTATTCTACGCAAGAAATCATTAAGTGGCAGTTTGGCTTTCCACACCTTCCACAAAAAGAAGGATATCTTGAATGGTAAGCCTTTGAGCCATATCATCTTGTAAGCTAGCCTTGGAATGTCTCTTCTTCGCAGGTAACCCTATGCAGATTTCATTGAAAAATGGTCCCTTGTCTCAAGCATCCAGAATGGTGTATCTAACTCAGCACATTCTTTTTGTGGTCTAATATTCTGCACAATGTGGTTTGCCAAATCTTTAGGTAGAGTTTGAAATAATTTTTCCAAATTCCACCTACCATTTTCAACCATATCATTGACACTGTAAATGTCTTCATCACGGACAAACTGTGCAGGTAGTTGGAAATATAAGGCTCCCATCTCGGTCCAACTGTCGAACCACAATTGAGCCGATCCCATTCTCAATTTCCAGTAGATTTGATGCTCAATCAAGTCCCTGCATTCAACCATTTTTCTCTACATGTGGGATCCACCCTTCCACGATACAATTACAAGTTTTAATTTCTTGCAATACATTTGACACATAAATGCACTCCATAAGCTGGGTTTTGTTCTGAAATTCCACCATTATTTGCAGAACAGTGCCTTGGATACATTATGAAGGGATCTGAAACCTATACCCCCTCCTCGTAAGGCATACACAGGTTAGTCCATGATGACCAATGTCTTGAGCTTCCTCCCACATTGCTGCTCCAGAAAAATTTGAAAAAAATGCTATGTAATTTGTTGATCACATAGCTTTGTGGATTAACTACTAACAACATATGAATTGGGATACTCTGCAGGACATTTGCAATCAATACAGCCCTGCCTCCTACAGATAGGAGTTTGCCTTTCCACGACTTCAGTTTGTCCATAACCTTAGTAATTAATCGCTAGTAATAATCACTCCTTCTTCTGGCATAAAAAATAGGACATCCAAGATAGGTCATAGGGAAACATTGTCTTCCTATACCAGTAATCCTTTCCACATTGTTAATCACCTCATTATCCGTTAAATGATGCAGATATATAGCTGATTTCGCTTTGTTCACCAGTCGACCAGATGATGATTCATAAGCTTGCAGAACCTCCATCACAAGTCTCAATGAAGTTGCATGAGATGAGCAGAAAATGATGATATCATCTGCATATGCAAGATGGTTAATTTTTGGGTTCCATTTTGGTAGTCCAAATCCACGGAAATACATGTTAGTATGCAGTGAGTTCAAACCTCGAGACAGTGCTTCTGCTGCTAGAATGAATAGGGTTGGTGACAGAGGGTCTCCTGCCTAACTCCCCTTGATGATTTGAAAAAACCATTTGACGGACTATTTATAAGAATAGAGTACCAATTATTCCCAATCAAATCAAATATCAAGCCAATAAAATCTTTAGGAAATCCCATCTTCCTTAGCATTTTAGTCATGAATAGCCATGATAAACTATCATAAGATTTTGTCATGTCTAGCTTAATCACAACGTTTGGACCTGATTTTGTTCTTAACCTGATATCCTTAATGATTTCTTCAATTAGCAGTACATTCTCAACGATGCTTCTTCCCTTCAAAAAACCTGCCTGTTCCTCTGAGATTATGCTCGGTAACAATTCAACCAGCCTTTCATGAATGACCCGCGAGAAAATATTGTTAATAAAGTTGCTAAGACTGATTGGTCTCATGTCTGGAAATGAAGTCACTTCTTTTTTCTTTGGTAATAAAACCAGGTTTGTGTGCGTCACACTATTTGGAAGCTGCTGACCGCAAAAGAAAGACTTGACCATGCCGACTACATTTTCTTCAATGATTTCCCAGCATGTTTGGTTAAAGGCTCCAGTGAAACCATCCGGTCCGGCTGCTGAGTCCCCATTCAGCCCCATAACTGCTCTTTTCACTTCCTCATTAGAAGGCAAAGCCATCAATTTCTCATGTTGATAATTATCTACCATTGAAGGTACTTGATTTATAATATCAAAAGCATTTGGAATTGTACTCTCAGTAAATATATCCTTGTAGAATTTTACTGCTTCTTTTGCTATTAAGTGATCTTCCTTCTATCCAGTTACCAAAGCTATTCTGGATCCTTGATTATTTAAGTTTCTTCCTTCTCCCATTAACTTGAGCATGGAAGAATTTAGTGTTTCTATCGCCATCTTTGAACCATAACATGCCTGCTTTTTGTCTCCAAAAATCTTCTTCTACTGCAAGAAATTTAAGCATTTCAGCTTGGACCTATCGTAATATTTGTTTGTTTATCTGTGTAGGATTAACTTCAAATTGTCTTTCATGAACCTGGACCACCTCCTCAAGACTTGAAATCTTTTGGAATATGTCCCCATACGTAGCTATGCTCTAGGTAGATAGTGCATGTTTAAGCTTCTTTAACTTGTAGTTAAAAATGCAGAAAGGGTTAGCACTAAAATCAGCCAACCAATTCTCCTTCACTACATCTTTGAATGTTTCATGCTTTGTCCAGAAGTTAAGAAATCTGAACGACTTCTTAATTGGGGGATTTTTTATATCACATTTCAGCAGCATCAGGCAATGATCGGAACCAATTTTGGACAGGTGAGTTACCTCCAATCCAGGAAAAGTCTGTTGCAATTCGTCATTGCCTAAATATCTATCCAATCTTTTGAAAATACAGTCCTCCTCTAATCTTCCATTCCACCATGTAAATATGCTTCCTTTAAATCCCAAATCTGTCAAAATGTAGGTATTTAATCAGTGTCTAAAGTCATCTGCTTCAAGGAGATAAACCGGTAAGCCTCCATACTTCTCTTCCTCGTCCCATATCACATTAAAGTCACCTCCAACTAGCCATGGTACTGTTATATCTAATGCCATTGCATACAAAGAATCACATAGATCAATTCTTTCAATGCGATCACATTTGGCATAGACTAGCATAAGGATGAGCTCAGCACGAGTTTCAGTGTGCATCAATCTCAAAGTCAGTTGTTGAGTCATGTTATACAGAATAGTAACTGCAAAAATTTCATCAATAAAAGCCCTAATCTTGTTTGACACAACACCACAGCCTGTGCCAACCCAATTCTTTCTCTATACCTCTCCATTTTGTGAGGCTGCTGCATAGGCTCAATGATTCCTATAAACTGAAAGTGATGTTTTCTATGAATTGTAATTAGCCTTTCAAATGCTTGCATTTTGTTTACTGACCTCACATTCCATATAATTGCATCCATTAAATGTTTTTGGGTTTGGACAGTGTACTTCTTGTTTGTACTCCACTGACATGTACAGTAGAAGTCTCTTTTGACTGTTTCTTTTTTCCTTTTGTTGCAGATTTTTCAGATTCAATATGACTTGGTGACAGATCCTCATTATAGGAAACATTAAGGAAATTTTGTGCAGTGGATTCCTCATCCATGTCTCTACCTTTAAGTTCTGTGTGGTCAGCTAGGTCATGTGTTTCCATTGGTTCTTTTGCTGTGACAACATCAGCCTGATTGGTAAGGTCAACATTATTTTCTGATTGGTAATTTCAGCAGCTTTTGCTTCATGATAATCGATCAACAACTGTGTATTGTTTGAAGGAACAACACTTCCTGCTACACCCTTCGCTGTGCTTAATATTACAGCACTTTTTGCATAGACCTGCACTGTCTTCTCTTTGTTCTTGTCTGGAATTCTCTTGATTCGTATCTGCATTTTCTACTTCTTTAAAGAAATTACTCTTAGTAGTATGCGAAGTCCCTCCTGGATCTATGATATTGATGTTTCCCTACGTTGTCTTTTCTGCTAATGCATTTGCGCTTTCACTTATGCTTTGAATATCAATTGCATTCACATTACCATTAACACTTTGGTCCTCATTTTACACTTCATTTCCTCCATTTTCATCATCACTATGCATTGTATCTGGAATCTTACTATCTTCTAAGACTTCCTCTGCTTGGTTGAGCCATAATTTCCCTGCTGCCCATTTTTCTTTTTCAGTGGTCCTGAATTTCTCAAAATACGCATCTTCAACACATTCATTTCTTTGTTATTTGCTAATTGTTGGTCATCTTTCGTGTCGTGTAAAGGAATGTCTTGACATATGGTATTAACCTGAACTGCATTATTTTTGAAAGCTTCCTGAACCCATTGGGCAGTTAAGTAATTGTCAAGATGCTGCTCTTTCCCCAAATCTTGTTGTACACTATCTTCTTGATTCCCTATTGTCTTCAAGATTTCTTTTTGCTGTAGGATTGAATGTAGGTCTGCATGGTTCATTTTATTTGGTTGTGTCTTGAATGGTTGTCTACTGGAAGAGCTAGGAGAAGTTATCTTTTGTACAATTTGTGTAGTTGAAAAATAAAATTCCTGCTCCTCTAAAATATTTTCCACACATGTTGTGCAATTATTTTGCTGAATATCATTGTTGCTTGTGGTTTTTTGATCTGGATTCCTTTACAACTGCAAGTTGGCTACCTCCATTTCTTTACCTTGTGCAGCAGAAACTTCAGTTTGTTTTCCTTTGTTATGTACCCTATTATCGCGGACTTCCTTCCATTGAGGGCCTACATTACCGACCACCTTGCCGCTGCTAAGAGTCATTATGGGAGCATCATGTTTTGCAGGTTTCTTATTGCGTTGTTGCACATTTCAACATTTTCCTGCTGCTGGACATTTTTCTTTTCCCTTAACTCTGGATTAATTCTCCAACATTCAAAGTTTGTCATGTCCTTGTAACTTGCATTCTTTGCAGTATTTTGGTAGGTAATTGTATTTAATCGTCACCCACTCAGTCCTCACTTCCCCCGTTGGCTCATTAACAATATCCATGCGCACTGTTTTAGGTAAGTCAGTTAATAAATCAACTAACACCTTAACATGTGCACAACTTGGCCTTGTCTTGTTTATATTAGCCAAATCAAGATGTATCGGCTTTCCCACAGCATAAGCCAACAAAAAAAGACATCTTTTGCAGAATAAGTTGGCAGCAAATTTGGAAAAGAAATCCAAGACATTACCTTAGGTGTTTCCTCATCGACTTTGAATTTAGCATCATATATCAAAGTTCGCAATTGGTAATCATTTCCAGCCCTGTCTTTTACATAATAAACGTTCTTTGATGAGAAAGCAACAAAATCGTGCAATAACGTCAATCTTATCAATACATGGTTGTCCCGAAGGTGTGCAATAGTACACTCGCCTTTGATTCCACATTGAATCGGGACAATTCGACGTAATTCATTAAGCTCAGGCCAACCATACGAAAATTTGTACAAGACACCATAATGGAGATTTTCAATCTTGTTCATTCGATCTACCTCGGCTTCAGTGAAACATACCATAGGTTGTCCTTGTAATAAAACTGGTCGACGCATCGTAATAGGCTCGACCTTACATTGTCCTTGAATTGGAGTATTGATTGTTGCTAGTTTTAGGATATTTGAATAATCTAAAGGCTTGGGTATTGTTCTGGTGTTGTTAGGGAAGGACGTTGTCGCTTGAGAGGGCTGACCAGCCATTGGAGATGACTGGTCGCCGGCATTGGAGGCCATGAACGTCGTCAAAGTAACCTCAAAACTGCCAGAAATTGTTTGCTGAAGAAAGAAGCTGTCTGCTGCAGTTCTTCAAAAGAACTGCAGTTTTTGGAAAGAAACTTTAAGGATCTTTAAGAACTGTGTGCAACAGTAATGATCGAGGATCTTAATGAAACTAATGTTCCTCAACACTCCAATTAGAAAATTACTGATACATGACACAGGTGGAGCCGCTTTGCGAGAGATCAGTTTAGCAATAGCGAACTGTGCAAAAATGATATACGACCAAACAGTTCTTCAATATATGAAAATCCTGACAGATTCTCAGAAGTAAAACGTAGCATTTTTATGAAAATAAGTCGATCTTCATGAGTCTAATCTAGGTAATATGTAACAAAACAATTGTATACGTGCTTAGGTATTCCAGATTATGAAGATGAAGACAGTGCTACAGTAATCCAAAAATTTTGAAATTAAGATCTGGACAAAAAGGTATAGATATGGATGTAAAAATAGTTGGGAAATGTTTATAACAGGAATGGCGTTCTTTTCGGATTAAAATTGAGATGAAACCACACTAGATGAAGGATTTAAGCCCATTGAAACTAGAATTCGCCAGCTTTCTCTCTCTAGTCCTTGATAGAAGGCAGAGAGAGTCGATTTTCTTGTTATCATCATTGTCAAACTTAGCCGAGTCAATTATGTCATCCCCATAATGACTCATTAAGATAGCCAAACCGAAGTCCAGCGGGTTTTCTGAAACCCAAACGGATATTCACGTTATGTGCATTGATTTGGAGAACTAAAAGCCTTTTGCTAATTATTGATTTAAATAGTCGAGTCCAGTGGGGTTAGGGCCTAACACTCTATTTTGCAGGAAATGAGGCACGAGGTCCCCAGATTCGGTATGGTATCACATTCAACCAAGGTTACTAAGTTGGTGGGAGGATCTGCATAGTAGCGATCGGGTTCTTGTCCACAAGCACTTAGAGAATCTCCCTTGACTCCTGGAAGTCATGCCAGATAACAAGATTGTAGAAGCTTCTCCTCTATTGTGGGACAGTGAATGGTCTGTCTTCCGCTTTGGGGGTATTGAAATGACGCCTCTGTTGGTAGAAATTGGGGGTCTAGCCGGAATTCCTTGGGATAGCCTGGGGTTGCTTATGCCAGAAAACCGCAAAGGTAGAGGGTTCCTAAAAATTATGGGTCTCAAGAAGAATCCTAATCTGAAGATTCTGAAGGACTCCTACATATCCTTCGACTTCATGTATGAAAGGTTCGGACATAGCAAATCCTACCGCACTCACATGGACGAGTTCGCCCTGACCTCTTTGGGGCACATACATAAGAGAGACTTTGTATTCATGTTCTGTTTCCTGGGAATGATAGTCTTCCCAATGAAGAAGGCTAGAATCCATACAAGACTATCCATGGTAATCAAATCCATGATGTAGGGTATCGACGGCCAGGCGTTCAACATAGCACCCATGATCCTCGCCGAACTGTACCGAGTCATAGAGAAGTGTCCACAAGGGACACCACACTTTGAAGGCTACAATCTGCTACTACAACTCCTGCTCATTGAACATCTTCAGAAGGGAGATAATAGATAGGAGATTATACACCGAGACTAGGATGACAATATCGCTTTCCATCATCCAAAGCGAATGCACTTCATGCCGGATATGTTCGCTCGCCCAGAAAACGCCAGTGGATGGGTAGAACTATTAGAGAATCTGATAGAAGATCAGGTACAATGGATGTACGAGTGGTTTCCAACTGGAGAGTTTATCATTCGGTCTAGGGATGCGCCATTCCTTGTACTCATCGACTTAAGAGGAACTTTGCCTTATGTCCCCTTCCGTATCATGAGGCATGCGGGAAGAAAGCAGATTATGCCAAGGGTAGAAAAGATGAGTCACTACAGGGCTGATTTCCAAGACGACGATAGCCCACACAAGTGTCAGGCTTAGCATATAATGCACTCCAAGCTCATCTTGGAAAAGGAGTCTATGGAAATAGACATGTATCAGGCTGGGTGCGCCGCCACTTTATCTTGGATGGTTAGAAGACGATCATATTGGCTTGGGAAATCCGGGTTTCATCCATGGTCACAGACTTATTGATGAGAAGACTACATCAAAGGTCAAGTACAATCAGCTACGCAAATGGATGCGAGAATGTGAAAGTGAACATCGGGAAATACTAGAGGCCCAAGAGAAGCTAATAAATGAGTGGAAGGACATGGCAGTCTGCAAAAACAACCATTTAGGGTACTTGGAGCGGGGTCTAGTGGAGATGGAAGGCAAATTTCTGAAAAGGATCAACGACTGTCAAGAAGCTGAAGTAAACGAAGGTGGGCACGTGGCTCGAGCTTACTTGTTGTTGGGACAGCGCGAGTTGATGCATCTGAACGAGGGAGGCAAAGATATAGAATCTGGGGAAGGTTCTTCTGGGATCAAGTAGTTAGGACTTTTACTGCTTTCTTGATGTAATAAGGCCACTGTCCATTAGTGATAATTTCTCTTTAATTCAGTTTTCTTTGACTCATTCTATTTTCTATTGATAAAATGAGGCACTTGGTGTTATAAGTTCTCCAAATCATATCTGTCGTTAGTCCTACCTCGGGCACAACGAGGCACCCAAATAGGAAACGACTTACATTCTTGCAACAATGTGTTTAAATACCGCAATATTTTCTTCTTAGAATCCGCACTAACTTCTTACCTTTTTTAATTTTTTTCTTTTTTATTCCCCTCCCCAATGGTTAGTTCGTGCATTCTGGCACCATCAGCATACTCCACAAGATCTAAGGGTCCTCCTCCTTCTCCTCCTTCGAGTCCCCCCAGAAACAAGAACAAAAATAGATGGGAGATTATGAAGCAACAAAGGAAATTGAAGGAACTTCCCAGGGTACCCCGATTACCAAAGAGACTGCTGCTCATTTCGAGCAAACTTTGCTAAGGTTTCGAGAGGAACTATACCATGTCTTGAGTTTGGAAAGTTTGTCCATCTCCTTTACTGCTACAGATGTCAACAATCAGGTCCCTGAACGTCCCAGAAGACCTCAACCCAAGCTTGCAACAATGCTCCACCGCTCATCCCTGAGCCCCAAAATGCTCCGAACCACTAAGATACCCCTATCTTTGTGGAGAGTGTGCCGTATTATAGATAGCCCATAGCAGATGTGTCAGAATCAGACTCACTCATTCAGAACTTGGCTGCTGAACTTAAGAAACTCACTAGCAGGATTCAAGGCGTGGAAGGTAATAAGGGTGTGGAAGGTCTGAATTATGAAGACCTTTTGTGTTCAACATGATGTCAAACTCCCAAAGGGGTACAAACCTCCTAAGTTCGAAATGTTCAATGGTACGGGTGATCCCTGGGTTCACCTCAGGATGTATTGCGACAAGTTGGTGGGTGTTGGTAGAGATGTGAATATCCGCATGAAGCTATTCATGAAGAGCCTGAAAGGTGTTTCTTTATCCTGGTATATCAGTCATGATGCAAAAAAGTGGACAAGCTGGGTGAACATGGTGTCTGATTTCAGGGATCATTTCAGATTCAACAATTTAGATGCCAGAATTTGAAGAAGAAAAAGAAAAGCCTACTGAAACCTTTCGCGAGTATGCTACTTGTTGGAGGTTGAAAGCTGCCAAGGTCAGATCGGCACTGGAAAAACAACAAATGAACAGGTTTTTCGTCCGTGCTCAGAATCCGCAGTACTACGAGAGATTGATGCTGATAGAGAGGAAAAAGTTCTCTGATATCATCAAATTGGGAGAAAGGATCGAAGAGGGCATCAAAAATGGTATGGTTACTAACCTTGAGGCACTGCAGGCCACCAACAAAGCCTTACAATCTGGTGGTACGTCGAAGAAAAGGGACGTAAACTCCGTAATGGCTACGCAGATAAACCACTTTCCCATGAAATTCCAACCCTACCCTCAAACTCTACTCACGTACCAACCCTCATTAAATTACCAAGCACCTTCACCTACCTATCAAAATCCACTACTCGTCTACCAATCATCTCTATCCCCAACATATCAGCCCACCTCGCCAGGATATTCCAAACCTACACCCGTATACCAAGCTTACAACTCCCAACCTTATCACTACCCATCACCTCCTACTCGCCAAAATTTCCCTTGACCTAGACCAAATTTCGACCGCAAACCCCCCAGACAATACACCGCTATTGTCGAACCCATTGACCAATTGTATGAGAAGCTCAAAGCCGCTGGTTATGTTACGCCCATCCCAGCCATAACCCCAAAAAACCCTTCATAATTGATCAACCCAAATAAAACCTACGCATACCATTCGGGGATGAAGGGCCATACCATCGACGTGTGCCGCTCGTTGAAAGACAAAATTCAGACCTTAATTGACAACAAGGTCATCGTAGCTAAGGCGCTCGCTCCTATTATTCGCAACAACCCTCTACCAGACCATATGGGTTGAGGCATCCACATGATTGAGGTTGAGGATGATTGGGACCACAAAGGGTCCTATTGTTGTACAAATCGAGCCATCTGAGGGCGACGTGATGAATATACCTATGCCATTTGAGTTTGAGGCACCTTCTGAAAAGGTGGAGTTCGGGACTCCAAAGGCGCTCGCACCGATTGAAGTTACTATATTGCCTCCAAGGGTGCCCATTCCGGTCACCATGTCAGACATAAAAACATTTCAGTCAAATGCCTTACCTTGGGACTACACAGCTACTGCGATAAGGAAAGGAAAAGCATGCACGGGTGAAGCAATTGCCGTGCAAGGTATGACTAGAACAGGTAGGGTGTACACACTAGAGCACCTAGATGAGTCCACCAAACAGGCCTCTAGACGTCCTGTCAAAACCGAACCTGATTACATCTGGAGGAAGATACTGGCCAAGGAATATTCAGTTGTTGAACAACTGAACAAGACTCCGGCATTAATTTCTATCTTGGTGTTGCTGCAGAGTTCCGAGGCGTATAAGAACGCTTTGATGAATATATTGAGCGAAGCTTATGTTCCCAGCAACATAAGAGGAGGAGAGATGGCGAACATGGTAGGGCAGATATTGGAGAGTCACAAAATCACTTTCCACGAGGATGAATTACCACCCAAAAGGCTCGGCCATAACAAAGAACTACACATCACTGTGCATTGTGAAGATCATTTCATCACCAGGATCTTAGTCAACGGAGGTTCTAGCCTCAATTTGTCCATTGGTCACCCCCAAGAAGTTGGGCAAAGGATTGCATGAGATAAAATATGGGGCTATTAACGTTAAGGCTTTTGATGGTTCTTAGAGGTCCACCCTTGGGGATATTAGTTTGTGTTTGCAAATGGAGCCCACTTGGTTTGATATTGATTTCCAAGTCATTGACGTACCGGCATATTACAACTTACTGTTGGGATGACTCTGGATCCACGCCGCTGGGGCTGCAGCATCAACCTTGCATCAGGCCGTGAAGTTCGAATGGAACCATCAGGAAGTGATCATCCATGGCAACGGTAGCAACCCTATATATAGTCACCAGACCATTCCGATGATCGGAGGCAGAAGAAGAATAGGCGGAGAAACATATCATCATATTGAGCGAGTCAACACAACGGACAAGGACAAATTGTTAAGTAACAAGGTGGAGAGCATTCTAAATTGGAGTGGTATGAACCAAGAACAGGACTTGGTAAGAATCTTCAGGGCATCACCAAACCTATCCAGTTGAAGAAGCATGGTACTACCTTCAGACTGGGGTACGAGTACACTTGGGAAGAGTTCAAAGACTGGTTTCCACCATGGTGCAACCCATATTACCCATTGGAATATCCCATACCTCAGTTGGAGTAGACATTTCAGCCAGCCAACACTCTCTACGGGTCAGAAGAAGACGAGGCTCTTGCGGCAATGAAGAACCTGTTTCTAGAGGATGACATGGACTGTTGTGTGACTTTTGAAGAGGAAGGGGAGGAAGGACCTTCCATTGAGGCTGTGAACCGATGGTAGCACCTCACCAATTAGTCAATCAGGACCACCATCTCCCGGAAATCTTCGAGGTAGCAAGGACAAATAAGCATCATGCATCATTGTTTTAGTATTTTTCTTTACTTTCCGCATTGTCTATGCTTTCCAAGAGATCTCTGATGTTTTGAACATTTATAAATTTAATCAAAAGAACTTTCTTGTTTATCAAATATCTCGATACTCATTACTTTTCTCTACTATTTACTTTATTTTCCCCACATCATTACTATTACGTATCTTAATGATGAACCGACAACTGTAACTTGCAACGAGGCTATGCAACAAACAGACATAGAGTCAGCGGAAGATAATATCCCAGAAGAGGTTGTCAAAGAGGTCGATAATTTTGAGAATAGACCTAAGTCCAACTTGGATGAAACCGAGGTCGTCAATTTGGGAGATATAGAGAATGTCAAAGAAACGTTCATTAGTGTGCACTTATCACAGACGGAAAAAGAGGAATATAAAGAGTTCATAAAGGAATATATGGATATCTTTTCATGGTCATACGATGATATGACTGGTCTCAGCACATCCATCGTCGCCCACAAGTTGCCGACAGACCCTGCATATCCGTCGGTAAAACAGAAGCTCGGAAAATTCAAGCCAGATATGAGTTTAAAAATCAAAGAAGAGGTCACCAAGCAGGTCAAAGCCAGAGTTCTTCAAGTGGTAGAGTACCAACCTGGTTGGCTAAAATCGTGCAAGTACCGAAGGAGGATGGGAAAGTCACAGTCTGTGTCGACTACCGGGATCTCAACCGGGCCAGTCCCAAAGACGATTTCCCCTTGCCAAACATACACATTATGATCATCAACTGCGCCTAGCATGAGTTGCAGTCATTCGTCGATTGCTTTGCGCGTTACTATCAGATATGGATGGATGAAGAAGATGCAGAAAAAATGGCGTTTATCACGCCATGGGGAATGTATTGCTACAGAATGATGCCATTCGGATTGAAGAATGCGGTAGGTACTTATATGAGGGCCATGACTACCCTCTTTCATGACATGATACATAAGGATATAGAGGTATATGTGGACGATGTCATCATCAAGTCCAAGAAGGCTGCATATCACATGGAGGACCTCCGAAAGTTTTTCAACAGGCTAAGGAGGTATAACTTGAAACTGAATCATGTCATGTGTGCATTTGGGGTCCCTGTGGGAAATTTATTAGGTTTCATCGTGAGCCGCCGAGGAATAGAGTTGGATCCAGCAAAAGTCAAATCTATTCAACAGTTGCTAACGCTGAAGAACAAGAAAGAGGTAATGAGTTTCCTGGGGAGACTGAACTAAATCAGCCATTTCATTGCTCAGTCTACCGTCATCTGCGAACGTATCTTCAAGATGCTGAAGAAGGATGCCGCCACCAAATGGACCGATGAATGTTAAAAGGCTTTTGACATGATCAAGAAATACTTGTTTACACCTCCAGTCCTGGTTCTGCCTGAGCCTGGGAGGCCTTTATTGCTCTAGCTCACAGTTTTGGATGGAGCATTTGGTTGTGTCTTGGGACAACATGATGAGATGGGGATAAAGGAGCAAGCTATTTACTACCTCAGCAAGAAATTTACCTCGTACGAGGCTTGGTATACCTTACTAGAACGCACCTGTTGTGCTTTGACATGGGTAGCTCAGAAATTTAGGCATTAATCCTGCACTTACACTACCTACCTTATATCAAGAATGGATCCGCTAAAGTATATTTTTCAGAAGCCCATGCCCACTAGCAAGCTGGCCAAGTGGAAAATTTTGTTTAGTGAATTCGACATTGTCTATGTCACCCAGAAGGCTGTTAAAGGACAGGCTTTAGCAGATCATCTCACAGAAAATCCTATAAAAGGGGTGATGACGCCCAAATCCACCCCTAAAAAGAAATAGATACGGTCGCAGCAACATAATTACCCAACTATGAGTCGGGATCGAATCCCATAGAGAACAACGTGTAGGCGATTAGGAATGTAAGAGAATTATCGCTAGTCGCGCAGTGCCAAACAATAAGAATTTTGGGTTGACAATTGTTTTTATATCTAAGATGCGAAAATGTAAACTAACCTAGAAAGAAAGTAAAATGATCAATGGATACAAGTATGAAATCATCGGGAATTACACTCAAGTAACGATCCAATGTTATCTCACGATTTTACATGTATGTGCGAGTTTATGTTAATTAGCCACGGATAATAATTCTTAATTAGCTTCTTCTGAAGACTAACAAGACTTCCTAATTGAATTATCCCTAATCAAAATTAGAAGATTAAGCACACCCGAAAGGCTACATGTAGTTCAATCCTATCCCTAGGTAGAATCTATAAAATGAGGGTTAGCGTCTCAAGTTCGTATTAATTAATCCTTCCCAACCCTAAACTATTTTTCCCAAAATTAATTTGGAGTTAATGGGCGAGTCCTAGCATTAGCTAATCCATGTGGAAACATTAAGGAACAAGAATAATTAGAGAAACAACAACTCACTTCATAAATATAGAAAAATCATTCAATACATAAGCACAACAAGGTATAAAATCCAAACATTAATTATGAATATTCCCATAAACAAGATTCAAGTGTTGGATAAAATACTACACACTTAAATATTCAATACAAAGCAAGGAAATGAAGAAACAAACATAAATGGGTAAGAAAACCTTAACCACAAGCTTTAATCTTCACAACCCAAGTGTGTTTGTGCAAAACCCTAGCCTCCAACTAGTTCTTTCTAGTCTAAGAGACTGAAAATAAGCCAAAAGATGATCCAAAAGTTTTCTTGGACGAGTTTAAAAATCATTTAGGGTGAGAATATGTGAAATTCCAAATCTGCCCCAGGCCATGTGTTTGACTTCCGCTTCTGCGGAAAAGTGATCGCCGATGCGGTTCTGCAGAAGCGGAAAACCAATCGCAAAAGCGGAAAGCCTCTTGTTCAGCTTTTGCGAAAGCGGATATTTGACCGCTTCTGCGGTCCCACAGAAGCGAGTATTCAACCGTAGAGGCGGTTTCTTCCTGATCCTCCCATTCTGCATACGCGATCAATAATCCGCATATGTGGAGGACGCTCTTGCGACCAAGGATCCGCATAAGCAGAACTAACTGGGGATTTTTGCATGGTTTGAACTCATTTTTGCTCAATTCCACTTCACTTTAATGCAAACCACTTCATAGCATCATGTACTTGAAAATCTCACAATAGCCACTATTAAAATCCTCATTTCATACTTAACACGACATAAAAGCTAAGGTAAAAAGGCTAAAATGTGTGGTGAAATGACCCCACATCAACACCCCTAACTTAAAGCTTTTGCTTGTCCTCAAGCAAATCAAAACCAAGAATGAGGATTCAACATTTCAAACACAAGTGTTATTTCCATTTCTTTCATAACATATTCTCCCATTTACACACCATACTAATGGATTTGGTGGGTACTAGCAATTAGGCTTAGGTATGCACATATTTTCTGAATAACTCCCTCATACAGAAAAACAACTTCAAAAATATGCAAAGGATTTTAAAAGTAATCAAGCGATCAACATATGCCTCAAGAAGTGACTCAAAGACACTAGTTCACTAAAAATGCTCACTTTACTCAATTTCACCAATCTTTCCTAATTCATGTGCCCTCACATAAAGAGAAAGTCCCAAAACTCACAATATTTACAATGCAACACGCGGGACAAATTTTTGAAGAACACTCACTCTCACAAAGAACTTCAAGTGTTACAACATTTCATACCATAGGCTTGCCCTTATTTTAATTCATCGCTTATTCAAAAATGATTGGTTGGAGGTCTTATAAGGACTTTTTGAGCTTGTAATGTAGGTTTATGGACGGGTTGGATAGACATTTGGGTACAAGTGACTTCACCCTCCTTGAACACTACTCACACTTTTTATTCTTTAGCACTTTGCTTCTTTTCATACCTCCAATAGCCTCAATTACATCAAGTTCCCAACATAAGACCACCTCACACCTCTTCTAATTTTTATTCAAGACTCCATACTTTATATATACATAAAGTTTCTTTCTCTCGTTTTTTTTTCTTTTTTATTATGGAGCTTGAATCATTTAAACAAACACTTTTTAGGCATGAGGTCCTAAGCTCAACATACAACCTTGCCACTTTTCTCTTGGATATCACCCCCAACTTAGATTTTAGCCTCATTCTCAATGTTCAAGGAGGGACGAGTTAAAAAAAAAGGGATTTGTTTTAAAAAAACGGGGAAAGGTTTGTAATGAGTTGGCCAAAGAAAAGGTTTTAAGGCTCAAAATGGGTACTAGTGATATTATTTACACAAAGGGAGGCTTGAAAGGCTAAAGAAGATTTACAAATAAAAGCAATGAATGCCTAAGTTCATTCCTCCAACCAAACAAAGTATCATTAGCATGCAAATCCAACCGGGCAAGTTCTAGATGATAGAAGTAAACACAAGATTTATTTGAACAAAAACTGACACAAATGGCATATGAAGTAATCAAGATGGATCAATTTTATTTTCTACTAAAAGCTTCAAGAGCAAAATAAAACTAATGAGAAAAAAGAGTCACTAAAAGAACCGAAATTGTATCACAAGATCAAATTTGCACCATGCAACTTGTTTCAATTCAAATTGGGTTTTCGGAGGGATATTCTCAATTCATAACTTACACACAAGAGACTAATATTATCAGTACCAAAAATCCAAAAGCCTCATCCTAGCAAACAAGACTAATTCCCTTAAGAAAGTTTTCAATCTATCCATCATCGGGAAAAATCACCCGGTTCACTTCACAAGTGTTCCTTGGGAAAGAACTGTGGCGTGAAGAAACCCCAAGGAAATTTTATTTAAGTAGATGAAAAAAAAAAGGGTACTAAAAAATAAAAGAAGCTACTATTACAAAGAAAATAATAAGCTATACTAAGAAAATAAATGACGAAATAAAGACTAAAAACACAAAAACATGACTAATCAACACCATGCCCAGCAAGGGCACACCATATATCACAAGCATAATCAGTAGCCCAGCATCAAAATATGACTACAGTGCTACAATTGTCGCTTCTGCGGTTCCTGGGCTTCTTCTTCATAAGACACTGCCCATCGAACCATTTCTTTTCACCTTCAATTTAACCAATTCTTGGCATCCAAAACATAAAATGTATGCAATTTTACAACACATGAATCAATGAGGACCAGAGTTATGCCACTTCGCACAACATTTTCACTCACACATTATGTCGAACACATTGTGCGCGAGTAAAGATGAACCTCTTTTACAACAATGGAATACTCAAGACTTCCCCTAGGTTTATTCAGTTAACTCAGCACACATTCTCACACTCAACCAAATCTTCACTTTCTACTTTAGCAACCAGAGTCCAAAACGTGAAAAATAAAGAAGAAAATATATGAAAACACATAAACAAAAAGAAAACTTCTGTTGCAAATCGAGAATGAGAAGTGAGAGATGAAGATTGAGAAGAGAGTTTAGAAAACAATACCTGAACTTGGGCAAGAGAAGAATTTACGAGCGAACTTGAAGAATTGTTGATGTTCTTTCATTTTGGAGAGTTAGGGCAGTGTGGAATTGGGGTTTTGATATTTTTTTGATTTTTGGGCAATTGGCCCGTTTAAAACTCGTTTTAAACCTGGCAATTTTCTGCTTCAGCGACTTTTTAACCGCTTCAGCGGTTCCACGTACGCGTCCAGAGGGTGGCTTCTGCGATTGTCTCCGCTTTTGCATTAAATTTTATGTTTTTTCAGTACCGCAGACGTGGTCAAATTTCCGCAGAAGCGGTTTTAGCAGAGTTTGCCTGCACAGTTCCAGCAGCTACTGGATTTTGCCATCCGCGTCATCTCGACCTGCTTAAATCAACTCCAAAAAATCTAAAACTTGGCAGATTAGTCAAAAATAATATTCTATGCTATTCTTAAAAAGTAAAAATTTCAAAATGATGAAAAATTTGAAAAACAATGGGTTGCCTCCGACCAAGCGCCGCATTTAACATCATGGCATGACGCAAACAACATTACCATTTTTCTCGCCACTTGGTTTATATGAATTGGGCACCTAGCTTTGAATCAAGCTTGTGACTACGAGCGATGGAGTGTGGTAATTTGATGTTTGAGCCAATGCTTAGAATCTTCATTTTGCTCTTCTTGGCTTTCAAGTGAGGGATGTCGTTTTGATCCCTTGTCTCCCCAAATTGTAAAATGTATGGCTTGAGTTTTTCCTCCTCGCACTCCTTCATTGATTCATTGATTTCAAGCCTTCACTTTGCAATTCTTCATTCTTGACATCCTCTTTTTTCCCCCGGATTAGAGACAACATCAACCAATATTGCATTTACCGGTTGACTCCAATTCCATATTTTTGTTGGCATCAACAACACTCATTGAGTCGGTTGGCGGATGTTCAATTCTTGATTCCTCAAAGTAAAGCTCACTTTCTTCCTCGGAGATGGACTCTTCTTGCCTTTCTTCCACACACTCTAGTTGTTGGTCATAGTGAGCCTCAACCAATTTTTGCATTTGGTCTTCCAAAGTAAAGATGTGTTCATCATTTTAATTCAAGCCTTGACTCAAGTCCTCGAGTGCAGAGTTGTGCTTCTCCTCATTTTCAAGAATTGTCTCCAACATGAGCATTATTTTCTCATCTAGATAATTTAGGAGTTCTTCTTGGTTTTTGATCAAGTGCCAAGGAAGGATTTTCATTTTCGACCTCCAAGAGAGACTCTTGGTTTCCATTCACTTCCGAGGCTTTTTGAGCCCTTGAAGCTTGTATCAACTCATCCATTTGCGAGTGCAACCGTTCAAGTGCTAAGTTATTTTGGAGACTAGTCTCCAAAAGAGTCTCCAAGGCATTTTGCTCTTTGTTTCCTTCCTCAAGTAGAGACTCCAACATGAGTTTGAACTCTCCATTTTTGTCATGCTCAACTTCTTCAATTCCCGTAGCCCTGTAGTTTTCGTCACAAGAAGCAAACTCATCATTGTAGGGGCTTGGGGAAGGGAATGTAAAATATGAACAATAATCCCAATGACCATTTTGGCAACCACACTTATCACACATACTCCAACCTTGGGGTTGAGATTGTGCGCACAATCCACCCCCAGGAGAATTTAAACAATGTTGCCATGAGTGTGGTCCGCCACAATAAGGACAAGGGTCGTCAAAATATGAACAACTCCTATCCGACCAATTTTCATTATATAATGCTATTTTTCAAGAATGATAAAATAAACAAGAAACTAACAAGAAAGATAGACCCAAGGTAAGAAAAATAATTACACAAGTTTGGATCAAAGCACTTTTTAGTATTTCTCAAACAACCTAAATTACGCCAAATTGTTCCACGACAATGGCGCCAATTTTGATGACGTCCAAATCCACCACTAAGAAGCAATAGATATGGTCACAGCAATATAATTACCCAACTATGAGTCGGGGTCGAATCCCACAGAGAACAACGTCTAGGCGATTAGGAATGTTAGAGAATTATAACTAGTCGTGCAGTGCCAAACAATAAGAATTTGGGTTGACAATTGTATTTATATCTAAGATGAAAAAAAGTAAACTAACCTAGACAGCAAGTAAAATGATCAATGGCTACAAGTATGAAAGCATCGGGAATTACACCCAAGTAAGGATCCAATGTATCTCACGATTTTACGTATATGAGTGAGTTTATGTTAATTAGCCACGGATAATAATTCTTAATTAGCTTCTTCCGAAGACTAACAAGACTTCATAATTGAATTGTCCCTAATAACAATTAGAAGATTAATCACACCCGAAAGGCTACAAGTAGTTCAACCTTATCCCTAGGTAGAATCTATAAAATGAGGGTTAGCACCTCAAGTTCTTGTTAATTAATCTTTCCCAAACCCAAACAATTTTTCTTAAAATTAATTCGGAGTTAATGGGCGAGTCCTAGGGTTAACTAATCCCTTTGGAAACATTAAAGAGCAAGAATAATTAAAGAAATAACAACTCACTTCATAAATATAGAAAAATCATTCAATATATAAGCAGAACAAGGTATAAAATCCACACTTTAATTATGAATATTCCATAAACAAGATTCAAGTGTTGTATAAAATACTACACACTTAAATATTCAATACAAAGCAAGGAAATGAAGAAACAAACATAAATGGGTAAGAAAACCTTAACCACAAGCTTTAATCTTCACAACCCAAGTGTGTTTGTGCAAAACCCTAGCCTCCAACTTGTTCTTTCTAGTCTAAGAGACTGAAAATAAGCCAAAAGATGATCCAAAAGTGTGCTTGGACGAGTATAAAAATAGTTTGGGGTGAGAATATGTGAAATGCCAAATCTGCCCCAGGCCATGTGCTCGACTTCCGCTTCTGCAGCAAAGTGACGGCTAATGCGGTTCTGCAGAAGCAGAAAACCAACCGCAAAAGCAGAAAGTTTCCTTTTCAGCTTTTGTCGTGAAAGCGGATATTTGACCGCTTCTGCGGTCCTGCAGAAGCGAGTTTTCAACCGCAAAAGCGGTTTCTTCCTGATCCTGCCATTCTGCATACGTGATCAATAATCCGCACAAGTGCAGGTCGCTCCTGCGACCAAGGATCTGCATAAGCGGAACTAACTGGGGTGTTTTGCATGGTTTCAACTCATTTTTGCTCAATTCCACTTCACTTAAATGCAAACCACTTCATAACATCATGTACCTGAAAATCTCACAATGACCACTATAAACATCCTCATTTCATACTTAACACGACATAAAAGCTAAGGTAAAAAGGCTAAAATGTGTGGTAAAATCACCCCACATCAAGGGGAGTATGAACCAGTGAAGACGTATTTTCCCGATGAGGAAGTAGCTTTCATAGGAGAAGATATTGCAGAATCTTATGACGGTTGGACGATGTTTCTCGACGGAGCCGCAAATTTCAAAGGAGTTGGTATCGGAGCAGTCCTGGTATCAGAAACTGGTTCAGGTTCCCCTGCACCAATAGTATGGTAGAGTACGAAACCTGCATCTTAGGGCTTAAACGGGCCATTGATATGAACATTCTGGAGCTGCTAGTGATTGGAGATTTGGACCTGCTCATACATCATGTTCGAGAAGAATGGGTTAACAAGAATTCTAAGATAGTCCCTTATCTTCACCACATACAGGAGTTGAGAAAGAGGTTCAGAAAAACAGAATTCCAGCATATTCCAAGAATACAAAATGAGTTCGCAGATGGGCTTGCCACTTTATCATCCATGATTTAGCATGCAGATACAAACTTCATCGACCCTATCCAGGTCAAGATTCATGATCATTCGGTATATTGTGCACATGTTGAGGAAGAAACCGACGGAGAACCTTGGTTCCACGACATCAAAGAGTACCTGACAACAAGAGACTATCCAGAGCTTGCTAATTCTACTTAGAAGCGCACGCTTCAAAGGTTGTCCAATAATTTCTTTCACAACGGAGGAATCCTGTATATGAGGACTCCCGATTTGGGACTATTAAGGTGTGTCGACGCGACAGAAGAAACCAATTTATTGGAGGAAGTGCGCGCAAGAACTTTTGGGCTGCACATGAACGTTTTTGTTCTAGCAAAGAAGATACTTCTAGTAGGATATTTCTGGATGACTATGGAAACAAACTGCATTCAATATGTCCGAAAGTGTCACTGCTGTCCAATACATGCGGATATGATAAAGGTACCTCCAGATGAGCTCATTGCAACGAGATCACCGTGGCCATTCGTCGCCTGGGGAATGGATGATATTGGACCAATCGAGTCTGCCACATCAAAGGGCACAGGTTCATCTTAGTAGCAATCAATTATTTCACTAAATGGGTTGAAATAGCCTCATACAAAGCAGTAACCAAGAAAGTCGTGGCATACTTTTTCCGAGATCGTATAATCTGTCGGTTCGGTATTCCAGAATCAATCATCACTTATGATGGTTCTACAATGACTTTATTAGAGCAATGTGCGAAAATTTCAGGATCAGGCACAGAAATTCTATAGCTTATAGACCTCAGATGAATTGAGCCGTAGAAGCAGCCAACAAGAACATCAAGAAAATATTAAGGAAAATGATCAAAAGGCACAAGCACTGGCCTAAAAAGCTATTATTTTACTTATTGGGTTATCGTACTACAGTTTGCACATCAACCAGGGCAACTCCCTACATGCTTGTTTACGGTACGGAAGCGGTCATTCGTGCCGAGGTAGAAATTCCATACTTGGGAATCATAAAAGAAGCTGAGCTAGATGACGCAGAAAAGGTCAAGGGTCGCTACGAGTAGTTAGTCCTTAAAGATGGAAAGAGAATGAATACGGTTTGCCACGGTAAGTTGTATCAGAAAAGAATGTCCAGAGCCTTCAACAAGAGAGTTCGACCAAGGAAGTTCACACCGGGACAGCTGGTGTTAAAGAAGATATTCCCACATCAAGATGAAGCCAAAGGGAAATTCTCTCCAAACTGGCAAGGTCCGTACATGGCTCACCAGGTTCTAACTGGAGGAGCCCTTATTCTTGCAGTAATGGATGGAGAAGTTTGGCCAAAACCGATCAACTCAGATGAAGTGAAGAGATACTACATTTAATCAGTATGCTTTTTCTTTATGATGTAATTTGAACTACGCCTGACCTAATTCCCATTTAAGAGGGGATACGTAGGCAGCCCTATGGGTTCGGTCACATCTTTAATAAAATTTAATTTCCCCCAACAGTTGGAACTGGAGTAGAATTTTGAGGAGGACCCGCAAAATGCTAAGGATTTCGCTTTTCACCCATTCAACACCGCCATAAACAGCACCAACCCGGTAAACTGGGGCAGAATTTCGAGGGGGGCCCTCAATATTCCGGAGCCTACAAGGTTGTCGTGTCTTGAACCACGTTGTAGTTGTTGGTTCATCATAAAACAAAAAATGTCTTCTCTTTACTTATATATGTACATTCGCATCATGTATGCCACATTTTTCATAAAATTATTTGGATTACTATCATTCAGCAACGCTACCCCAAATGGTACAGGACGTCACGAGTCAAGGGATTCGAACAAACCTCCCCTTTTACAGAACTCACGAATTTTCTTTGGATGTAGGAATGTAGGATACAAAAAATGCAATTGCTCCTCATAGTCTAAATTCTTGAAGCGACTACTTTCTCCGCAAAGGTTTACTATCTACATCAAACATTTCCCCAGCAGTCACGATATCACGATCAGCTAAGAAATCACTATTATCTTCTCCTTTACATTTTTTGCATTGCATAAGGCTATTCTCTTCCTTCCGAGGTTAAGCTCTACCTCCATTCTGCATAAGGCTATTCTCTGCCTTTCGAGACTAAGCCTTGTCTCCATCTGCATTTTTTTGCATAAGGCTATTCTCTGCCTTCCGAGGTTTAGCCCTACCTCCATCCTGCATAAGGCTATTCTTTGCCTTTCGAGACTAAGCCCTGTCTCCATCTGCATTTTGCATAAGGCTATTCTCTAACTTCCGAGGTAAAGCCCTACCTCCATCCTACATAAGGCTACTCTCTGCCCTTTGAGACTAAGCTCTGTCTCCATCTGCATTTTTTTGCTTAAGGCTATTCTCTTCCTTCTCAGGTTAAGCTCTACCTCCATCCTGCATAAGGCTATTCGCTACCTTTTGAGACTAAGCTCTGTCTCCATCTGCATTTTTGCATAAGGCTATTCTCTTCCTTCCGAGGTTAATCTCTACCTTGATCCTGCATAAGGCTATTCTCTGCCTTTCGAGGATAAGCCCTACCTCCTTTATTTTGCATTTTTGCTGAAAATCGCCACCCTGTCTCATTTGGCTAAAATATTGCCCCCTGCATTTAAATTCTTGCTTTGGCTGAAACATCGCCACCGTTGCATTCATCCGGCTGAAATATTGCCACCTTCTCATGGGCTGAAATATCGCCAACTTATTCAAAGGCGTCATAGTTTGGAGGCACCATCTGCATAGCCCGAGAACACAATTTCATGGCCTGTGAATCTTTACTTTTATGATCTTTATAGCCCAGGACGTCATAGTTTGAGGACACCATCCTAATCGTCCGAAGATAGCTTTCATGGTCCAATGGGAACTTGCATCACATTTAAATTATGCAATATATATGCACATCATTCATTTTCAGGTAGACCGACTAGCTCACGGCCGTCTCAGCAGGATAGATCCCGCTCCATTTCTCCGCAACCTGTCCGATTACAAATACTTTCTAAATCTAACTATCGCGTATGTTCCTTTTCGAATCTCCATCGACACATTCCGTCAATGGTTCCTGAAATACATATGGCCTGATTCTTGTAAAACTAGGGATATGTTGGCATCTCAGAGGCCAGAGCGCGTTCAAAATTCTCTTACAGTCGGCGTCTTCGGTCAAAATTGGCCATCTTGTCTTTACCCGACACCTCTTTCATCCCATTCGGGTAAAGAGGGGCAGTAGTTGATACCAATTTTTCCCCATATGTTTCTGCAGTGAAAATACTCCCAGAATAGCATACGGATGAATATATAAGCATCCACAAAGGTCTTGGTATTTTTCTACATTTTAAAATTAAGTTATGACTTATTTTGTACTATAAAACCCAATATTTAGTCCCAAATCTTGTTATTTTGATAAGTAATTTATTTTATTCTCTCACTTACATAGAATCATATTTTGCATAATGTTTACAGAATTTTACAAGTGCATTAGGTATTTCAAAATCAAAATTGTATTAAATTACAATTTTAGCCTATTTCTCGATTTGACAAGTATTTTGATTACAAAATTGTTCCTAATATTCTTAAATAATAACTATATAAATTTTATTAACTCAGTACCTTAATTGGATTTTTATAATGCCATTTACTATTTTTGAAAATTCAAATGGGGAAAAATGGCTATTTAAATCGTAGCCCTTTTTATTTCAATTATAACCCAATTGCAGCCCAATTGAACCGCCAAATTAACCCCCGATTATATTACCCAATTCCAAATCTACCCGACCCAGACCCATCCAATTAACCCGCCCGTTGCCTCACTTAAAATCATTGCCGCTGATCATTTAGATCAACGGTCCACGTTACACCTACCTTAATTAAGCCCAAAACACCCCCAAACCCTACTCACTCTCAAATTTCATCCGCCCTTGTATCCCCCTTTACCCCTAAATGCTCTCAAGCCCTTTCTGAACCCTAGCCTTTTCCAGCTCCATTTCACCGGCGATCATGGCGGTTCAAGCCTAGAACATCTACAATTTCCTACTTCTGCCTCCCATGGCTCTTGAGTTCGAAGATTGGAACCCTATATCGAAGGTGATCGACCTAGAGGTCCTTCGATTTGAGTTTTTTGGTGGTGCCCTGCCTTCTCCGGCAAGCCGTGAGGCTATGAGTCCTTTGGCGACTCCGAACTAGTCCGTTCTAGGCTCTCTCGCTATCTAGGGTTCTTTCTCTGAAACCCTAATTCTCTATGTTTTTCTCTGAGTGTTTATCTTTACGATCTTCTATAGATCCTACTGCTTTCTATAAAGTTTCAAAGTATTTCTCATATTTTCTTTGCCAATTTGGCTTTCAAACTATTCGTCTTCTAAAAAATTAGGGTTTCTTTGATTACTCTGATTTCGTTGATTTCTTTGCTCTACTGTGTTTTCTTCTAGTTCTTACTGTGATTTATGAGTATTTTCTACCATGGCTCCCAGATATTTCTTTACTATGTTATTTCTAGGGTTTCAGAGTTAATATGCTTACGGTGTTCTCTGTTCTTCATTGTGTTCATCTTCATCTATGTTCTTATTTACACTTTATATGTGACGAAAACCCTAAGCTTTAGGGAATTTTTCATTTCTCTCTGCGTATTTGCTTGCTTCATGTTTAGACCCTAGCCGCCTCTAATTTCTTACTTGTGTGTTTCTGCTACACGATTTGTTCTATAATTCCAGTTTTGCATGTTCGAATCTATGTATCTCTTTATATAGTCACGTTTCCCTTCTCTCAACAACCCTAGTTTTATAAAATTAATTCTTATGAACTTATTTTGATTCTTTAATTTGGACCCACCTTCTGACTAAGTTCAAACAAACTTGTATCTCTAATTCCTTAATTTCGTAGGTGATTAACTCGCCTTATGTGTTTAATCGTGTGAATTTCAAACTCTTTACACGTATCTGTCCTGCATTTTGTGACTGGTACTTATTTTCTTTCCAAAAATAAACAGAGGTTTATTTACCTCAAGACCGGCTCCTTAATCAAAGGAATCCCTTTCCCTAATTGATTGTAATTGATACTGAGAATATTTTCTTGCCTTAGTGCTGCTTATTTTCAAGCTATAAATATCCTTCATCTCTTCTCACTCAAGGAGACAGTTACACGAACTATTTTCAGTCATACTCACTAAAAACTCTCTCTTCTCTTCTATTCTTCTCTGTTACTTGTTCTATTGCTAGAGTTTAGCCGGCTAAAAGCCAAGGCTAAATTATAAAGTCTCATCTGCTTTACTTCCTTTACTACTCAAGTTTGAAACTGGCAGGTTCTTGATTTACTTTCTCAGTTTTCCAAGCTACCTGTTTACTTAACCCCTTTCCCTTATTTGTTTATGTTCAACTTAAGTTCTAGAATGCTTAATCCCTTTCCCTTATTTGTTTATGTTCAGTTTAAGTTCTAGCATGTTTAACCCCTTAATCCCTTTCCCTTACTTGTTGATGTTCAGCTTAAGCTCAGCATCTACATCCTCCACCCCTATCCTTATGATTCTGATGTTGTTTGCTTCAATGGACGCATCCCTGTACATCCCTTTCCCCATAACCCTTTAGTTAATTCTATTTATTTCTAGTGTTCTTATGTGTTTCCCTTTCCCTTAACCCCTGTTTGTATGTGAGTTATGTTTTAGGCTAGGGTGGCATCTCATTACCCTTCCTAGTTTAGAACTAGGGTTGCTCAACCTATAATCAAAGCAATCTCATTCCCTTACCCATATTATATGTGAGCTTTGACACAGGCCTGTTGGTGTCTAATAACCATACAGGCCCTAGTCTAACTTGTTTGCAAGTCTGCTCTTATTTGTCGAACCATGCAAGAGGTTAAGGGTGTGCCAGTCTCATTTCATGGCTAGGTACGACCACCTTTTGCATTGGTCTGCCTCTAATTCCTCACTTTACACTTACTCCTAGTTCGTTAAGTCCTACCCCCTTTGGCAAGCCATGCTTAGGGACCCTGGAGTCTCCTCTAAACTTGGAAGCCTTAGGGCTGGTAAATCCATTGCACTACTCTAATTGCTTAGAGCGTAAGCATTGCCTGGTTTCCATGAAAGCCTTTGTAACTTTGAAACACTCTAAAGAGAACTCATCGGATTTGGGAGCCCGGATTTGGTAAAAGGCATATGTTGGACATTAAAGTTGCTTTGAGCTTCCTCGGGTCTGTTGTAGTTATTGATGCATTTATTTTATTTCCTTCAATGTTTTCTGTCCAGATTTTTGAAGTAATTTGTATAAAAAACTCGGGGATATAGTGATAAGGGATATGGGAGGGGTTTTACTTTAGTGCATCAGTTAATGGTAGAAAGCATGCCTATAGGTTTACTTTATTACAATCTTATATGGAAAGCATGTTTATAGGCTTTCCATTCTGCATTTCACTATAGATACCATGTGTATAAGGCTTTCAATACCGCATCTCATGATAGATACCATGTCTATAAGGATATACAATGCTGCATCGGTCCATGATAGAAACCATGCTTACAATTTCAATGTCATATTTTATATAGAAACCATGCCTATAAGCTTTCAACATTGCATCTCGTATAGAAAGCACACCTATAGGATCTCAATGTTGCATCTCTCCTAGCAAACATTCCTATAGGAATTGTATAAACACTAGGCAAACAATAGGTTGTCTAAACGTACAAAAGCAGAAACAAAAAGGGTCAGTGTGTATATTATGTCCTAAACTCGCCTAGTATGTTTGAAACGTGTTAATGCAATTCGTCCCAAGTCTGTCTATTTTTAAAAACGGGCCCAGATATGCCCTTCTCCGCTATTCTGAACCTATAATCCCCTTTTCAAATGCCAAACCTGCAGTTTTAAATTACTTTGCTTGCTTGAGTTTATACTTTAAGGTTCTTTTGATAAATTTCTTCTTGCATCCTTTTGTTCAAAAATGCGGCTAATCTGTGAGCCATTTCTTAACCTTTCTGTAACTTCAATTCTCTTTCCAACGGACTTATGTATGAAATAATGTTTTCCTCCAAGACTAACTGGTTTTAAAACCTATAAATTCCTAACAACGGGCCCGGGGAGCTCGAAGCAGATTTTCTACCCAACTTATATGTTTTAAACTAATATGTCCTCTCTTTTAATCTCTTCTAAAGACCAAATCAGTATTTGAAGTCATGCTACACTAATTGATGTTGTGTTAAGGGGTTTATTCTTAGCCTTTGAGTGTCTTGTTTGCATACCTATTGTATGCTATTTGTTTTGATTGTCGTTCTAGTATTTTTACCTTTGAAAACTCCATATATATCCTATCTTTCTATCCCCCCTCTAAGGATTAGAAGTCCTAATACTCTATGACTAATAGGTTGGGACGGGTACTAGCATGCGATAAGTAAACAATACAAACATGTTTAAATACCTTAACAGGGCGGGAAGGGAAGAATATTGAAATAATGACCGTTGCACTTATACAATATGCGACCCCTCTTTGAGGAGTGTGTACGGGGTATTGCACCGATGTGATCCATATTAAAGTCAAACCTAGGACCCCATTTCCTTTGCTTGCTTTATTTAAACGTTTTTCTAAAGTAATGCTTTTCTTTACAAATCCATTCCCTCTTCTACTTTATTTAACTTATGCCTCTCCCTTTTCAAAATTCCTAAGTTGTCCAAATGTTTATATGTGAATCTTATCTGTCTCTTTGCTTCATCTATTCATAAAGTCACATTAGCAGGATCGGGAACCACATTAGTGGATCTTGAGGGGTGCCTAACACCTTCCCCACCAGATAATATTAAGCCCATACCCAAACTCTGGTTTTCTTTAAAAATATTCCTCTCATCTTTAAAAGTGTCCTAATGCACAATAATCATTAGGTGACGACTCTTCAAATTCCATAACCCAATTCCCACACAGGAATGGGAGTTGTTTTGCCCATAATATCGTGAAACCCGATTTCGCTTTTAGAAAAAGGGGGCGTCGACACTCACGAGCCTCCAAAATCAATAACACAGGCTCGGAGCATATCCTCAAGAATCTGAATAGTCCTCTCGGACTGACCGTCCATCTGGGGATGAAATGTTGTACTCAGCTGAACCTGGGTGCCTAATTCCTGTTGAAATGCTCTTCAGAAATGTGAGGTAAACTGTGAACCCTGGTCCGAAATGATAGATATAGTCACCTCATGAAGGCGAACGATCTTCCTAATATAAATCTCAGCTAATCTCTCGGACGAAAATGTGGTGGCAACCAAAACAAAATACGATGACTTGGTCAGCTTATCCACAATAACCCAAACCACAACAAACTTCTTCCGAGTCATCAGCGGACAAGAAATGAAATCCATGGTAATCCTCTCCCACTTTCACTCGGGAAGCTCGATCCTCTGAAATAATCCATCAGGCCTCTGATGCTCGTACTTAACCTTCCGACAGTTCAAACAACAAGCCACGTATGCAACAATGTCTTTTTTCATCCCGCGCCACCAATAGTGCTGCCTCAAATCCGGATACATCTTCGCGGCGCCCGAATGAGTGGAATTCTGAGAACTATGGTCCTCCGCTAATATCAACTCTCGAATACCATCAACATTGGCCACACAAACTCGCCCCTCCAGTCTCAATAAACCATTATCTCCAAAGGTCACTTTCTTGGTACCTCCACCTGCACCGTGTCTCTCAGGACACACAAATGGGGATCATCAGACTGCCGCTCTCGGATATGCTCCATTAACGACGAACGAGCAACCGTGCAAGCTAACAACCCACTAAGCTTAGGAATATCCAAACTCATGATTTTTCTTCTAAGTTCACAAACTTACAAATTTGGAAATTATAGTCCGAAACACATCTCAGGACGTCCATTTACAACTAAATTCCATAGAAAGCGCTTAAACAATAAATGAGATTTGTACCGGGCGTCGAAACCAAAATACGAACCCGATACTATAGTTTTTTAACCAATTTTCATTCCAGTTTTCCTTAACAAATTTAGATAAACAATTTAAGAGAAAAATTCTTTTACTCGGGTTTTAGACCTCGGTTGCAACTCCGAGCACATGCTCGAGTCTCATTTTTTCCAACAGACCTTACGGGACTGTCACATCACGGGTCCGGGTCCGTTTACCCAAAATGTTGACCAAAGTCAACTATATCAATATTAATATCAAAATTCCTCAAATTTTCTACAGAATTCGCATATTTTAACATAGAAAATTTTGGACTTCGCGCCTGCATTGCGCACGTAAATCGAGACAACTAAAAGCAAGGTTTTCAAGGTCTTGAAAGCACGGAAATGGAAGAATCCAGTGTTATGTTTAGAACCAGACGACAAGATGGTTACCATCTTTTAAGAGTTAAACGAGTTATTTTTTTTATTATATGTTTTTTAAATGACTTTTAAATATTTAAATTATTAATTATTGTGACTAATAGTACTTTCGTAGTTTATAAATATGTAATTTGTTTTTATAAAAAAATATGTAGAATATACAATAAAAATTCAAAAAGTTGAATCTCCAAAAACAAAAAATATCACATAAATTTAGACCGAGGAAGTAGTACTATTTAGGAATATCTTGAGGCTGTCATTGATGCTTTTGCACGCTAACACTCTACAATAAATCAAACAAGTTATAGTATGATATTTCAGGGTAGTATATACCCTCCATCTAAAAATATCTACGAATAATAGTTTTTGTTTTTTGTTTTTATATATTTATTTTAAATTAAGTTGCATTAAGTGGTGTTCAATTTGCAGTACAGAAACCTTAGATCTAATTTAAACACTAGAGTAAAAATGGGATGGTACCTATATAGCTGCTACTTGTTTAATACTACTCTATGCGCACCTTTTCTTTTGTTGCAGATACTATATTGGTGGAGAATAAGCTCATCATGTTGATCAATATTATAGTGACAGGTGTAATATGAGTCAACGCGATAATGAAGAATGATGTGCAAAGAAGATATGAAAAATACCAACAGGGTCGTCTATGAAATTATCGTGCATGTTAGTTGAATAAGAGAAAGCATGTACGAGGCTTATAATTAAGGTCATTGGAAGCCATCATAATAAAAAGGTCAGTAATAGCTATAATATAGAAGAAAATCATTTGAATTTTCTGGTTGTGCGAGATTTATTATTATTGCCTTAGCCGTTATAAATTGCCCCCATAAGAAGCAATTGATGTAATAAATATTAGTAACGGAGTACGAACTAAATACGACAAACAGTTACAAATTGTAATACTATATAAGCCCCTTCCATAACTTATATCTCGTCGAGAGAACTGCTGATTATACTATCAATTACCAAAATTCTGGTTGTTCTCTATTATTGGAAGATTTTGTTCATTCCTGAGGGAGGAAAGTAACAATCATTAATAAAAAATTTATTTTCTTATTCTTTCCATTTTATTCTCTATTATTGTTATATTTTTTTATATCAATCATAAATGAAAATGAAGTAAATTTGTCAATACAAACCTGAATTATAGAAACTATCTTTTGTCTTAACGATTGGGTTCTGTTACCAGAAAAGTAACAGTCGTTTCGCTTTTCATTTATGCATTTTCTCATTAGCATTAAATTATGTCTGAAACTGATCAAATCACTCAATAGGGAATGGACATGGTGGTAGTAGATGCTTTAGTTTTGGCAGAAGAAGCAGATTTTAAAGAGCTTCCCTTAAACGGTGAAGTGTTTGTATTCACTGCCGAACCTAGGCTAAGAAGCCTACCACCTTTCTTCTACTCATAACCGAAGCTACGGTAGAAAGAAGGTTATTGATTATAATGGTACGATGAGAATGGGAAGTAGAAGCAGAAGGGATTGATGATTTGGAGGCCATTGTTAATAAAAAAAGAAGTTATACGATGAAGAAGGGGATTACTAAGAGGGTTCGAGGAAGAAGGTAAATAAAAAGGAAAGAAGAATATGTTTTAGAGGGCTACTGATTTCGTAATTATAAAGAAAAATTTTCGTCGTGCACTGTCATCATGGTAGTGTCTATCATGATCCAAAATTCACCTAGTTGTGGTGGCACCTAATCTAGTATTAGGTAAGCCTAGCATAGAAATAGATAATCCAAGTGAAAGCTCAAAAGAAGAAGAATGATATGAATTGAATTCTATATAACTTTTTGATGACAGGTAGTACAAGCCATGAGACACTATAATTTAGATTTACAAATAGGTATGAAGAATAAATACAATATCTATTTGAAACTTACATAAATAGAATTTAAAATTCTAATCTACTATGAAAAAGGTATATCGAATCTAGAATGCGGGTGCGTCTTCAATTCTAGGCTTCGTCTCGCACAGTTATGCAACTCAAGATCTGCACACAAGGTGCAGAATTTTAGTATGAGTACAACCAATCTCATGTACTAAGTATATTAACTAATCTTGCTGAAGTAATATCGAGGTTTTAAGTTGAAATATACCCACTCAATATTTTACCTACGCGGATGATAAGCAGAGAGAGCAATATGAGAAAGATACACGAAATAATCACGCATAGATGAAACAAGAATACAACTGACAGAGGGCCCTATAATGTGATAACTTCTCAGTTTCACAACACTATTTCATAACAAAAATCAATAAACAATAATAACCATAATAAATATTCTCTATTGCATCATGCAACCCGATCCCATATACAATTTCTTTTTCATTGCTGTGTGTTACCCGATCCCACATATAATGTCAATATTGTTGCGATGTGTAATCCTATCCACCAGAAAATATCAATACATGTGACGACCTGGCCTGTCATTTTTGGAATTTATGCCCTGTTCCCCAATTAGCTACTTTTCCTAAGTTCATTTCTGCTATTTTGGTTTGCTGGAATGTTCGGTATTGGGTTCCAGAGAGTTTTGGGACACTTAGTTCCTAATTGAGAGCTTAAGTGTTGGAAAGTGGTCCGTAGTTGGAACAGTATGAAGAAGACCTCAAAATGGACAATTGATGATTCCCTTATTTCCGTTAGGTGATTTTGGGGTTGGGAGCATGTTCAGAATATATTTTGGAAGTCCGTCGCTCTTTAGGCTTGAAATGCCGAAGTTTGAATTTTTGAAGTTCTGGTCCGATAGTGAGTTTTTGATCTAAGTGTCAAAATGGGATTCCGGAAGTTACAGTAGCTTCCTCATGTCATTTGGGATGTGCGTGCCAAATTTTAGGTCATTCGAACGTGTTTTGGTTTTTCTTTTGATCGAATGAGTGTTTTGATAGATTTTTGAAGTTCTTAAGCTTAAATAATTTGTTAGCGTGAGTTTACGACCTTTTTTATGTGGTTTATCGATTGGTACAAGTTTGAATAACGTTATGGGATATGTATGTGGGTTTGGTTGAGGTCTTGGGGGCTTCCAGTGTGTTTCGGATGCTCAATGGGGCAATTGTTGGTGTTGGAAAAGTGTGCAGCAACTAAAGATTTCTGTTCTCTGGTATTTTTCTCTTCTGTAGCTTGGCAACTGCAGAAGCGTCCTTGGCCATCCCATAAGCGAGTTTGGGATCTCCATTAGGAACCGTAGAAGCGGTAGTATTTTCCAGAGAAGTGGATCCGCTTTTGCGTGAGGAGGACCGCAGAAGCGAAAGCTGGGAATTTAAAGGAAACCACATGAGCGGCTAATGTCCGCATAAGCCGGACAGCAGAAGCGATAATCAATGTTCCGATATATCAATTTCAAGGGTTTAGTTTCAAAAGTTGTAAAAATTAAATTTTAGCTCGGGAGAGAGCGATTCTGAGTGGTTTTTGGAGAGAAGATCATTGAGTAACATTTTCTTAATCCCTTCTAGTTATGTTCCTTCAATATGTAGTTAAATCCATCATCTAATTTCGATTTTAGGATCAAATTTGCGGGATACTTCTTAGACCAAACTATTGAGATTTGAATGGGTATTTGACCTTCGATTTGAGAGATTTTTAATGGGTTAGACTCGTGAGAGTACGAAGGTTCTGATAAACTAAAAATTAACCGACTCCGAGACGTTAGCCTGAGGGATATTTTGGTTATATTACCTATTTGCATGCCTTAGCTTTAAATTTAATAGTGGAATCAGTTTCTTATAATATTATTTATGATATATTATTGAATTGGATAGATCTGGGCTATTTGGAGTCGGATACTCCTGGCAAATGCGTGATTTCTAGTTGATTATTGAATGCCTCATACATGCGGTAACGACCGCGCACTAGAGCAAATTGTTGAAAACCCGTTATTACTTGAAGTATTTAAATTGAGATTTCTGCTTATTTGTTCATTTTAATTTGAATGTTTAACCTGTACTAGCTTAGAGAAGCATAATTAGTTGACTTACTTGCTTATTTGTTTAAAACAGTATTACTTGTATTTCGTGAAGCATGTTAGGCTAGAATTCCGATTTCGTGTTCTGACTTTATCATTTATTCTGAGATTTACGAGATGTTACTGTGTGTTTATATTTGGGACTATGGGACATCTTCTCAAGAGATCCCCTTGTACGTTTTATATTCTGGACTGAGAGTGCGGGATACCAACAGATCCATGGAACTGATAGTACTTATATATTGAGGATACCAAGAGATCCTCGGGATATGCTATTGTGTGTTTAGATTTGGACTACAGGACGACTTCTCAAGAGATCCCCTTGTACGTGTTATATTCTGGACTGAGAGTGCGGGATGCCAAGAGATGTATGGAACTGATATTACTTATATATTGAGGATACCGAGAGATCCTCGGGATGCTAAGAGATTCCTAGCATCGATGTTACTTACACATTAAGGATACCAAGAGATCCCTGGCGCTGATGTTACATGTATATTATGGATACCAAGAGATCCTCGAGATACCAAGAGATCCCTCGTGTATAAGATGAGGATACCAAGAGATCCCCAGTTAATATCCATGCTGTGAGCAGTAGTTTCCCTTGATTGTCTTGTCTCTACTTTCTATTACTGCTTTTATTTATTTATCTTGTTCAAAATTTGTGCTGTAGATGTTATTTAAATTATTTCCGTTATTTTATGATTTATTATGTTATCTCAGTAGGGCCCTGACCTTTCTCGTCACTACTCGACCAAGGTTAGGTTTAACACTTACTAAGTACCATTGTGGTATACTCACGCCTCTTCTGCGCATGTTTTTGATGTGATGATCCACGTACATCCACTCAGGCGCACTATCCGTGAGGCAGGAGAGCTACGGAGACTTCGAGGTAGATCTTCCTCATCCGCAGACTGAAGAGTCTCCCTATTTACTTTATATTTAGCATTTGTCTTTCTTTTCTTTATGTTGTTTGGCAT
This sequence comes from Nicotiana benthamiana, assembly GCA_034376525.1. Classification (NCBI taxonomy): domain Eukaryota; kingdom Viridiplantae; phylum Streptophyta; class Magnoliopsida; order Solanales; family Solanaceae; genus Nicotiana; species Nicotiana benthamiana. The sequence goes on along the minus strand of CM067338.1, from coordinate 53,495,712 downwards.
TCTAGAGTTAGTGAAGTATATTTCATTTCCATTAGCCTGTGTTGCCCGTGAGTTTCCTGGTTTTGGGATAAACTTGTGAACTTCCACATTATTGAGTTGTATATGCATAGCGACATTTATATACATTCTATTTCCACTAGTTGTTTAGTTTTAATTATTTAAATTCCGTAAATTATGTTGTTTTTACGCAAATGTTAGGATTGCCTAGTCATTGGGACTAGGTGCCATCACGACATGCTTACGCCGGGCGAACTGGGCTCGTCACAAGTTGGTGTCAAAGCTCTAGGTTCATAGGAGTCACAGAACACAAACCAGTTTATTGGAGTCTCGGTGATTGGTACGGAGAAATCTGTTCTTATCTACGAGAGACTATGTAATTGTTTGGGAAAAATCTTCACTTCATTGAATTCCTTCTCATGCTATGTTTTGACATCAATTCTAAATCTTCCGTCTTCTATTCTCTCACAGATGGTAAGGACATGTGCCACTCGGGATGATCTGGCACCCGCGCTCCCTGCTGTAGCCGTCAGGGGTAGGGGCCGGGGTAGAGGCCGTGGATGCGCACGTGGTGCATCCATAGAACCTGCGCGAGCTTCCGCTAAGGTACCACCAGTAGATCTAGCTAGATTTCAGGCACCTCACACGCCTACAACTAGTACTACTCTAGCCCGTCAGGAGACATTAGCATAATTACTGAGCACGTTTGGTACATTGATTCAACCTGATTGATTCGGGTTGTACTAACTACTTCACATATCGCGGGGGGGGGGGGGGGGGGGGGGGGGGGGACCCAGACTCCTGCTACCGCCACTCTGCAGCAGCGAGTTCCCATCGATTCTATTTCAGGTGTCACGGAGACACTTCCTGTAGCCCTAGTTCTGCGGGTGGGGAGGACCTCTCGGCCAGTAGAGGGCAGGTGGGTCCACAAGAGAGAGGACGGATGAGGTCAAGAGGGAGATTATAAGGGAGTGAGTTGACCTCGTAGATTGGGGAATCCCACTTGCCCTTATTTTTTAGGTAGAGTACGACATGGTAGAGGTTTTGTGGCTATGGTAGCTTACTTTGTATATCAGATTATATGAAGAGTTTCAGGTGTTCAGGAGTCTTTGAGTACCCGTACCGCCCAATTCCCACTGCCACGTCCTCCTAGAGCTTGTTTTGATTGTGGTGATACACGCCACGTAGTAAGGGATTTCCCTAGACTTGGGAGGAGTGCACCTCCACAGACTCCTCCGCCACAGCATGCCCTACAGAGTTCTCAATCCAAGTTGCTACCCCACCTACTCGATCCAAGGTTGTTGCCTCTGATTATATCATCACATGTATTGTCATAGTTTGATATAGAGGTGTATTGGTTCTATTCGATCTAGGCTCCACCTATTCGTATTTGTCTTCTTATTTTACCCAGCATTTGGGTATAGCGTGAGATTCCTTGAGTTCCGCTATGTTTCTACTCCTGTGTGAGATTCTCATGTTTTGGACCATGTTTATTGGTCCGTTTTGTGAATATTGGTGGTATTCAGACCAGAGCGGATTTATTGTTACTCTGTATGGTTGACATTGATATTATTTTGGGCATGGACTTGTTGTCGCACCATCATGCAATTCTTGATTGTCACGCCAATACTGTGATGCTGACTATGCTAGGTATTTTGCGTATTGAGTGGAGTGGTACTTTAGATCATACTCATAATAGAGTTATCTCTTTCCTTAGAGCTCAGTGTATGGTTAAGAAGGGGTGCGTGGTGTATTTAGCCTATGTGAGAGGTGTCAGTGTTGATACCTTAGTTGATTTAGTCCCGGTGGTACGAGATTATCCTGATGTGTTTCCAGTTGATCTTCTAGGATAGCTACCCGATAGAGGCATTGAATTTTGCAATTATTTGTTACTAGGAACTCATCCCATTTCCATTCCTCCATATCATATGGCAACTCTGGAATTGAAGGGGTTGAAGGATCAGCTATAGGAATTGCTTGATAAAGTTTCTTTGACCTAGTGTTTCACCTTGGGGTGCTCCTATCTTGTTTATGAAGAAAAATGGTGAAGAACCGTTATCCTTTGCCTCATGCCTATGATCTATTTGAGTAGATTAAGGGAGCACAAGTTTATAAGATTGATTTGCACTCGGGTTACAATTAGTTGAAGATTCGGGAGCTAGATATCCCAAAGACTTCCTTAAGGACTTGGTATGGTCATTACGAGTTCCTTGTTATGTCATTTGGGCTGACCAATGCCCTAGCAGCTTTCGTGCATTTGATGCACAATTTATTCAGGCCATATCTCGACTTATTTGTCATTGTTTTCATAGATGATATTCTTTTATACTCTCGGAGTCAGGAATTTCATGAGCAGCACCTGAGGATAGTGCTTCAGACCTTGAGAGAGAAAATGTTCTATGCAAAGTTATCAAAATGTGAGTTTTGGTCGAGTTTTGTGGAATTTCTAGGTCACATGGTATCGAGTGAGGGCGTTCGGGATGATCTGAATAAGGTGATGGCCGTGCAGAGTTGGCCTTGGCCCTCCTCTTCTATAGAGATTCAGAGTTTCAATGGCTTGGCTGGTTATTACCGTCCTTTTGTGGAGGGATTTTCATCGATTGCGACCCGTATGACTAGATTGACCAAGAAGGGCCCTCCATTTAAGTAGACAGAGGAGTGTGAGGCGAGCTTTCAGAAGCTCAAGACAAATTTACTACAACCCCTATTTTGATATTGCCCACTGGTTCAGGATCTTAAACAATTTATTGTGATGCCTCACGGGCTGGCCTTGGAGAGGTATTGATGAAGGATGGTAGGGTGATTGCCTACGGGTCCAGACATCTGAAGATACATGAGAAGAATTACCCTTCCACAACCTTGAGTTAGCTGCTATTATTCATGCCTTGAAGATCTGGGGTCATTATTTGAACAACGTGCCTTGTGAGATTTGTACAAATCATCAGAGTTCACAACACTTAATCAAGAAAAAAGAACTAAACTTGCGCTGGAGGAGGTGGTTGGAGTTACTAAATGATTATAATATTACTATTCTTTATCACCCAGGCAAGGCCAATGTGGTAGCCGATACCTTGAGTCGCCAGGAGGAGAGTTTGGGGAGTTTGGCATATTTACCAGCTTCAGAGAGGCCGATGGCGATGGATGTTCAGGCCTTAGGCAGCTAGTTTATGAGATTGGAGCTTTCGGAGCCAAGTTGTGTTCTAGCCTTTGTTGTTTCTCGGTCTTCATTGTTCGATCATAGCAGGGAGCGGTAGTATCACGACCCTCATTTACATGCCCTCTAGGACACTGTTCCGCATGGCGATGCCAGAGATGTGACCATTGGAGATGTCATGGTATTGAGGATGCAGGGTCATATCTGTGTACCCAATGTTGATGATACTCGGGAGTCGATATTGGCAGAGGCTGATAGTTCGCGGTGTTCCATCAATCCAGGTGGTGCAAAGATGTATTAGGACTTGACACAGCACTATTAGTGGAGTCGGATGAAGAAGGACATAGAGGGTTGTGTAGCTAGATGCCTTAACTGTCAGCAGGTGAAGGCTGAGCACTAGAGATCGGGTGGATAGCTTTAGCATATGGAGATTTCGGAGTGGAAATGGGAGAAGATCACCATGGATTTTGTATTTGGTCTCCCTGAGACTGCAAATAAATTCAATGCCATTTAGGTTTTTGTAGATCAGCTGACCAAGTCCGCACACTTCATTCCTGTGTGTACTACTTATTCAGCGGAGTGGTTAGCAGAGATTTATATCAGGGAGATTGTTTCTCTTTATGGCATTCCAGTTTCTATTATTTTAGACAGAGGTACTCATTTTACATCGCGGTTATAGAGAGCCGTTCTGCAGGAGTTGGGTACCCGGGTGACGATGACCATAACATTTCACCCCAGACGGACGGACAGTCCGAACACACCATTCAGATTCTTGAGGATATGCTCCGTGCGTATGTGATTTAGTTTGGAGGGCCTTGGTATCAGTTCTTTCCATTTGCGGAGTTTCCTTACAATAATTGTTATCAGCCCAGCATTCAGATGGCATCGTATGAGGCTTTATATGGTAGGAGGTGCAGATCTCTAGTGGTTAGTTTGAGCCGAGTAAGGCGTGACTATTGGGCACATATTTAGTTCAGGATGCGGTGGAGAAGGTTAAGGTGTTTCATGGCAGACTCCAAACAATCCAGTCCACACAAAAGAGTTACGTGGACTAGAAGGTTCGTGATATTTCCTATACAGTTGGTGAGCGGGTTCTGCTTCGGGTTTCGCCTATGAAAGGCGTCATGAGATTTGTGAAGAAAGGGAAGTTGAGTCCGAGATTTATTAGTCCTTTTGAGATTTGAGGCGAGTTGGAGAGTTTTCTTAAGAGCTTGGCTTACCTCCCAGTTTTGCCGGGGTTCATCCAGTATTTCATGTTTCGATTCTCCGGAGGTATCACGGTGATTCGTCGCAGGTGTTGGGTTTCAGTTCAGTCCAACTGGACAAGGATCTATCCTATGTTGAGGAGCTTGTGGCTATATAGGATAGGCAGGATAGAAAGTTGAGGTCAAAGAACATTGCTTCAGTAAAGGTTAAGTGGTGGGGTCAGCTGGCCGAGGAGGCGAATTGGGAGACCGAGCGGGATATGCACAGACAATACCCTCATATTTTCACTTCTTCAGGTATGTTCTCTATGTTCGTTAAGGACGAATGAATGTTTAAGGGTAGGAGGATGTGACGACCTGGCCGGTCATTTATTCAATTTGTGCCCTGATCCCCCATTAACTGCTTCCCCTAAGTTTATTTATGCTATTTTCGTTTGCCGGGATGTTCGGTATTGTGTTTCGGAGAGTTTTGGGAGATTTAGTCCCTAAATGAGAGCTTAAGTGTTGGAAAGTGGTCCGTAGTTGGAACACTGTGAAGACGACCTCGGAATGGAAAACTGTTTGTTATGTTAGCCCCGTTAGGTGATTTCGGGGTTAGAGGGTGTTCGTAATGTATTTTGGAAGTCTGTAGCTCATTTAGGCTTGAAATGCTGAAGTTTGAATTCTTATAGTTCCGGTCCGATAGTGTGTTTTTGATTCAAGGGTCAGAATGGGATTCCAGAAGTTGCAGTAGCTTCATCATGTCATTTAAGATGTGCGTGCAAAATTCCAGGTCATTCGGATGCGTTTTAGGTAGGTTTTGATCGAAAGTGTGTTTTGAAACAATTTGAAGTTCTTAGGCTTGAATTATTGGTTAATTCGAGTTTTTGACGTTGTTTCAGGTGGTTTAAGGATTGGTACATACTTGAATGATGTTATGGGATATGTCAGTGGGTTTGGTTGAGGTCCCGAGGGCCTCAGGTTTGTTTCGGATTCTCAACAGGGCAATTGATGGTGTTGGAAAAGAGTACAATAGCTAAAGATTTATGTTCTCTGGTATTTTTTCTTCTGCGGCTTGGGAACCGCAGAAGTGGGGCCGTAGAAGCAGCCTTGGCCATCGCCAAAGCAAGTCTGGGATATCTTTCAGGAATAGAAGAAGCAGTAGGATTTTCCGCACATGCGAAAGCTGGGAATTTAAAGGAAACTGCAGAAGCGGCCAATGTGCCGCATAAGCGGGACCACATACCGTAGAAGCCGTAACCACTGCTTAGATATATCGATATCAAGGGTTTAGTTTCAAAATATGTAAAAATTAAATTTGAGCTTGGGAAACGATGATTCGGAGTGAGTTTTCAAGAGAAGATCATTGGGTAACGTTTTCTTAATCCCTTCGAGTTATATTCAATCAATATGTAGTAAAAATCAATCATCTAATTTCGAATTTAGGATCAAATTTAGGCGATACTTCTTAAACCAAACTATTTAGTTTTGAATGGGAATTTGACCTCCGATTTGGGAGATTTTTATATGGTTAGATTCGTAAGAGTACGAGGGTTCTGAAAATGTTAAAATTAAGCAACTCCGAGATATTAGCCCGAACGGTGTTTTGGTCATTTTACCTATTTTCGCGCCTTAGCTTTACATTTCATAGTAGAATCAGTTGCTTCTAATATTTACAAGCTGTTATTGTGTGTATAAATTTGGGACTACGAGACGGATTCCCGGGAGACCCCCCTATATGTGTTATGTTCTGGACCGAGAGTGCGGATACTAAGAGATCTCTGGCACCGATGTTACTTATATATTGAGGATACCAAGAGATCCTTGGCACCAATCTTACTTATATATTAAGGATACGAAGAGATCTTCGGGATACAAAGAGATCCCTAGAACTGATGTTATATGTATATTGAGGATACTAAGAGATCCTCGTACCCAGAGATACCTCATTTATAAGATGAGGATACCAAGAGATCCTCAGGATATCAAGAGATCCCCGGTTATTGTCCATGTTGTGAGTAGTATTTTACCTTGATGGTCTTGTCTCTTCTTTCTATTACTGCTTTTTTTTATTTATCTTTTTTAAAATTCTCGTTGTAGATGTTATTTAAACTGTTTCCCTGATTTAATGATTCATTATGTTATTTCACTATGGCTCTGACCTTCCTCGTTACTACCCGACCGAAGTTAAGCTTGGCATTACTGAGTACCGTTGTGACTTACTCACGCCTCTTCTACGCATGTTTTTTATGTGCAGATCTAGGTACTTCCACTCAGGCGCACTATCCGTGAGGCAGGAGAGCTACGGAAACTTCGAGGTAGATCTCTCCTGTCCGCAGACCGAAGATTCTCCCTCTTTAGTCTATCTTTAGCATTTAGCTTTCTTTTTCTTCTGTTGTTTAGGCATTCTGGAGTTAGAGCAGTATATTACGTTTCCATTAGCATGTGTTGCCCATGAGTTTTTGGGTTTTTGGGTAAATTTGTAAACTTCCGCATTATTGAGTTATATATGCAGAGTGACATTTATATACATTCTATTTCCACTACCTATTTAATTTTAATTATTTAAATTCCATAAATTAGGTTGTTTTTCCGCAAATGTTAGGCTTGCCTTGTCATAGGGACTAGGTGCCGTCACGACATATTCACAAAGGGAGAACTAGGGTCGTGACAATGCCATTGCGACATGCGACCCGCTCCCTTATATAATATCAACACTGTTGTGGCATGCAATCTTATCCCACATTAGTATCAATATATGTTACAACAATATTTTTGTAAGTGAGAGTATATCATAAATATATTGATGTAAGCTTAGAAATGAGATCAGTTATGTCACGACCCAAACCCGGTCGTGATGGCACCCAGCCCTAATTCTAAGTAAGCCTGGCAACCAATCTCTTCCAACGAAAACATTTAAGTCTCAATACGAGAATTTAGCAAAATAATAATCCAAGAATATTAGTAATGTAATATAGGTAAATAGGTAAATCGAAGACACACCCATATGATCAATAGGGGTCACGAGTCTAGAGCCTCTAAATAAAACTGAGTAATAATGATAGTATCTGAATACCAAAACCAAAATATGGGAAAGTATATAATAATAATCAAATAGAGAAATAATGTAGAGCAGCCAGGTCCTGCGAACGTCATGCAGCTACCTCAACGACTCTGAAAATATCTCTAGAGACTATGAGAGTCAGCTAAGCCTCTAGTGTACCTGAATCTACACACAAGGTGCAGGAAGTAGGGGTGAGTACTACCGACTCAGTGAATAATAAGTATAGAAAATGTCTTAAAGTAGGAAATCCACAAGGTACCACAACGCAAAGCTATATACAATCATATAACTTAGTTACAGGCAAACACCATAATAGTATGACAACGATAACCAAGTATCAGACAAAGATGCAACGAAACGCACATGAATTCGCTGCGGAACGTGCAGCCCGATCCATTTAACGTCGACGGCGTTCACTTGGGGTGTGTACGTACTCCGGAAGGGCTCCTTCAACCCAACCACAATATCAATACATATATATATCCGCTGCAGATCATGCAGCCCGACCCAATGCATATAATCGCTACGGCGTGTAGCCCGATCCATGCTCAGTCCACAGTATGCATGTAAGTCACATAACATATTCAATTTGATTCTTTGCCAGTTTCAAATTTATTAAGCTGAATACAATTTAATTAGTCAATTTTACAAATACGGTAACTTAGCATTAATTAACAGTGAATAACACAGGACTGAGATCAATTATTATGCAAATCATGTTATCAGACAGATATTCAACCCAGACGGGTACTACTGATCGGCACAAGGCCTCAAACATGGCGTTGAGTGCAATTATCAATAACACAATGTGCGTATCAGACGCCAATAATTTATTCAGCTCTCGGGATGGACCAAGTCACAATCCCCCAATCATTTACAACCTCGCACCTGCCATGGGGTGCGAGTCATGGCCTAACATAGCGTCACGATGTGATAAGCTGGGGTTTCAAATCCTCAGGCCATCATCAATACTAACTACTCACCTCTAACCGGCCGTAGATTGTTCCTCAATGCCTTTTCCTCTTATATCGACCTCCTCGCGCATCGAATCTATTCAAACCACAACAAATAGATTATTATAGGCTAAATAAAGATAACACAATTGGAATTACCCTAACAGTACTGAAATTCACGAAGTTGGTAAAACTTGAGCCCTGGTCCCACTTCTCGAAAAAAATACAAAAATCACATCAACGGATTCCTCGTCTCGCCACGAGTCCGTACATATAAAGTTTACCAAAATCAAAGTTCACCTTTCAAATCCCCAAAATTCATTTTCAAAAACCAAGCCCTAGTTCTTCACAATTTAACCCACTTTCATGAATTTGGGTGTTGATTCTTCAATAAAATGGTATTTTTAAGTTAAGAGACTTACCTCCAATCAATATCCGTTGAAAACGTCTTCCAATCGCTCAAAAAGCTCTCTTGGTTGCTTAACAATGGAGGATGTTATGTTTGGTTCGCGGATGAAATGTTTTTAAAAACCCTTCTCTGCCCAGCACCTTCCTTTTATGCGATCGCGGTCTTAGCGCTACGATCGCGATGAACAATTACCGACCCTTGAATTTAACCCTGTGCGATCTCAATCACCGACACACGATCGCGGAGAACAACTGCCAAGGCCTCCTATTTGGCTTATGCGATCGCGAACAGAGCAATGCGATCGCACTATTTCGCCCCTCAATTCTATGCGATCGTGAACTCACCACCGCGATCGTGATGAACAAATTTCTGGCTTCCCATTTTCCTTATATGCGATCGCAGCCACAGGCTCATGATCGCGAAGAATAATTGTTATGCAAATTTTCTGCTATATTTAAAACTTCAAAATCTCCCGTTAGCCATCCGGAATTACCCCGAGGAATTTGGGTCCTCAACCAAAAGAACATATATGTTCCATTACTTCATTCAAAGTTGCTCTTAACACAAAAACACAATCATAAACATCAAAATCATCCAATTTCAACGGATTCAAATCTAAGTTAAACTAATACTTCTGAAACTAACTTTGCTCCAAAACCCGACCTAAACACCTCCGAATGATCTGAAAATTTGCAAACATATATAAAATCATCTGATGGAGCTACTGCAATTGTCAGAATTCCATTCCGACCCCCGAATCAAAATCTCACCTATCAACCGGACTTCGTCAAATTTCTAACTTAGCCAATTCAAGCCTAATTCTGCACCGGACCTCCAAATTCAGTTCTGACTTCGCTCCTAAGTCACAAATCACCATCCAAAACTAGTCGAATCATCGGAAATCAATTCCAAGACATATAGCTCATAAGTCAACATTCGGTTGACTTTCCTAATCTAACCTTATCATATAGAAACTAATTGTCTCACTTCTACCCAAACTCCATCCGAATTTCTTTAAACTCTCCAAACACATATAATTAAACATATAGAAACACAAAACGGGGAAAACGGGGCGATAATTCACGGGACGACGGGTCAGGTCGTTACATCCTCCCCAACTTAAATAAACGCTCGTCCTCGAGCGTTCTCAGAGTTGTACTAGGGCCAACCAATATCAGAATGACCTTACTAAACATATACCTGGGGTGATCCCACGTCACCCTAACTCATATATGCCTGATAATACAACACAGCTAAAATTTCAAAGGCCGTCTAGACCATAACCATTGAGTCACATTGCACCTCTGAAACCACACACAAGTCTAGAACTTCAAATTTATACTCAGTATAAGCCTGAACCGGCTGTAATACCCCTTATTCACTGGAGTCTTATTCCAACGCTGCTATACTTTATCAATGATAATGAACACAGAGTAGTCCATAACCAATTATCAGACCAACCATTCACGAAGACATTTCTTCCCTTTTGAGTAATACCTTAACAGATCTCCGAGCCAAAACTCGCTATTAACCTTCCGACAAGCTGAAACCAAATCTGTTAGTATCCATTAATGACCCCAAAAGTCTCTTCTGACCAAACAAACGATCCTGGTGACATGACGCATCAATACGGCCTAAGCCACAACTTAGACAACACCCATACCAATAAGAGGCGGTGTGAACATACTCAAGCCATGAAATTGACTCAAACGAAAGAGCTGTACTTTAAGCTCATCAATACTATAACAACACAAGGCTATGACCTCTTCTCACATCATATGAATAGAATAACTGAATCTTCCCCGAAGGGTCTAGTCTCAATGTAACCCCGCTATAATGCGTGATGTCATAAAACACTATTTCACATGAAGCACATCAAGTCGCTATATTCGAAATTGACAACCACGCAGAGATTGATGTCAGAAATCAAGTAATCCATCACACCCTTGGTGAATCAAGTTATATACACTAATAAATCATAAAAGAACCTAGTCGATGCGCTATTCGCCGAGCAACTCCCAATACGGACTTTCCTCAGAAACCAAAAAACAAGGCATATAAAGTAACACACGGAAACTATCCTCGACGTCACAATGTTGCGGCGCGCAACCCAATCCAGATAACGTAGATCGTGGCGGCGTGCCACCCGATTCACTCAAAGATCTCACATAGGCAGATGCACAGCGAGCCGAATTTCCTCATAATCACGGAATATCGAGTATCGATCGTAAGAACATTGAACACATAATCATACCTACCTATGGCGGTGTAAGCTGCAAAACCCAACTTCCACTATAAATATCGAAAGCACCGCACCATATGTGCCCATATTCCGTAACTCATAACATCTCGAAACGTAGAAAACAACTCATAGATCACTCCAGATCGCTGATAAGCTCAGCAATGGTCGAGTCAACTTATCCTTCGACAATACAATTCGGAGCCAATCGAGTCGACTAAGATTGGAACACGCATACGAAAAGTCCCTTAATGCCGAAACTGAATCACTGGTGGAAACCTCTACATCTCCTCTCGCCTCAAAGGCCAAATTAAGGAAAACAACTCCCACCAGCCATCTTCTGGTGCTTGGACCACAACCATTCCGCTAGAACATAGTCTGATGCACCTCACCACGCACTTGTGGCATGTTTTCGACCTAGCCCATAGCACAATATTCTAAAATAATACAACAAAGAGACAACCAATCTACCCCAACATCATGTCCAAATCTAACATATCAACGATTAAGGATCCATCCGAGCTTCCCAATCCCAATAGCCTCATACGATGCTAATGCACACGATCCACAACCACTACATCGACTGCACCAGAGAACTCCCAGTCTCCAACTCCATATACCATACAAATCACTATACCTCGTCCCACATTACGGCGTGGGAATACATATTACACATCAGGTACCCATTCATTCAACGAAAGATATTCTAAAATTTCCCTGTGCCATCAACAGACTCAGGTGCCAACAGTCGGCCCAATAGGAAACTGCGGCAATCCCACTGAATTGTTATCAGTTTACATCACCTTCCCCTCTTACTGAACGGACTCTCCCATCAAATTACTAGAATAGTAATACAATTTTCCTTAATCATCTGATGGTCGCTTCTTAAATCACATGCAGCTTCTCGAGCAGCTTAAGAATTTAATGACTTTCCATTCAGAACTGAACCATACTTTACACACAATTCCCAATCCTCCACAACATACCGGACAAACCATACCATAGTAGAATAACCTGAAAACTCCATCTCCTTTTTCCTAACCACAAGCTAAATTGCTAGGACTGAATCCTTCTATCCACACCAGCCTAAGCAAGTTGTCCGAACTTAAAAGATCTGCCGCCCAATACCCGTAAGGGCTCATTACCTCGAACATAAACAAGGATTGATATTATCTTTACCATACAAATTCGGCCTACTAGCAAACTATTCCATCTATCTAATTTCTTTTTTTTTTTTGCTTCTTCATCAACTTGATATTTCTCCCTCATTGTAGCATCACAAAGCCTCAATGTCTGTTCTTCTTCTCTCGTTCCATCCTCGGCTCAATATCTGCAACCAGAACAGATTCACCCATATGCATCAAACTGAACTAACATAGCGCATAACTGTGCGGTCAGTTAATCAACAGAAACCTCCCTAACTTAGCTCGAAGCTATATATACCACAACACATATACTCTTTGTTGTCGTAATATCATGGTGAGATTAAACTCACTCATTCATATGCTTGTGGAAACACGAATCATCAGAAATTTTAACTCTTCTGCAACTCTTGCATTCATTCACATAACAGTTTAGCCCACTCTTTCGGCGACAAAATTCTTTACACAGTCCCAAATTTTTCAAAAATTTCGGCAGAATTTCCTTTGTAATTGAGCGTATCCACCTACCAGAGAATCACCAAAACCATCCTAACAACACGTCCACAACTTGACAAAGCATCACAATGTATATTAACAACATTAATGTCAATACTACATGTATTATATTATCAAAAATTAATACGTAGGCATACGTTGTACCTATTTGTATCATAACACATAAAAATTCCTTTTAATTACACCTGAAGTCTTCTCACAATATACATAGGAACCACATTACTTCAGAATACTCCACAAGAGATAACCCACATGCTTCACCGCATATAACATTTCTGTATACCTTCCACCGTCATACAAATTACACAGGTACTTGGTTTTCTTGAGTCTAAACTCATATCATATCGTGCAATTTACTTCACTCATACTAGGAGACTAGAAAAGATTTTTCACGCGCCCACAATTCAGGCTACTCATCGAGCCACCATTAGAAGCAAATATCTTGACAGTTCATCCATTATCTAGCAGACTTCTTCATCACTACCAGGTCATATAATTGCATCTCGTAGTACTAGCATACTCATCACACGATCACTAAAACTGCCATTCCGGCAAATAGCGATAATGCCGAACATATATGTTCAAAACACTTGATGATACGATCAGCACCTCAGTGCTCAGCCCTAGGCAAGGCCCAGCCTCAAGTCCTCCAGACTGGCCCAACATCAACCTCATGAATATTACATCTTGCCCCTCGATCGGGGAATCGCAGCCATCGAAGTACATATAATACCGAGCGCTCATGCGTAAAGGATAAAACGTGGAAGGAACTTCAAAAGATACTCTTTCAAGCTGAATCAAGAACGCACGATAACATTTCAAGAAAGTGAGGTGTTTCCTAAAAGTTCTGTAGCCTCCTGCTTATATGTGTGGTGCACGACACACCCATAAACAAGACTCTACTAAACCGGCCCATGACTCGTGAGGCCTAGTAACCTAGGTTCTGATACCAACTTTTCATGAGCCAAACCCGATCGTGATGGCACCCAGCCCTAAAGCTAGGTAATCCTGACCAACAATTGCTTCCAACGAAAACATTTAAGTCTCAATACGAGAATTAAACAAAATAATAATCCAAGAATATTAGTAATGTAATATAGGTAAATACGAAAATCGAAGACAGACCCATATGATCTGTTGGGGTCTTGAGTCTAGAGACTCTAAACAAAGTTGAGTAACAAGGATAGTATTTGAATACCAAAACTAAAAATCTGGGAAAGTATCTAATAATAATCAAATGGAGAAATAACGAAGAGCAGCCAGGTCCTGCGAACGTCATGCAGCTACCTCAACGACTCTGAAAATATCCATGGAGACTCCGATATTTAGCTAAGCCTTTGGTGTACTTGAATCTGCACAAAAGGTGCAGGAAGTAGGGGTAAGTACTACCGACTCAGTGAATAATAAGTATAGAAACTATCTGAAAGTAGGAAATTCACAAGGTACCACAACGCAAAGCTATAACTAACAATCTATGACTTAGCGACATGCTAACAGCATAACAGTATCACAACAATAACCAAGTATTAGATAAAGATACAATGCAATGCACATGAATTCACTGCGGAACGTGCAGCCCGATCCATATAACCTCGACGACGCTCACTGGGGGTGTGTACAGACTCTGGTGGGGCTCATTCAACCCAAGCGTAATATCAATATATATATTCGTTGCGGATTGTGCAGCCCGACCCAATGCATATAACCTCTACGGCGTGTAGCCCGATCCATGCTCAGTCCACAGTATGCATGTAAGTCACATAACATATTCAATTTGATTCTTTGCCAGTTTCCAATTTATTAAGGTGAATACAGTTTAATTAGTCAATTTCAGATATACGGTGACTTAGCATTTATTAACAGTGAATAACACAGGACTGAGATCAATGATTATGAAAATCATGTTATCACACAGATATTAACCCTAGACAAGTACTACAGATCGGCAGAAGGCCTAAAATATGGCGTTAAGCCCAATTATCAACAACACAATGTGTGTATCAAACGCTAATAATTTATTCAGCTATCGGGATGGACCAAGTCATAATCCCCCAATCATTTACAGCCCCGCACCTGCCATGGGGTGCGAGTCATGCCCAAATATAGCGTCACGATGTGATAAGCTGGGGTTTCAAACCCTCAGGCCATTATCTATACTAACTACTCACCTCTAACCGGCCGTAGATTGGTCCGCAATGCCTTTTTCTATTGTATCGACCTCCTCGCGCGTCAAATCTATTCAAATCCACAACGAATAGATTATTATAGGCTACATAAACATAACCCAATTGAAATTACTCGAAAAGTACAGAAATTCACGAAGTTGGTAATACCCGAGCCCCGTGCTCACTTCTCGAAAAAATCCAAAAATAACATCAACAGATTCCTTGTCTCGCCACGTGTCGGCTCATATAAAGTTTACCAAAATCAAAGTTCAAATCGCCTTTCAAATCCCCAAAATTCGTTTTCAAAAACCAAGCCCTAGTTCTTCACAATTTCAATCCACTTTCATGAATTTGGGTGTTGATTCTTCAATAAAATGGTGCTTTTATGTTAAGAGACTTACCTCCATTCAATATTCGTTGAAAACATGTTTCCAATCGCTCAGAAAGCTCTCTTGGTTGCTTAACAATGGAGGAAAATATGTTTGGTTCGCGGATGAAATGTTTTTAAAAACCCTTCTCTGCCCAGCACCTTCCTTCTATGCGATCGCGGCCTTAGCACTGCAATAGCGATGAACAATTACCGGACCCTTGAATTAAACCCTATGCAATCTCTTTCAGCGACATATGATCGCGGAGAACAACTGCCAAGGCCTCCAATTTGGCATATGCGATCGCGACCAGAGCAATGCGATCGCACTGCTTCGCCCCTCAATTCTATGCGATCGCGAAATCACCACCGCGATCGTGATGAACAAATTTCGGGCTTCCCATTTTCCTTATTTGCAATCGCCGCCACAGGCTCGTGATCGCAAAGAATAATTTTACTCTGCTATTTTTCTGATACATTTAAAACTTCAAATCTCCCATTAGCCATCCGGAATCACCCCGAGGCATTCGGGTCCTCAACCAAAAGCACATATATGTTGCATTACCTCATTCAAAGTTGCTCGTAACACAAAAACACTATCATAAACATCAAAATCATCCAATTTCAACGGATTCAAACCTAAGTTAAACTAAAACTTCTGAAACTAACATTTGCTCCAAAACCCGACCTAAACATTTCCGAATGATCTGAATATTTGCACACATATCTAAAATCATCTGACAGAGCTACTGCAATTTTCAGAACTCCATTCCGACTTGCGGATCAAATTCTCACCTATCAACCGGACTTTGCCAAATTTCTAACTTAGCCAATTGAACCCTAATTCTACACCGGACCTGCAAATTCAGTTCTGATTTCTCTCCTAAGTCACAAATCATCATGCAAAACTAGTCTAATCATCAGAAATTCATACCGAGCCCTCTAACTCATAAGTCAATATTCACTTGAATTTTCCAAACTAACCTTCTCATAAAGAAGCTAATTGTCTCCTTTCTACCCAAACTCCATCCGAATTTCTTTGAACTCTCCAAACACATATAATTAAACATATAGAAACATAAAACGGGGAAAACGGGGCGATAATTCACGGGACGACGGGTCAGGTCGTTACAAGTTGTAAGAATTGAAACTCCTAAATTTTATTATTCATAATACATTGATACCTTAATCTAGAGAGACATTGTGTAAGAGATTGAATGTGGTTGTGAAAGAGTTGAGTCAGAGAAACTCGACTTTGCATCATGCTTATGAGGAGTAAATGTGTGGTCTTCTATAGATCATGTATATACTAAGACGTGTAAGCTTAATCATAAGGATCCCTATTGCATGAACGTAGATCCACTCAAATTGTAAAAATAAACGAGAGAATCAGAAGCTAGATACAAGTTTCAACAAATAAAAGAAGTAAGAAGAAGAAGGGTACGAGGTACCCAGCTAGTGAAGATTATCAGCATTTACAATTATGTGAGAGAAATATAAGCACTTTGAGTTATCTTCAACAATAACAGAGGTATGTACAATTGACAACACTTATCTTAATTATGTCCAATGGGAGCTAACATATATAGTTTATGAGAATGATAGGATATCAGGATCCAGCTGGGGTTAGAGTAACACAATATAGTGGATGATTTGTTATCATTAGGTAACATTTCTGAAGGATAGTGCAAACGCTGTAACAGATATCCTTCTGAGATACCCAGATGGTGCACAATAAAGAGTAATGTCATATATGAATACTAGAATGTTCGGAAATTTCACAAGATGGACAGTTGAATCCTCGAAGGGATAATTATTTACCTTAGTATGACTTTCCGCCCAAAGGAAAAAAAAAATGAGAATGGTAGGCGTACCGAAGAGCCAGTGAGATGAAGAAAATGGAGCTAAATGTGAAAAAATGTTTTATTGAAGTTATCAGAATAAAGTGATAGACAAAAAAAATTGTCAGAGAATAAGAAGAGGGCAATGAAGGCATTATGAGTAAGATGTGATAAATGGATGATAACGGCTAATCAAAATATGTCAGAATGACGGAGTCTGTACTTAAGTTAAGGAAAAGACAAGAGGTGACAGGCCTTGAGAAAATGAAAGATTATTAGCCAAAGGTGATATCCTCATTTTGAGAATTGAGTTGGTGACTCGAACGTGATTACTGGAAGGCTAAGTTAGACCCTTAGAGTAATAGAAATCAGTATGATCTAGTAAACAAGATAAATCAAACATGAATGAAGAGCCGAAGGAATTGGTAATAATCGGAACCTTGAGAATATTAGAGATTATATTCCGATAATAATAGAATGGACAACAAAAGAATAACATATAAAGGTCATTTAGGAAGACGTTTCCCTAAAGCAAAAACCTTGAACAAATTTAAGCATAAGGAATTAAGTATGCCTGTTAAACTGGGTGTCACCTTTGTACGTAACAAATTCAGTTATCCCTGGTGTAGAATAGTTAATACAAGGTTAGTAAGAGTCTATAAAGATGTGAAAAGACGCCAAAGATGACGACGTAAAATATATATAGGCAAATCTTCACGGTATTAACTGTTAGTACTCCCCTAAAGGGGAAAGATGGTGTGATATGGTATTAAGTTGGATATATATGGTCCAATAATTATGGAATAATAAAGGAAGAATGTGGTAAAAAGGTGAAAGGTATGAGGTTGCATTTATTTGGATCCTACATATATGTCACGACTCTAGAAAATTATGCAAGCACGACACCGAAGAGAGGCAGTAAGAGTTTTCATCTATGGTATATTGATAAATAAGTGTTAATAGACACTTGATACATTAAGAGCTAGTGCAAGAGGTAAATTAAGAAAAAATGCATATACAAAGTGATATTACACGTATTATAGATATGAGAATGGACAAACAAGTAGTTAGTAGTTCATTCGGGAAGAGCCTACATATGGCTAGACAAGAGGATATAGCCAAATAATGAAGATTGTGCAATATAAATGTAGGGAACCCCACATTGTGATCCTTCAGAAATAACCAGAAAGGATTTGGAGTAGTTAAAGGTGCCATATAAGTATTACAGAGATAAAAGAAAGTGCGACCGGGAATACATTAAAAATTTTAGTTCAGAAGCAATGCCACAAGCACAAAGGTGCGGAGGTAAGTAACTAAGGATAATTATAGGCGAGTTAGAACATAAAAAATTATTTTTCATATAGATATAATAAGCTCATTGCTTTACAAGAGCCAAAGGGTCTCCTCTATGTACTATAAAGAAAGACTAGTTAAGGATATAAGGAAGAAGGCTTCAACCTAAGCATAGTAACTTTAAGAAGAAACAGTCTTGTAACAGTAGTCTCACCATAATATTGCTAGTACTCCATAAGAAATTGGAACCTATCGTGGCTAATGAACGAAAAAAAATCAAAGGTTATATTTGGGATCATACGAGTTACGGGGAATTCCAATATAGTTAGTTGCTTGTCAGATTTTTGTATATGTTCCCAAAGTGAGGCCTAGAGATTCGCTAAAAGGTGGAAGATAAAAGAGACAAGAATTGTACAGGCACACATACAAGGAAAAAGTCGTACAGGCTGCGTGACAAAAGGCATTAACAGTTACGAGATTTGAAGAATTCCGGCAACAAGTCGTGGTGTGAAAAGGAGACCTAAAAGGGGGAATGCCATGGCCTTTGGATTTGTCACAGAACTGTTCCCGACATGGAAAGGATAGTATTAAAGTATTCATAACAACTATAGGTTATGAGACAGATAGGAACATCAGTCAACATTGAAGTATGGATGTTCCAAATGGGGGAATGATGTTATACTCCATATTTTCGTACATGAGAGTAAATCATAGTCTATTGATGTAAGCTCAGAAATAAGATTTTCTTTGAAAGTAGATACTGTAAGTTAATCGTATTACCTTGGAGGTTACAAATAATTAAGGTCATAAAGAACAAATACCAAGAGTGTTTGAAGGCATAAAAGCAAAATGAATTAAAGAAAATAAGTTTCGCCGAAAGTCGACAAGTGAGAAAAATTATAGCATATACTTTTAGGGTGCGACTAGAGTTCTTAATATGATAAGGAGGTTATGTTATGAATTAATTTAGTTGTATGATAATCTTGTGCTATGTTTTAAAGTCAAACAAGTTGTGGAACAAAAGTTGGCAAAGATCATCACAAGTTTCACTCATCAATGTGCTGATAATTAAGTCAAATGTAGCTATACTTTTCTCTGCAATTACTTTGAATTATGAGGTGATACACCTGCCAAATTGAAGATCTACGAGTCCTATTTCTAACGTACTAAACTATTTGTCGATATGGTATCTAAGAAGAGAGCTATTTGCATTGTTGCAACACAGGGCTAAGTAGCTATCTATGGGACCCATATAGATGGTTTAGATATATACACACACACATGCGCGCATATATATATATATATATATATATATATATATATATTGCCTCAACCCCATTTAACTCATTATTTTTCCGTATCTTCAGACCGTAGACAATTAAAAACACTCTCTCAAGGTTCTCTCAAGATCCAAGACCCAAACACAGGGCAAACAACGTAAATTAAGTTTCGGGAATCCCATCGCGCTAGTAAGATTCTTGTTCTTCTTGTTGTTGCTGTAATCTTTTCCCATATACCATATAACTATTATATACATATATACGCGTATATAACGCCATCTAGTCATGGGTTAATGTTCATGTATACATACATGTAACACATAAGAGATACATTAATTATATTTTCTCGGAATGCCACAAAAATAAATATGCCTCTTGGTTAAAATTTATCAAATACGTATTTTCCTGACACCCATGAATAGAATATATTATTATAATTCACATGGGGAATCAACAATATAGAAACCCCTTGTGATGACCCATTTTCCATAATAGGTCATGATGGTGCTCGACACCATTGTCTAGCTAGCCAACGTGGAAGTATAATTAAGTTCTCATTTTACTTTTGCCAAAAACTAAGTATAACAACTTTTCAAAGTTAAAGTTAAGGCCAAGAGAGGTAAGTAATGTATCAGAATAGTTGTACAACCCAAAAATAAATGTCTACTAACGTGTGTTCCACAACCTGGTGTCACAAGACACGGGCAACTAGTAGAATAAACATAGATTAATAATATACTATCTTACTGTCTGAATCAGGATAAATAGAAACAAAGGTACAGGGAAACACTTCTTCGGCTGCAGATTGGCATAAAAGAGAAGCAACTCACCGTAAAAGTCCCAGACGTGCTAATTGATATACACTAGAATGATGTCAAGATCCACCTGTCTCAAATCATGTACGTTTAAGTACAGAAGCGTAGCATGAGTACAAAAATAACAAATACCCAGTACATATCTTCTCTAATCTCAAAGAAATAGAGACGAGAAGTCGACGCGATATTACTAAGGTCAAATAATATAAGTATAATGTGTTCAAACCATGGAAGTTACAAGTATCAACAATTTATGGAAAGTGGCATAAGTCAAGTACCTCACTGCATTAAGTTTAAAATTTATCATTTTTGGGACAATAGCAAAACAATGCAACTTTAAGTTTCCAAACAATTAAACATGCGCACGTAGTATCGAGGCGACGGCCCAAACCAACAAAAACAAATTGTGCACGTTCCGACGGTCGACGACGTGCCTATAGATGCATTTATTCATACTGAGGCACTCAGCCCGATCCACAAATATCAGGCAATATCAAGAATACACACAATGGCACATTTAGAGTCAAGTATACCATACAATGTTCAACAAGTGTGCAAGTTACTTTTATTTTCCTTGAAGTCTATAACACATCCTAAGTGATATCATTAGACAAATAATATGGAGATTCTCATAAATAAAGAATGATGTGGGTCCTAAACTACTCGAGTAATCAACATAGAAGTAGCTACGCATGAAATCTCATCAGTTGGTGCATACGTAGGCCCCGCATTTAGAAATAATTATTCATTCATTAATCATACAGGTACAACTCTGTCTTACAAGGTTAGAAAGGATAGTCACCTTGCTCCGAAGCGCACTTCCAATGTCAAAAACAAGACCAAACCTAAATTCGGAGCCAATCGATCACAACTTGTTAAAAGAAGTATGAACTAGTCAATATAGACTCATAAGATCAAATTATAGCTATTTAAAAAATTTCCTAACCATTAACACAAGTTTCCTAAATTCTGACCCCGGGCCCACGTGCCCCAATTCCGAGATCTTTCTAAGGAAGTTATTCTCCATAACCTAAGGATCACTAATATATGATTTCTAGTTCAATACATATCAAATTACATTATTAAATCTTAGTTTTATTAAAACCTTAGGTCTAGCTCTAACCCTTGATTTTACTTAATTTTTTGTGTTTTAACCCTTGATTTTACTTAATTGTTGTGTTTAATCTAGCTAATATACATGTATTTAAGCTAAGGATGAAAGGGGATTACTTTCCTTACCAAGCTATGTGGGAACCCTCTCTTGGAAACACTCAAATCGCCTAAGTGTGGAGTGAAAAATAAGAGAAATGGTATTTGAGTTCGTATTAAATGAACTCTTCTGCCCTCAGCTGATTTCACTTTTGCGGAGATATTACCGCTTCTGTGGATATTGTGCTGCTTCTCCGGTTCTGGCCTAAGATGGCTAGACCGCTTCTGAGGTTGAAGTGTCGCATATGCGGAATTGCTTCTGCGGTTTCATGACTACTTCTGCGGTCTTTCCCCTGGGCTGCCTTGGCAGCTTCTGTGGAGTCCTGACCGCACTGATGTCCTGCATCTGCGGTCCAAGAACTGCAGATGCGGTTATGATAGAAGCAACAAACTTCAGTCCTTTTTCAAGTTCTAACTTCAATCGAGCCTCGCTCGTTTGATGCTCGGAGCTACCGTGCCCCTCCCGAACATACCGAGAAGTCTGAAATCATGAGGCGGACCTACTCATACCATCGTAACACTCATAACAACGCTTAGTCGAGGTATCAACCCTAAAACAAAATGAATCAAATTGATTGAAATTCAAGTTCTTATTTTCCTTCTAACGGGTCAAAATGTCTCGAAACTATTCGGATTGACACCAAATTTCACAGGTAAGTCATAACTGATATTTCAAACCTGTAAAAAGTTTCGGAACTAAAATCTGAGCCCGATACCTAAGAAAGAAATTATTACTTAGTTTATTTAATTCCTTGAAACCTAAAGTTAAGAATTTTACAGAAAAATTTATTACTTGAGCTAGGAACCTAGGAATTTGATTCTGGGCATATGTCCAGGTACCATATTTTCCCACGCATCCTCCGGGATCGTCAAATCATGAATCCGGGTCGTTTTCTAAGAAAGTTGACAGAAGTCAAACTTGACCTTTTTAGGAAAACATAAAGATGTAAATGGACATACTCTTACTCAAAACTTTTCCAACTTCCGAACCGCCCGTCCCTGCAAGTCATAAATTAGTTAAAGTGAGTGTGACAAGTTTCATTTAAGGGAACAAGGTTCTAAAACGCAAAACGACCAGTCGGGTCGTTACAATCTCCGCCTCTTAAATAACTTTTAGTCCTCGAACAGAAAACTACCTGGACTGTCGAATAAGTGGAGATATATGTTCCGCATGTCTTCCTCGAACTCCCAGGTCACCTCCTCAACTGATTGGAACCTCTACTGGACCCTTAGCATAGAAATCCTCTTGGACCTCAACAGGAGATCTTGTCAATCAATAATGGCAATTGGCTCCTACTCGTGGCCCAAGTTCTCATCTAATTGAATGGCACTGAAATCTAACACATGTGATAGGTCTGCGTGATTCTTCCGAAGCATCGATACATGGAAAACCAGATGAACTTCCAATAAACTGGAAGGTAAAGCAAGCTCATAGGCAACCTCTCCAACTTTCCTCAACACCTCAAAGGGACCAATAAACCTTGAGCTTCGCTTGCCCTTCTTTCCAAACCTAATAATGCCCTTCATTGGCGAGACATTTAGGAGAACCTTCTCGCCAATCATGAATGATACATTAGGCTCCTTCTGATCCTCATAACTTTTCTTCTTGGACTGAGCTGTGCGGAGCCTCTCCTGAATCAAATTTACCATATCCAAGGCATCATGTACAAATCTGAACCAAGTAACTTAGCCTCACTAGGCTCAATCCATGCCCAATGCCTCATACGAGGCCATCTCGATGCTAGACTTATAGTTATTGTATGCAAACTCCGCCAAGGGAATGAATTTACCCTTCTGCCCTCCAAAGTCAATCATACATGCTCTAAGCATATCCTCTAAAATCTAAACTGTCCGCTCAGACTGCCTGTCGGTATGAGGACGGAATGTCATGCTAAGCTCTACGCGGGTCCCCAACTCACTCTGAACAGGTCTCCAGAAAAGGGAAGTGAATTGGGGGCCACTGTCTAATATGATTGAAACCGGCTCACCGTGCAACCTAACTATCTCTCGAATGTAATTTTGAGCATATCTCTCCGCTGTATAAGTGGTCGCCACAGGAATGAAGTGGGATGACTTGGTCAACCTATCCACAATAACCCACACTGAATAAACCTTCTGCAAATTCCGTGGCAACCCAACCACAAAATCCATGGTGATGCGCTCCCATTTTAATTTTAGAATGGGCATTTGCTGAAGTAGCCACCTGGCCTCTAGTTCTCATACTTGACCTGCTGGCATTTCAAACATCTACCAACATACTCTACGATGTCCTTCTTCATCCTCTTCCACCAGTAATGTTGTCTCAAGCCACGATACATCTTCGTGGCACCTGATTAAATAGAGATCCTCCAACTGTGGGCCTCCTCCAGAATCCTCTCTCTCAAGCCATCAACATAGGAACTCATACACGGCCTTGAAGCCGTAACACACCATCCTCGCCAACAGAAATCTCCATAGCACCTCCGTGAAGTACCATCTCTCTAAGAACCACCAAATGTGGATCATCAAACTGTTGGGCGTTAATCTGCCCCAATAACAAAGACTGAGTAACCACACATGCTAGAACTCGGCTAGGCTCTGAAATGTCCAATATCAGGAATTTGTTAGCTAAAGAATCGATGTCCCAAGCTAATGGTCTCATCTCAGTAGGAATGAATGTCAAGCTACCCATGCTCTACGCCTTTACACTCAAGGCATCCGCGACCACATTCGCCTTGCTTGGATGATAAATAATGGTAATGTCACAATCCATTAGTAACTCAAGCCACCTGCGCTTCCTCAAATTAAGATCCATCTGCTTGAACAAATGCTGCAAGATGCGATGGTCGGTGTAAACATCACATGATACCCCATACAAATAAAGCATCCATATCTTATGTGCATGAACGATCACCGCCAACTCTAGATCGTGCACATGGTAATTATTCTCTTGAACCTTCAGCTGATGTGAATCATATGCACTAACACGCCCCTCCTACGTCAACTCACATGCCAATACAAAAAAAGCGACGTGATATACTGTACACATCTCTAAGTAGGAAGGAAATACAAGAACTGGTATTGTAGTCAAAACCGCCTTGATCTTCTTGAAGCTCTCGTCACAATCATGAGACCAACGGAATTGGGCACCCTTTTGGGTTAATCTGGCTAGAGGTGATGCAGTAGATGAAAATCCATGCACAAATTGTTGCTATAACCTGCTAACCCCAACAAACTCCTGATCTAGATCACCGAAGTAGGACGTGGCCAACTCTGAACTGCCTCAATCTTCTTATAATCCACTTTGATACCCTCTCTTGACACTACATGTCCCAAGAATGCCACTGACGTTAGCCAAAACTAACATATGGAGAACTTAGCACAAAGCTTCTGCTCTCATAAGGTCTTTAGCACAACTCTCAAATGCTGCTCATGCTCCCCCACGCTACATTAGTATATCAAGATGTCGTCAATGAAAACGTTAACAATAGAATCAATATAGGTCCTGAACACCTTGTTCATCAATTGCATAAATGCCGCTGGAGCATTAGTCAAGCCAAAGGACATCACAAGAAACTAATAGTGGCCATATCTTATCTTGAATGCAGTATTTTAAACATCTGAATCTCGAATGTTCAGCTGATGATACCCTGACCTCAAGTCAATCTTAGAGAACACTCAGCACCCTGCAGTTTGTCGAAAAAATCATCAATACCGGGCAATGGATACTTGTTCTTGATGGTGACTTTGATAAAGTGGCGGTAATCAATGCACATGTGAATAGTCCCATCTTTTTTCATAAATAGCACTGGTGCACCCGAAGGAGATACACTAGGCCAAAAAAACACTTTTGCTAACAACTCCTCCAACTGCTCATCCAACTCCTTAGGAGCCATACTGTACGGTGGGATAGATATAGGCTGAGTTCCTAGAACCAAATCAATACAAAATTTAATATCACGATCTAGAGGCATCCATGAAAGATCAAAAGGAAAAACATCGACGAACTCTCAGATTACGGGCACTGAATCAATCGTCGTAGACTCTGCACTGGTATCTCGCACATAAGCTAAATAAGTCAAACACCCTTTCTCAACCATACGCTGAGCCTTTGAGAAAGAAATAACCCTGCTAGGCATATCAACTATGGAACCCTTCCACTCCAATCTCAGCAATCCTGGCATCGCTAATGAAATAGTCTTGGCATGGCAGTCTAAAACGGCATGATATGGAGATAACCTATCCATGCCTAGGATAACTTCAAAATCGATCATATCGAGCAACAGAAGATCTACTTTAGTCTCAAAAATACATAAAGTAACCACACAAGACCGGTAGATTCGGACCACAACCACAAAATTACCCACGGACGTGGACACATGAAACAGGAATATCCAAAGGCTTGGGAGAAATGTCGAGGAATCGAGCTAACAAAGATGGCACAGACAAATAAGTAGACCTTGGATCAAATAATACTGAAGCACCTCTACCACTGACAGAAATAATACATGTGATGATGGAATTTGAGGCCAATGCATCAGGCCTGGCTGGAGGAGCATAGAATCTAACTGGAGCATCGGTTGGTTGGCCTCTACCCATCTGAGCAATAACGGGTTGACCTCTACCCTTCTAACCTCCACCTCTTGGACGACCTCTACAAAACCGTCCTCCGCCTCTGGATAGCTGGGCTTCTAGTGCTAGAGTCATGGGCTCCTGCACCTACTGCATTACCTTGACCATAACCCTGGGGCAGGATCTTCTCATGTGACAGGGGTCTCCGCACTCAAAACAACACAGTGTGGTTACCTACTGCTCTGATGACTGTCCCTGATGACTCGTAGCTCCCATGGGAGGAGCTGGATAGCTAATGGACGATATGAACTCTCTGGCATAGCACTAAAGTAGGAACAAGAAGAACCCTGAGGACCTGAATACCCACTAGACGACCTCTGAATAGCTGTCTGGCATAGGAACTCTCTGGCATGGCACTGAAATAGGTTCGTTCTGGAGCACCCCAGACGAGAGGTGGTGGTGCTGAAGATGTGGTCCTACTGTGCTGACCCCTCCCATACTTACCTTTGCCCCTAGCTGGGGCACATCTGTACTCTCCAAAGAATCTGACTCTCTTATCATGTTGTATCTGCTCTCTACCCCTGTGGAGATACCCTTCAATCCGGTGAGCAATCTCAACCACGAGCTGATACTTTGTACCTACCTGATCTAATACTGGGTTGCAACCCAGGGATAAACCTCCGCACTTTCTCTGCCTCTGTTGGGAGTATCATATGTGCATGGCGGGATAAATAATAAAACCTAGACTCACAGCCGGTCACAGACATCTAACCCTGCTCAGGGTGCTGAAATTGATACCGCAGCTCTTCCCTCTCAAAGGGCAGAATATACCTATCCAGGAACAACTATACAAACTAACACCGGGCAATAGGAGGAGAACCGGCGGACCTGCCCAGGACGTAGGACGGCCACCATCTACGGGCCCTGCCCTCAAGATAAAAAGTAGTGAAGTCGACTCCATGCGACTCAAATATCCTTTTAGCGTGCAGCTTATCCCTGCACCTATCTATGAAGTCCTGAGTATCCTCAAAACGCTCACCCCCGGAGACTGGATGGTGAATCCTAGTCCATCTGTCTAGTAACCTTTGCGCATCTTAATCCGTAGTTGGCCCAGGCTGGGGCGCCAATGTAGCTAGTGGTTGAACCCCATCAATGGGTAGTGCACTCTGATATACCTCAGCTCCATGACATGGTGCCTTAGAAGTAGGGGTATGGGCTCCCCTACATGCCTGCGAAGCAGCTCGGTCTGCTGTAAATAAACAAGCATTTCATAGTGTCCACTGGCTGGTACCTTCCCCCGGCCTCTACCTCAGCCTCAAAATATAGGGGGAGTTGCTCCTCCCAGGTCTGGAACATCGGCGGTACAAGTCCTTACCATCTATGAGAGAATAGAAGAGGGATAATTTAGTACACTGACCACTGCATAATGGAAATGAATAAAGAGTAGTCTTTCCTAACACCCTATAGCCTCTCGAAGATAAATACAGACATCTCAATATCGATCTACATGACTCTATCAGGTTTGCCCATAACTTGTGAGACCTACGTGAACCTAGTGCTCTGATACCATGTTGTCACGAAGCATTTTCTATAATAGTTCATGATAGCGCCTGACACCATTGTTAGGCCAGCCAACACGGAAGTATAATTAAGTTCTCATTTTACTTTTTCCTAAAACGAAGTATAACAGATTTACAAAGTTAAAGTTAAGGCCAAGAGTGGTAAATAGTGTATTAAAGTTAAGGCCAAGAGTGGTAAATAGTGTATCAGAATTGCTATACAACCCAAAAAAAATGTCTACTAACGTGTGTGTCAGAACCTGGTGTCACAAATTACGGGCAACTAGTAGAATATACACAAAAGAATAATACACTATCCTACGGTCTGAATAAGGATAGACACAAACAAAAGTAAAGGGAAAGACTTCTTCGGCTGTGGATGTGTATGAAAGAGAAGCAGCTCACCGTAGAAGTCCCAGATGTGCTCACTGATATGCACCAGAATGATGTCCAGATCCACCTGCCTCAAATCAAGTATATTTAAGCACACAAATGTAGCATAAGTACATAAACAACATGTACCCAGTAAGTATCCCGTCTAATCTCGAAGAAGCAGAGACGAGAAGTCGACTCGATACTTACTAAGGTCAAATAATATATAAGTATAATATGTTCAAATCATGGAAGTTACAAGTATCAACAGTTTATGGCAAGTGGCATAAGTCAAGTATCTCACTGCATTAAGTTTACAATTTATCATTTTTGGGACAATAGCATCATAAAGCACGTGTAAGTTTCCACACAATTAAACATGCGCATGTAGTACCTAGGCGACGGACCGAACCAACAGAAAGAAATTGTGCACTTTTCAGGGGTCGACGGCACGTCTATAGATGTATATATTCATACCGAGGCGATCGGCCAATTGACAAATATCAGGAAATATGAAGAATACGCACAAAGGCATATTTAGAGTCAAGTATACCATACAATGTTCAACAAGTGTGCAAGTTGATTTTATTTTCTTTTAAGTACCTAGCACATCCTAAGTGATCACATTAGACAAATAATATGTAGATTCTCATATCTAGAGCATGATGTGGGTCCTAAAGCACACGGACAGTCGACATAGTAGCAATTATGCACGGACTCTCGTCACTTTGTGCGTACGTAACCCCCACATTTAGCAATAATTATTCATTCATTAATCTAATGGGGACAATTCCCTCATATAAGGTTAGAAATGAGACTCACCGTGCTTTGAAACGCACTTCCAATGTCAATAACAATCCCAGACCCTCAATTCGGAGCCGATCGATAACAAACTAGTTAAAATAAGTAAGAACTGGTCAATATAGACTGACAAGTTCGAATTCTAGCTATTTAAACAATTTCCTAACAATTAATACAAGTTTCCTAAATTCCGACCCCGAGCCCACGTGTCCGGATTCTAGGTCTAGCTCTTACCCTTGATTTTACTTAAGATTTCATGCTTAATCTACCTAATATACATGCATTTAAGCTAAGGATGAAGGGGATTTACGTACCTTACCAAGCTATGTGGAAACCCTCTCTTGGAAGCACCCAAATCGCCGAAGTGTGGAGTGAAAATTAGAGAAAGGGGGTTTAAGTCTGTATTAAATGAAATTTTTTGCCCCTAGCTTATTTTGCTTCTATGTAGATATTTCCGCTTATGTAGAGTCCACTTCTATGGATATTGGGCCGTTTCTACGGTTCTGGACTAAGATGGCTAGACAATTTTGCTGTCGAAGTGCCGCATGTGCGGAACTACTTCTGCGGTCTTTCCCCTGGGCTGCCTTGGCCCCTTCTGCGGAATCCTGACCGCATCTGCGGTCCAAGAACCGCTGATGTGGTTATGACAGAAGTAGCACCTTAATTCCTTTTTCAAGTTCTAACTTCACTCGAGACTCGCTCGTTTAACGATCGGGGCTCCAGTACCCCGCCCAAACATACCAACAAGTCTGAAATCACGAGACGGAACTACTCAAACCCTCGTAACACTCAAAACAACGCTAAATCGAAAAATCAAACCACAAAACCTAATGAAGAAAATCATTGAACTTCAAGTTCTTAATTTCCTTCTAACGGGTCAAAACACTCTTAAACTACTCGAATTGACACGAAATATTTCGGGTAAGTCTTAACTGATATTTGGGCCTATACCGTAATTTGGAACTAAAATCTGAGTCCGATACTTAAAAGATCAATGATTACTTAGTTTATTTAATTTTTTAAAAATTCAAGTTAACAATTTCATAGAAACATTCATTACTAGGGCTAGGGACCTCGTAATTAGATTCCGGCCCTATGCGCAGGTCACATATTTTTTCACAGACAAAGTTGACCGATGTAAAACATGGCCTTTTTAGAAAAACTTACAGAAGCAAATGGACATATTCTTACTCAAAACTCTTCCAACCTCCGAACCACCTATCCATGCTAGTCATAAATTAGTAAAAGCAAGTGCGGAAAGTTTTATTTAAGGGAACGAGATTCTAAAAGTCATAACGACCAATCGGGTCATTACACCCCTAGTATTTCTAAGAATAGAGTCATTTATGAAAGTCACGTATTTTGCTCGTTTCATTTGTATTATTTGGATCATGCCAAAAAGAAATAAGGGATAGCCTTCACATACCTGAGCCGATCCTCTAGACAGTCCTTCTAACGCATGCCAATCGCGAAAAAACACGTAACAACGAGATCGAAATAGGAAACAATTTGTAACAAATTGTTAAAAATTTGTAACAATTTGTACCAAATCCTCTAGACAGTCCTTCTAACGCATGCCAATCCTCTTTTTGAGGTTTTGAATAATCATCTTATTGGTTGATTCTACCTGTCTATTTGTGCTTGGATAGTATGGTGAAGACATGATTATTTTAATATTCAGGTCTTAAAGATTTTTTTACCTTAGAGCCTAAAAATTGTGGCACGTTGTCGTAGGCAATCTCCTTTGTTATTCTGAACTGGCAAATTATGTATTCCTATAGCAAATCCACCACTTCGCGCTCGCAAATATTGTTGGTAATTACCTACTTCAACCCACTTAATGAAGTAAATAGTTAAAGCTAAGAGAAATAGTACCTTCATGGGAGTCGGCGGCAACGGTCCAACTATATTCATCCCCCATTTCATGCATGGCCATGGGGACAGTACGGAATACAGCAGTTCTACCAGTTGGTGTACCGACAATGCATAATGTTGACACTTGTCACTTTTGAGCGAATTCCTTCACTTCTTGTTTTATCAGAGGATTGTAGTATCTGGAAAAAACTAATTTTAGGACCAACGAATGTGCACTTGAATGATTCCTAAAAATACCTTCATGAACCCCTCTCATGACGTAATTAGCCTCGGATCTCCTAATTATCGAGCCTATGGGCCTTGGATGAATCTTCTGTGTAACTCTCCTCCCACAAACTATAAACAGATGCTTTGCTGCGGAGTGCCCGGGATACCTTCGGGTCTTTAGGAAAGTTTTTGTGCTAAAGGTAGTCGATGATTTCATTCTTGTAGTCCAAGACTATGTTAGTTATATTTATTTCATACTAACTGTTCACATCCATGATCAAATGCATGAGATGAACGATGATACCAAAATCTGATCCCTCCATTTCTATGGAAGATCCCAAATAGGCCAATGTATCCGCTTCTGCATTTCATCCCTCGAGATGTAGGTGATCGACCATTCCCTAGACCATGCCAGAAAAAATTGAACTTTAACCATATATTGTTTCATGCGCTCCTCTTTGGTGTCAAAGATTGCATATACTTGATATATAAGTAGTTGGGAATAACAATTTGATTTCAATGACCTTGGAGTCTAGCCGTTGAGCCAGTTGGAGTGTTGCAATCAAAGCCTCAAACTGTGCTTCATTATTAGTCAAGGGAACAATCATTATGCCATGCATCAGGAGTACTCCTGAGGGAGTGATTAAGGCCATCCCGAGTCCAGACCCTTTCACGTTGGAACCTCTGTCCGTAAACAAAGTCAAAACATGTGATGTCGTTTTTGACACCATCACTACTTCTTTGGTGGCCAAAAGCAGTAGTCCAGAACTAAAATCGATCACGAAGTCGGCTATAACTTGTAGTTTGATTGCAGTCATGTGCTTATATTCAATATCAAATTCAATGATTTCAACTGCCCATTTGGCCAGTTGACTTGACAACTTAGGTTTGTGAAGGACATTCCGCAAGCGAAAAGTTTTCAGCACGACTATCCGGGGGCACTGAAAATAAGAACTTAGCTTTAAATTGGCGACTACGAGAGCTCACGCTAGTTTACGAGGTGCGGATGACAATTCACCTCATCAAGTCGTTCCAACCCGAGATTTACAACAAAAATCAGCCCGGATGTACCGTAAATCAATATCACAAATCATTCTCATGATCCTGCATGAGCTCTATATTTAAAATATTTATCCAAAAAAAACTTCACGCGCATAATCCCCCTTATCTCGTTGTGCGTGCATCACAATCAAGTATTTCTCCTTACATACAACACGCATATAAACTCCCATTATCTTGCCGCATGAGCATCAATATAAATACCAACCTTTTGTCAGCACATGCGCATCTCATTCACAATATAACAACCAACAGAACCAACCATCCTCATATACCATAATATTGCCCAAAAAATAATATCAGTGCCACAACAATACATAGTACACTCCTCAATAACAATTCAATAATTAAAACGACAACAAAATAAAACGGTAAATAATTCAACAATGAAATGTGTCCCGTATAACAACAACATTAATTCACGGCACATTAACAACCTAAGAGTCTAATATGTTCAATTATCATACATAAGCACGTGTATACACTCGTCATCTTATGTACACGTCTTTTCACATAGTAAATAATACAATTAGACCCAATCCTAAGGGACAGTTTTCCTCACACAAAGTAAGCCAAGATACTCACCTCAATTTGGTAAAATCAATACCCTAAAATACCTTCTTCATTTTATAAAATAAAATTGACTCGGCTCAAATCTGGCAAAAAGTAACTTAATAAGGCAAACACTGCAAGAGAAACCACTTTCAATTAATAAAGTTAAGATCTTTACACAATTGTGCAAAAGACAAAAAAAGTCAACCTTGGGCCTATTTGGCCAAAAAAGAAGTCGAAGGGTAGATCTCGGCTACTCATAACCCCACGACTCAATAGTAATATAGTTGATTTACAAATTCGAGTCCAATTCGACTCCCAAATATAAATTTTTTATTTCCAAAACATAGTAAAAATTCCATTAAAGTCCTCTTCAAACATCATGGATTAGATGTTAAAACTCATACATAATCATGTTATATAATCAAAATTAGATCAAAATCACTTACCTAATCGTTGTGTATGAAAATCTCTTCCTAAATTCTCCTCCCACGGAGTCTAGGACTCAGAAATATTATAAATGAGACTAAGTCCTGAAATTCCAACCTTTTATTCAACCGTAGATGTCGCAATTAAGACCTGGGGTTGACAAAGGTGACCCATCGCAAATGCAACATAAGGACCACAAAAGCAAACCTTGTCAGCCCACACATATATCCTAATTGCAACTTAGGCTTTGCAATCTCGATGCTGTCTGTTCGAAAAAGTGACCATATGCTTGCATATAAGACATGCCCATGCCCGGTATATTCTTCACAATTGCAATCAATACATCACATTATCAACACCTAAAGCCTCCCTGAGCATTGTGCAATTGCAATGGTGGTGCTCGCAATTGCCATAATTGAGGCACTAGCAACCTGAAACAAGACCAAACCAATATGAAACACATATGAAACTCATCTAAGCCCTCGGGACATCACACAAATATCTAAACAAGTCTAAAAATGTCATACGAACTTTCTCGCATGATCAAAACATCATACCATCTAGAATCATGAATTGGACACCAAAATGGATGAAAATTACAATAAAACTCAAGAATTACTAAATTCGCAACCAAGCGTCTGATTCCATCCAAACCAACTCGTAATGACTCCAAACTTTGCAAAAAAAGTTACAAAATGGTAAAATAGTCATATTCTAAGTCCCAAAATCAAAATATAAATCCTAGTATGATAGCCATAAAGTTAACCAACGATCAAACATAAAAAGATTCATAACCTCTAAATTACCAACTTTCGCCAAAACAGGCCAAATCAACATAGAACCTCCGAATCTAATTCCGGACATACGCCTAAGTCCAAATCACCATAAAAACATATTCTAACCATCAAAATACCATTATGTGGTTATTATAAAAAAATTCAAACCCGGTCAATACTTCCAATTTGTTAGGACCCATAAAATTTCACCTAGAACCCGGGGTTTCGTGGTGCCGATGTAGGCTAATGTGTTTGAGGATTCAACCAATTTTGAAGACCATTATGTGATCTACTATGTTGCTACATAAAAAAATTTTGAGACACACGGTCCATCGTAGAACCAGCATGAAGATACCTTGAGGGAAATTTCGCGACGCATTATGCGATCGCATAACTATTCTGCGGGCCACATGATAGCCACAGACATGTCTAAGTCTGCCCAGTTCAAGGGGCCATCTCTGCTTTCCCCTTTGTGGGATGCATAATCGTTTTGCTTACGGTCTGCGACCGCATACCCGTCTTCGTAAGTTTAACATTTGGAAAATTTCACCTGATCACATTCTTATAAAGCAACCTTGGGGGTTATTTTAGAAGGTTCAGACTACTATTTTTGAGAGAGAAAGGTAGTCTAGAGTGAGAGAAAAAATCCCTAAGCTATTTGTTCGTCAATCCTTGCTCAAGATTTGGAGAGTTCATAAGGAAAACTCATAAGGTCTTCATCTAATAGGTAAGGTTCCATACGCTGATCTTCAATTTTGAGTTTGGGGTACAAGATCGATAATGGCGAGTGTGATTCTTAGGTATGGATGTGTTATCTATGCATGCATGTACCAACAAAGTTATGAGAAGTTATTAATCTCAAAAGGGTAGATAATGGGTTGTGCGACGAAGGAATCCACCAAAGGAGGACCTTGAAATCATAATACCCACCTAGTATTTAATAAAATGCTAAAATGAGTTGAACCCCCGAGTATCTTCCTACTTAAGGTTCAATTTTGTCATGTCTCTAATAGATTGAAGTTGTTAGGATTTCCGAAAGATTGTAGTAATTTAAAAAATTCTCAAGCCAGGTATATTGGCTAAACTTCTTTTTTAGAATTGAATCCCACAATGTTCCTGTAAGTTTCAAGTATGATGGGCCAATTTCTTATTCCTCATGTCCTGAGTTATTCATTATAAATTTGACTATTCTGAATAAGCTTTGTGTCGAAATATAAATGTTCAAAATGTCTTACGAATACTTTTGTCATATTATGTTATCATTTGAGAATGTGTTTAAAGTATGGGTTGTGTATTAAAATGTAATGGCTTCAAGTCATGCTCCAAATGAAAGTTATTATGCCAATTTGTGGAAGGAAACTCAATGTGCCCAAGACTAATACTTGCTCATATGTATACTAAAAGTTGTGATTAGAGATTTGTTGTTGTTGATAATACCTGAAGATATTTGAAAGTGAAAGGGGTGAGCATGAATTATGAAATATAACTGTCGTGCCAGGAATGATATTGCATTTGCACCCAATAGTATCAATTAAATTAAAAGATGTGTTAAAGAATTGATGTGCTGAGAGTATTCCCCTTAAATTGTATGAGATTGATGTTTGAGATTATTCCCCTTATTTGGGATGAGATGATTGCTAGCGAAAGGTGATTTTGATTGCCACGATATTGTGATGAGATGACATATTCTATCGGGTAATAATTGGAAACCATGCCACACATATGGTAGTGAATATGATTGTGATATGTGATTATATGTCTTTATGTAAGACGGCCTAGCAGATCAGGTCGTGATCGCACTCCATGATAAAATCATGGTGGTATATCGATACTAAAGATATCTCGACCTAAAATAGTGTAATTTCTTGAAAACTTGTCTTGATCCTAACTTGATGTTTTTGTGTTGTTCGAGCCTTTCACCGATCCTATGATTGTTTCTCCTTGTATTGTAACTCGTTCAATTACAATGGTGTTTCGTATTACATAGTAGAACTATTCCATAGGTACTAACATCCCTTTTGTCGGGGGCGCTGCATCTTTAATAGATGTAGGTGGTTTCACAACCGTCGGCATTGATCATTGGTAGCGGTACACCCTCTTCCCAGCTTGGTGAGCCACACTTTATTTTGGGGTCATGCATCTTTTATTTCTCATGTATTGTATTTTGGGGCATAGACTAAACTTGTTGCCGGTACTATCATATTACTCTTTTGATCTGTTAGAGGCTCTGTAGACATAGTGTGGGTTGTACATTGGTTAGGGGAAAGTCAAACTACAAATGTTGTAATTATATAACATGTTCCACTTAAAATTATGAAAGAGTATGTAATATTTAGGGACATATAATTGAGTGACTAATGGTATTGGATTGGTGTTTTCCACATGATCTCCTCATTTTTTAATTAATGAAATATATCTTATTTTTATTCGTGGGTAAGTTCGCGTAGAAGGCATTGTACATGCTTGCTTGACCAGGTTGTCTCGGTTGAGCTCCGGTCACGCTCCTCGAGATTGGGGCATGACATAACTTAAGCTATCTAAACTAAGAATCGGTTGTTCCAAATCAACCTAAAACCTCTCCGAAACAAAACAACCATTCATTATTAAACCACAAATTCTCATACGACAAGCTTGAAAAGGGCAAACAGGGCTCAAATACACAAAACGATCGTTCGGGTCATTACACCCTCCTCCTCTTAAATAAATGTTTGTCCTCAAACGAGTATAAGGACATATTCTAAAATCCAAAAGAAGAGGATAATGGCTCCGCATATCATGATGGGTTTCCAAAGTCGTCTCCTTGACTGATTGATCTCTTCATTGAACCTTTACCGCTGAAATTTTCTTCGACCTCTACTTCATTGCCCTATTAAAAAAGCCACAGGCTACTCAACATAGGTCAAATCCTTATGTAATTGCAGTGAGCTAAAATCTAACACGTGAGACAGATCACTATATTACTTTTAGAGCATGGAAATATTAAATATCGAGTGAACTCTTGATAAGTTGGGTGGTAATGTATGTCAGTACCACCTCACTCACTCTCTCAAGAATCTCAAAACAACCGATGTACCGAGGGACCAACTTTCCCTTCTTCCCAAACCTCATCACACCCTTCATGGATGAAACTCTAATTATAACTCTCTCACCCACCATGAATGCCACATCACAATCCTTTCTATCAATGTAACACTTCTTCCTGGTTGCGTTGTATGAAGTCGCTCATAAATAAATTTCACCTTCTCCAAGGCATCCAAAGCTAAATTAGTGCCCGAAATCCTAACCTCCCTAGGATCAAACCAACCAACCGAAGAACGACATTGCCTCTTATATAAGGCATCACAAGGATCCATGTAGATGCTAGACTAATAGATGTTGTAGTAGATGAACTCTACAGACCGTAGAAACTGATCCCATGAACGTCTGAAATTAATAACACACCAAGAATAAATAGTGTGTTCGGACTATCCGTCCGTATGTGGATGAAATGACATACTCAACTCAACCTCCGTGCCTAACTCACACTACACAAGTATCCAAAAATATGATGTGAGTTGCATGCCTCTATCCTAGATAATATACACTGGCACACCATGAAGGTCAATAATCTCATGAATATGAATCGGAGCTAGCTACTTTAAAAAGTAAATGGTCATAACTAAATGAAGTGTACAGGCTTGGTCAGTCTGTCCAAGATAACCCACATAATGTCAAATCTCCTCAAGGTCCTTGGGAGTCCAACTGTAAAATCTATAGATATATGCTCCCATTTCCACTCTGGAATATCAAGCCTCTTAAGCAAACCACCTGGTCAATAATGCACATACTTCACCTGCTAACAGTTCAAACACTTAGCAACATACTCCACAATATCTTTTTACAATCTTCTCCACAAGTAGTTCTAGTTCACTCATGGTAGATCTTCATGGCTCTCAGATGAATGGAATACCGTGTGCTATGGGCCTCTACAAGAATTATCTCTCATAACCCATCGACATTAGGCACACAAATTTGGCATTAAAGCGCCAACACCCCCATCACCACCAATAGTCACTTCATTGGCATCATCGTATTGCACCGTGTCCTTAAGGACAAGTAAGCGGGGATCATAATATTGAAATGCCTTGATGCGCTAAAAAACAAGACCATTAAACCACGCAAGAAAGAATCTGATTAGGATTCGAAACATCCAACCTCACAAAACTGTTCGCCAAAGCTTGAACATCCAAAGCTAATGATCTCTCCCCACTAGGAATAAAAGCAAGACTATCCATACTCTCAAACTTTCTACCCAAAGCATCGGCCCCCATATCGGCCTTTCACGGATGATAAAGAATGGAGATATCATATTCCTTTTGTAACCCTAACCACCTCAGTTGCCTCAAGTTCAGATTCTTTTTCTTGAATAAGTGTTGTAGACTCCCAAGATTCGTTAACACCTCATTTGACATGCTATAAAGTTAGTTCTTTCAATTCATAAGCGCGTGAAAAATGTTTGTGAACTCCAAATTGTTCACTAGGTAGTTCTTCCCATAAGGTTTCAACTTATGCAAAGCATAAGCAATCACTCTACCCTCCTGCATCAACACACACCAATGCTAATTCGTGAGGCATCATAATAAATGGTATAAGAACTCACGCTGAAGGTAAGATCATAATTGGAGTTATAGCTAAGGTAGTCTTGAGCTTCTAAAAGCTCTCCTCACACTCGTTGGACCACATGAATGAAGAACACTGCTAAGTCAATTTAGTAAAAGGAGCTGCAATGGATGAAAAACCCTCCATGAAATGGCAATAATACCCGCACAAGCCTAGGAAACTTCAAATCTTAGTTGCGGTAGAAGATCGGCGCCAACTCTGAACTGCCTTAGTATTCTTAGGATCCATCCTAATCCCCTTACTGTACACTACGTGTCCTAAGAATTCCATCGAATCAAGCCAAAACTCACACTTGGAGAATTTATCATATAGCTTCTTCTCCCTCAACATCTGCAGCATGATCCTCAAGTCCTTCAACATGTTGTTCATCAAATGCATGAAAGCTGCTGGGGAATTTTTCAACCCAAAATACATCACCAAAAACTCATAGTGGCTACAATGGATATTGAAAGTTGTCTTTGGAATATCTCAAGCCCGAATCTTCTACTGATGCTACCTCGATCTCAGGTCAACCTTCTAGAATACTCTAGCACTCTGAAGCTGATCGAACAAATAATCAATACACGATAGCGGATATTTATTCTTAATTACAAACTTGTTTAGCTACTTGTAACCAATACACATCCTGATATAGTCGTCTTTCTTCTTCATAAATAAGAATGACGCACCCCAATGTGACACTCGGTCTGATGAAACCCTTACCAAGAAACTTTTTAGTCTATTCCTTCAACTCTACTAGTGCATGTGATATGGTGACATAGAGATGGGCTGAGTCTCCGGCACCAGGTCATTACCAAAATAAATATCTCTATCGCGTGGCATGCACAATAAGTCCGCTGGAAACACATCTGAAAACTCTCTCACTACCGAAACTAACTCAATGGTAGGAATATTAGCACTAACATCCCATACAAAGGCTAAGTAAGCCAACCACCCTTCTCAACCATCCGATGTGCCATCAGAAAGGACACCACCTTACTAGGAACATGACCCAATATACCTCTCCACTCCATCCTCGACAATCACGGCATAGCCAATATCATAGTCTTAGCGTAACAATCAAGAATAGAGTGACATGGAGAACACCATTCATGCCTAAAATCACGTCAAAGTCTACCATATTGAGTGACAAAAAGGTTAACCCTATTATATAGCCCCCAATGGTGATCAAACATAACCAAAAGACACTGTCTGCTATAATAAAATTCCCAAAAGGTGTAGACACATAAACTGGATTACTCAAAAAATTACAAGACATATCTAAATAAGGTGAAAAATAGGATGACACATACAAATAAGTGGAACCCAAATAAAATTAAATTAATGCATCCTTACGACAGAATGGAACAATATCTATGATGACAACATCTAATGTAACAACCTCTGTCCTACATAGGAAAGCATAACAACGAGCTTGACCTCCCCCACTAGAATGTCCTCTACCTGCCTATCCTCCACCCCTATCGTGGATACGCTCCTACCTCCAAGTGATCTCAACCACCTGATAAGATAGATTATCGGTCTACAACTCTCGTTCCATCCCAAATCTGAGATCAATATTAAGCCCCTAGATAAATTTGCATACTCGCTCTATAACAATAGAAACCAAAGCATGTACATAATGAGATAACTCATTAAGTCTCATGGCATACTCGGACACTGTCATAGTCCCCCAGCACAACTGCTCAATCTCGATTAGCAAAACATCCCTTAGGGTCTGTGGAATGAACTCTCTCAAAAATCGACCGGAGAACTAAGCCCATGTAAGTTGCATTGTGCCAGACGGTATATTCTCCTCATAAGCCTACTACCATCTACATACCCACCCCTTCAAACGGAAAGTAGTAAGGTCGACCTCGTTCACCTCAACTATGCCCGTAGTGCATAGAATATGATGACACTAGTCTACGAAACCATGTGCATTCTCTTATTTTATGTCACAAAAAGTAGGAGAAGAATAATTTTGATGGTTCAGTTATCTTTAGGAGGTGATTTGGGACTTCGAAGTTTTATGAGAATGAGTTTTAGAGGTTCGGAGTAGATTTATGCTTGAATTGGCGAAGTTCATATTTTTGCGATTTTCGGTTTGTAGGCTGGATTTTGATATAGGGGTCAGAATGGAATTCCAAGAGTTTCAGAAGTTCTCGTGTCATTTGGGATATGTGTGCAAAATTGCAGGTCATTCGTTCGTGATTTGTATATGTTATTGATCAAAAGTGAAATTTTGAATATTTTGGAATTCTTAGGATTGAATCCGATGCGAATTTGGTATTTTGATCTTTTTTTGAACATTCTGAAGGTTGTAACAAGGTTTAATGACGTTTTGGAATATGATTGTAGGTTTGTTGTGGTCCCGGGGGCCTCGGGTGAGTTTCGGGTGGTCAACCAAACCATTTCATGAAGTTTGGAGTAACAGATTTTTAAGTTCACCTGCTACAAAGTTTTTCCTCTTCGCGATCGCGTAGGAGGTCTCACGATCGCATAGAGCAATTATAGGGGCAGTCCATTTTGCTCAGTGTTTTCACGAATCTAGCGATTCAATCGCATAAGCTGGAGGTAATTTTGATCACGAACACGTGACATAGGTCGCGTTCGCGTAGAGTTAAGCGGACCGGGGGTTTTGGCTTAGAGTTTGTTATTTGCGAACGCGGTAGCAAGTTCACGATCGCATAGTGTAAGATGCCTGAGCATCGCTTTCGCGTGGAATTCACATAGGGTTAATTTTGGGAGATGAGAATTTGTGCTTCGGGATCGCGGAGGATGTTCCGCGATCCCAATTAAGGTAAATTTATAGCTGGGCAGAATGTTTTAAAAGCTCATCTTCCGTGAATTTGAGGCTAAGTTCCTCCATTATTGGTTGATTTTGAAGCTTTTTTAAGAGGATTTAAGAGGGATTCAATGGGATTCACTTGGAGGTAAGATTCATGGTTTTAAAACTCGATTCTAACGTGAATTTCATCTAAATAATCATGGGAATTAGGCCAAAAATTGAAGAACTGGGGCTTGGAAACTTTGGCCTTTGAGGATTTGAAGGACCAATTGAAGTTGGATATCAGAACATTTGATATGTATGAACTTGAGGGGAGATAAGGAATCCACTAATGTAAGAATTATCAAATTTCGAGACATAGGCCTATTGGTCGAGTTTTGCTAATTTCGGGATTATGTTGTATATTGATTAATTTCACTTGGGCTTCGTTCCCTTAGCATATTTTGACGTCGTCATTTTGATTTTGGATAGATTCAACGCGAGTGGAGGCCGATTCGAGGGGAAAAGGCATCGCGAGCTAGAGATTTGACCGGTTCGAGGTGAGTAATTAATGATTGTAAAAGATGTTTTGAGGTTTTCAAACCCCGGATTGCACATTGTTGTGCTATTTTGAGGTACGCACATGCTTGATAACGAGCGTGGGGTCGTGCACTATTGGGAATTATGACTTAATCCATCCCGAATGATTACTTTATCGCATATTTGACTTAAATCTATTTTTTATCATCATCATTTAGGCTGAATGCCATGTTTGGGCCTCGTGCCAACTATTTGAACCCTTCGGGGATATATATTGATATTTTCTTAAGTTTTTGACTTTATACTTGAACTCAGTAATGTTATTTTTTATTGCTTTCATACTCATCCATGTTTACTATATTTTAATATTTAGACGATCTTCTAAATGATAATTGGGCTGAGAATCATTGTTTTACTATTTCCCGAGTGGCTTATTAGAATTTTTGACTGAGCAAGGCCGAGGGCCTATGTTGTGAGGAAACTGAGATCATGATTTGAGGTCATGGGCTTGAGATATGTTTGTCATGAGGTGGCTTGATTGATATGAGGCTGAGAACCTAGTGATGACGCCACGAGATGGCTTGATATTACGTTTGGGCCATAAAGGGCCCCTCCAGGAGTCTGCATACCGACAGTGAGCATGGGTACCCATTGTGATGTGAGATTGAGTCGAGGGACGGATTTTTGATATTGTGCCTGAGCGACGAACCTCTATGTGTTTATTTTTCCTTAATTGTCATTTAGTTACCTGCTTAATAGTTGAAAAAGACCTTTTCATGAAATTAAATTTTAGTTAAAGGATTTCTACCTGTCTTTCACTAATTTACTGTTTTTGAATGGTTTTGTTTCTTCATTGTAGACTACTTTGCGCGTTACGTGATTTCTTGCTTTCAGTCTTTATATACGATTGGTACTCCCTGAGTTAGAGTACTCACTTTACTCCCTGCATCCTGTGTGCAGATTTTGGCGCATCTGATCCCGCTCCGAGTGTTGATCAGCTCAGGCAGATCCGAGGAGTTTTAGGTAGTTGTTGGTGTTGGCAGCCCAGAGCTCTTCCCTATCTTGTGTCTTGAAGTTCTTAGTTTTTTGTATTTAAACTTTGTAGTTTTCTCGAGTATTCTGGATTTTTTAGATGCTCATGACTAATGACACACCGGTATCGGGCTATGTTGGGTTATTTTTCGCGAATTATGCTATTATCTGCTTAAACTCTGGTTATTTAATCATGCTTTAGACTAATTTCTTACTTTTTAACTGTTTAATATTGAAATGGGAATAGTTGGCTCGCCTTATTTTCATGAGAAGCGCCATCACGATCGGGTCTGGGTTTAGAGTGGGACAGTATTACAATTAAATTAATGAATTAGTTTTTAAATTACCGTGTTTAATTTAATGTAATCAATAGTTCATAATTCAATTAATGAAGTGTTTTACAAATTAATAATTGATTGCCGTAATTTATAATATATTTGATAATAA
Source organism: Nicotiana benthamiana (assembly GCA_034376525.1). Taxonomy (NCBI): domain Eukaryota; kingdom Viridiplantae; phylum Streptophyta; class Magnoliopsida; order Solanales; family Solanaceae; genus Nicotiana; species Nicotiana benthamiana. The sequence goes on along the minus strand of CM067338.1, from coordinate 53,452,476 downwards.
TATTTTATTACATTTAACTATGATTAATTAAGTTAATTTTAAAGCGGGTTAAAAGCTCAAAAGGCTACAATTATAATTAACCAATTAAAACTAAATATGGCTAATTGTTAAAGCCCATTTCAGCTGTACTGGGCCGAAACGCACAAGCCCAAATATTGCGACCTAATCCATACCCACTCCCTTCCATCTAACGTAGACAATCCTTGCCGCCCCGCCTGAATCAATCAACAAATGCCACGTCACCTATCCTTTATATTCACAAAAGAAAAACACAAATAAATCTGGCTCGTTGATCCAACGATCAATGCTCCATAATTAATGTTTGTTTTTCTTTTATTTTGATGTCTTTTCCAGATCTTAATCTATATGTTGGATCACAAAGATCCAACAGCCGTGCCTTTTCCTCATAATAAAACTTTTAATGATTTTAAACTCTAAAACATCTTGTCCGTTGATCAAACGATCTAATGGCCCAAATTCACTCATGTATTTTAATCTCACCAACTACCCCCTAACAATTCCCCTTGGTTTTTCTTTGTGCACCGGTTCTTTTCCAAGGGTTTTCATATGAACCGGGTATAGCTAGTTTTTCTTTTGGTATGAATAAAGAATCTTGAAGTCGTCGTGCGAATTAGAGGCAATTCTTCTTGACTTTGTTGTGCCTAGAGAGCAATAACTGCCTTATTTGTGATGCCTAGGCTCAGTTCTTGATACATACATAAGTTCTTAAAATGTTTGATTTTTCTTAACTGCTTTGACTAGAGAGTCGAGATATAAATCCGGTCCAAAGTAAGTTATGTGCTAATATGTGTGATACATTTTTCTATTGATATTTTGTGCATGTTATTTGTTGACTATAACTTGCCCTGTGTATTTGTTAAGTGAAATAGTAGTCTTATTCGATCAAAAAACTGATAGAGGCATTTCTTTGTTGAGCCTGACGTATGCCTTTTTACCTACCTAATTATATGTATCCTGGTTAGCCCCGTTGAGCCTGTAAATATATTTCTTGATAATCACTTGTCTTGGACCCAATTTCCTACCTTACGATGTCGTGATGGTACCTAGTCTCTATGACTAGGTAAACCTTACATTTAATGATAGCTTAACATAAATAACCAAACTGAGATACTAAAATAGATCTAATAAGCTCATTTAAATTCCCAAAATAGAACATCAACAACATAATTCCCAAAACTGGTGGAACTGAGTCATAATCTCTACAGAATATTCTAAAACGTCTACTACAACACTGTTTGATAAAGGAAATAATAGTAATGAGAAAACAAAAGGTGACTTCGACGCCTGCAGACGTCGGGCAGGTATGACTAGAAGTCTCCTGAAAGTAGATAACCAATCAATCTCTAGCGTCCAGCATGGGCAGATGTACCTGAATCTGCACAAAAATATGCAGAAGCATAGTATGAGTACACTAGAATGATACCCAGTAATTATCAAGCCTAACCTTGGTAGAGTAGTAACGAGGCCAGGTCAAGACACCTACTAGGACAAGATAAATGGAACAAAAATATAACAATGGGAAGTAATGGAAAGCAGAGAAAATAGTGATAACAAAGTAGTTTTGTAAGGTAAACTAATGATAAAATTTTGAACAAAAAGACAACAAGAAGGAAATATATTATGAGAACTACAAATAATCAAATATAGACAAAACTGATAAGACAAGGACGAACAAAAGCAACAAGAATTGTTCAACCAATGCTCGCAACCGGCCATGTGCGTTCAGTAAGTTTCTTTCTAACGCTTTGACGTTAATCCACATCTTGGAGACGTACTGCCCATATGGCACGAAGTCTCTATGCCATGCAATAGCCTCATCAGTGACTAGATTCAAGCGACGCCTTTGTCGCAATGGCGCCGGTTGTGATCTCTCAACAACTTGTTTTCCTTTAGTTTGCCTTGAGAATCCTTCTCTTCGCTTATGCTTTTTGGGGGAGGGAGCAGTGGTGGAGGACTTTCGAATTCCCTTGCCTTTTCTTTAAATATCATGAGCCATAGACCTACAATACAAATAAGCATGAATGTGAGAACAAATCAATAAACACATCTAAGGTTGTCGTGCGAGTAAAAAAAATGATCCACACATAAAAGTGGAGGCTCAATGTACAATAACTTACAATAGTGATCTAGAATGCTCAAGGGTTGCACCACAAGGCTATCGTTGCTCAAGACTTCCCCATGCCACACAATAGCTAAAAGCACTTACGATGCCATACAAATAAGTGATCGATCATGGCTAAGTGAATTCCTCTCATTGCAAACAAGTATCATATGGTTGTACTTTAATGTACACGACTACCACAGCTACACTAGATTAGCTAACTCTTCAACATTCTACAACATACATCATATAGGATACATGGTGTGAGAAACTTGTGTGCATTGAAACAAATCTCCCAAGCATGTAAAATCATCCACACACACCCCACACTTAGCCAAATATCATATACAACTATCACTCTGATTACTCATACATCACCGGTGCACAAAATATTCATTCAAATATTTTAATAAACACCTTGTAGGCATAAAGTGTGTTCATTCTAGTTTAACAATGGTGGAACATGATGACCCTCCAAAATTTCAACGAAGTAGAGGTAATTCTAGTTTACTACTTCGTATACAATACAACCAAAACTAATTTCGGCCAATAACTGGACCACCCACCATATAACAAGAAACAACATAAAACATTTGTGGATTAGGGAAAATAGGGTGATGGGATGTTCATTATCATCTACCTAGTAGGATTTAAGGTGAGTGCAAGATAAGAACGTGAGAAATTTTGATAGAAATGGAAGAAGGTTCGCAGCAGAAGCTTGAGCGTGAAAGAGATAAAGAGCGGTTTCATTTACTTGTTTTGGGGGGGGGGGGGTTGTTTTATATATATTTTAATTTATGTTATGGGTAGGTATGATTTAAAATATGGGTTATAGTATTAGTGTAGATGGTTATTTAGGTTGGATTAATGGGTTTGCGTAATTAGTGTAATAAATTTAAAAAAACAATAAAAAATTAAAACTTAACTTCTCACCCACACCCCAGCACTCCAAGCTGTGCCTGGTGCTTGGGAATTTGTATCTACTATTTTGGGCGCCCCAGGAAGAGTGGGACGCTGGCCTTGGTGTTGTTTTGATGATTTTTTTAATATAATATCTCGATCCTCGAGCCTTTTATATACCCAATTTACATGTCCCACACCATTCTACCTATAATTTTTATGCCTACAAAGAATACGAAAACTCTATCTACTATAACTAAAAAAATTAAAAAGCTAAGTTATGGAAGCAATAAAGATTTGGTTGCCTCCCAACAAGCACCTGATTTAACGTCGCCGCACAAAGTAGGGCCTCGCTTACTCATCTGCGAGTACAACATTGGTCTTCTCACGATCAATTATTTCTCCCTTTAATGCGCGCAGCTCAATTATTCTATAAGGGGTAGCTCTCACCACCTCGAATGGGCCTGGCCATCTCGACTTTAACTTTCTAGGAAACAACTTGAGCCTTGAATTGAATGATAATACTTCTTGGCCCGGCTCGAAGTTACCTAGCTTGATACGCTTGTCGTGCCATTTTTCATCTTCTCTTTGTATAGCTCATCATTTTTCATAGGAGTGCAGTTTGAACTAATCTAACTCATTCAACTACAAGAGCTTCTTCTCAACCGTGACTTCAAGGTCCATATTCAAATTTTAAATGGACTAGAACGCTTTGTTTTCAAGTTCAACAAGAAAGTGACATGACTTTCCGTAAACAAGATTATACGTCGACGCCCCAATTAGCACTATATATGATGTTCTATGTGCCCACAAGGCGACCTCGTATCTCAATCCTTCCAATTCAAGCTAACCTTCTTCTCTAAGATTTGCTTAATTTCCATATTAGACGCTTCAGAATGTCCACTTGTTTGAGGAGGATATGTCGTAGCAACTATATGGCGGACTCCATATTTAGCTAGAAGGTTATTCAACAATCGATTGCAAAAATGTGTCCTTTCATCACTAATCAAGGTACGTGGAGTCCCAAACCTAGAAAATATATGTTCTTTTTCACAAGCACAACTACAACCATGGAATCATTTATTGGAAATGCAATCGCCTCTACCCATTTCCACATGAAGTCAACTGCTAGCAAGATGGATTTGTTCCGTCTAGACAATAGGAATGGTCCCATAAACTCTATCCCCCACACATCAAAAATCTTGACCTCCAGGATATTATTCAAAGGCATCTCATGCTACTTTGTGATTATTCGTGTTCTCTGACACTGGTCACACTTCTTAACAAAAGCATGAGCATCCTTGAATAATGTTGGTCAAAAGAAACCAGATTGTAATACCTTTGCAGTTGTTCTATCACCTCAATGATGGCCTACATAAGGTGATGCATGACAATCCTAACACACTAATTCCACCTCCTTTTCTGGAATGCATATCGTCATCAACTGATCAGCGCACTACTTGTATAGGTATGACTCATCCTAATAGTAGAAGTTCACATTATCCAGAAACCTCTTTATAGCTTTAGATTTTAATTTCAGGAGGAAGTACCCCACTCACAAGATAAATCACATAGTCTGCGTACCATGGGGGAGGGTATTGGGTGATAGCAAATAGTTCCTCTTCGGGAAGTGCCTTAATTTGTCCACCCTTCTCTACATGGTCATGATTTTTCACCCTTGATAGATGGTCAGCTACTTGGTTCTTTATGCCCTTTCGATCTCGTATTTCTATATCAAATTCCTGCAACAACAAAACCAGGCTCATCAGTCTATCTTTAGATTCTTTTTTGTAAATAGATACTTGATTGTTACATGATCAGTATGGACTATGACTTTTATTCCCATCAAGTATGCCCAAAATTTCTAAATGGCCCACATAACAGCTAACAAATCATTTTTAGTTGTGGTGTAATTAAGTTGTGTCTCATCAAGAGTCTTACTCGCATGGTAGATTTTATAAAACACCTTGTCCTTCCTCTAGCCTAGCACCACCCCACTTGCGTCACACATAAGTTCAAATGGTAAGCACCAATCTGCTGCCGCAATAGTGGGGCAGCCACAAACATCTTTTTGAGCTCTTTAAATTCCTTCGGGCAGGTGTCATCAAAATTGAAAGTTACATCCTTTTCAAGAAACTTGCATAAAAGGAGAAGCAATTTTTGAAAAATCCTTTATAAAGCGCCGATAGAACCCCGCATCTCCCAAGAAGCTCTCAACACCCTTCACAGAGAAGGGTGTAGTTAATTTTTCAACTCCCTCCACATTCGCCTTATCAACATCATTGTTGCTGCTAGACACTATGTGACTCAACACGATGCATTCCTGCACCACAAAATGAATCTTTTTCCCAATTCAACACTAGATTTGTTTCTTCATAATGAGATAAAACCTTGCTCAAATTCTTCAAAAAATCATCATAAGAAGACCCAAAGACTAATAAATCATCCACAAAGACATCCACAAATGTTTCCACCATATTGGCGAAAATAGCCATCATGCAACTCTAAAAAAGTGGCTAATGCATTACTAAGAACAAATGGCATGTGCTTGAAGGTGAATTTTTCATAAGGACAAGTTAGAGTGGTCTTCTCTTGATCCTCTAGGCATGTGAAAATCTGATTGCACCCCGAAATCTGTCCAAAAATTGGTAAATGAAGGGAAGTGGGAAGTGGTCCTTGCGAGGTTCTTTATTGAGCCTTCTGTAATCAATGCAAACTCTCCACCCCGTCACAGTGCGAGTGGGAATTATCTAATTTTTTCATTCTCAACCACAAACATCCCCCCCTTTTTGTGCACATAATTGAAATGGGCTTAACCAATTGCTGTCAGATATAGCAAAAATGATACCTCGTCGAGGCACTTAATTACTTCCTTCTTCATGACCTTTTTCATTATGGGGTTTAATCTCCTTTGTTGATCAACACTTGGGCAGTGTCCATCTTCCAAAAAGATTTTTCACATATGAAACGACGGATTGATTCCCTTGATATCAGCAATTGTCCATCCAATAGCCTTTTTGTGCTCGCGAATTACTCTGAGCAATTTTTCTTCTTGTACATTAGTCAAGCTGGATGAAATAATCATTGACAATGTCTCAGATTTCCCCCAAATAAGCATAGCACAGATGCACTAGAAGTAAAAACTGATGTTAATAACACCGCGTGAGCTTCGCATATAAAATATGAATCACAAAATAGCTTCATGCGCATGAGCCCACTTATCTCACCGCGAGTGCATCATAATCGAGTATTTCCCCTTACTATCTACACACACATAAAACCGGCCATCACACTACATGCACATCAATATAGACACCACTCTTATGTTGCGGCATGTGAATCTCATTCAAAACTCAATAATCTCATACATAATTTTCCAAAAGTCAATCTCGATCTTGCCAAGTCCAACCTCAGTCAAAGGGTAGATCTCGACAATCCATAACCTCAGAAGTCAAAATATGTGTTTGGTTTTCAAATCCGAGTCCAATTCGACTCTAAAATCTCAAATATAGGTTTTTCCAAACATCATCAAAATTCCAAAAATTCTCTTCAAATTATGTGGATTAGATATTAAAACTCATAAATAATTGTACTATATAATTAAAATTTGATAAAATTCACATACACAATACTTGTGTAAGAAAATATCCTCCTAATATCACCTCCCACCGATTCTAGTGCTCAAATATATGATGAATGAGACTAAGTGCTGAAATCTCAACCTTTTGTTCAGCTGCTGATATCGCGAACGGGATCAGGGATTTGCGAGTGCGAGCCCTTGCAAATGGACACATGGTCACAAAATCAAACCCTATTAGACCACACAGATGTCGCAATTGCGACTTAGGCTTCGCAATTGCAATTGTAACCTATTTGCAAAAGCGACCATGTGGTCGCAAGTGCGAATTGCCCATGCCCAGTGTCTTCTTCGCAACTGCGATCAAGGCATCATATTTTAGACACCTGGAGCCCCCTGCTCTATTTTCAAGTGCAATTCTGGTACACACAATTGCGATAACTGCAGCACCAGCAAACCAGCAACCTGAAACAAGTCCAAACCTATCCAAAACACGCTTGAAACTCACTCGAGCTCATAGGGCTCCACACCAAACATCCACGCAATATAAAAAATATATTATGAACTCACGCATTTTATCAAACACTAAAATAACATTTGTAATCACGAACGGGACACCAAAAAACATAAAAATTATAATTAAACTCAAGAATCGCAAAAATCACAACCAAACATCTGGCTCCTACCAAACCAAATTGGAATGACACCAAACTTTGAAAACACGTTCCAAATGAAAAAACAAACTTATTTTAATCTCTAAATTAAATTCTGAATCTTATCGCAATAAAATCAAGCTAGGATCAAACTTAAGAAATTTCTAAGCCTTTAAATTTTCAACATTAGGCAAAACAATTTAAATAAACGTAGGAACCTCCACATCAATTCTGAACATGCCTAAGTCCAAAATCACCATATTGCTCGAGGGTTGTTGTCGCAAAAGTTAAACCTCGGTAAACACATCCAACTTAATCTTCTAAAATAACAACCAATTATTTCAAATCAATACGAAACCTCTCCGAAACAAAATCAACCATCCGCGCAACTCATAAAACCACAAATGCTTATACGAGAAACATCAAAAGAATAAAAGGAGCTCAAATATACAAAATGAATGACTAGGTAATTAGAATTCACTACCAACAAATTATACATGGGTTTTTAGGAGATTGATCTCGTCATGATACATCTAATAATAATACTGCGCAACCATAACATTTGATCATATTTTCTTCTGATGCATGCAAGAATGAATATATATATATATATATATATATATATATATATATATATATATATATATATATATATATATATATATATAAAGATAGAGAGAGAGTATACAAATGAGAGAGAGAGAGTGAGTGAGAGAGAGAGAAAGAAAGAGAGAGAGAGAGAGCTAGTAGTGATCCTTGATTCGTTACCCTAGGAAATATACAAATGACGAACCCTGGTCCATGTAGGCATTTTTGGCGAGATCCTTTCTTCGGACTTGGCGTGGTCTTTGTGAGATCCATTCTGCAGACTTTCTATGGTCTTGATTCATATATATATAAGAGAGAGAGAGAGAGAGAGAGTTACGAATATTCCTTGATTCTTTATTCATATGAAATATAGAATTGAAGAACCGTGGTCTTACCATGCAATTTTGGCAAGATCTTTTATCCGGACCTAGCTTGGTCTTGGCGAGACCTTTCTCCGACTTTCCATGGTCTTGGTATACATTTTCATTATAGATTTCATGGGTATGTCGGGGCCTTATTCCGGCAATATTGCACTATTTATTTTCCATTAGAGGCTCACAGATAGGTGTCAACTCATGTATAGTTTGGATAGCCTTGTCGACTGATATTTGTTGTATAGTCTTTCATGGTAGCTAGTTGGCGCATACCTTATATATAGCCTTAAGATAGCCTTGTCGGCCGTTGTTATATATGTTCATGCCATTATCTGGCATTGTTGGTTGTTTAGGATTCATTTCTACCATTTATGTTGATCTCATCGGACCTTATGGATAATAAGAAAGGTTAGATAAAATGTATATTTGCGATGAGCCGATAGTTCATCATATGATTTAGAACCTAATTCTGTATTTCAAAGCCTAAACCCCCTTATTTTAGCCTTCCGCAGTTTGCGTCGCAGCCCGGTGTTTTTTCGAAGTCTTATATGATAAAAACGGACTAAACAAGAATGTTTGCCTTTAAAATGCATTAGAGTTGACTTCAGTCAATATTTTCAGAAAACGTACTTGGATCTATATTTTGACAGTCTTGGTGGCTCCGTATTGTAATTTGGGATCTAGTAGTATGCCCGAAATCGAATTCGGAGGTCCCTAGCTTGATTTATTAATTTTAAAAATTAAAAGTCTGAAAGTTTATTGATTTCAATAATTGACTAGTGTTTGTTCTTGTTCATATCGGGTCCATATATTGGTTCCAACTCCCAGCACACGTCCATTATTATATTTACGGCTTATTTATCTAATTTATGAGGAACGGAGTTGTTTGACGTGATTCCGACTTCCATTGTTGAAATAGAAGTTTCAAAGGTTTCTTAAAATTTTCATTTGATTTGGTGTCCAATTCGTAGTTCGAGGTGTTATTTTGGAAATTTGATTGCGCGAACAAGTTCGTATGATATTTTTGAACTTGTGTGCATGTTTGGTTTGGAGCCCGAAGGCTCATGTGAGTTTTAGATAGGCTATTGTGTGAATTTAACTTAGAAAATATAGCTGATGCATTATGATATCTGGTGTCTGTTGTAGATCTAGCATTTGCGAGATCTGTGGCGCATTTTCGAAGAGACCATCGCATTTGCGAGCCTGGGCCTGTCAGGGATTACTCGCATTTGCGAGGTAAAAGTTCACATATTCGAACCTGCCAATTTTGCTTTTGCGAAGGCAGACTCGCATTTGCGACTCAACACTGTTAGGATAATCTTTGCCTTTACGTAGAATGATCCGCATTTGGGATGGCATTAAGGCTTGCATTTGCGACCACTTCATCAAAAATGCAATTACTGGGATTTGGGAAGGAGTTCGTAAATGCGACCTTTTTCTTGCATTTGTGATGATCACAAATGCAAACATGGAAATGCAATTGTGAGATCTACAACTGTGTAAGACTTGAGTTAGACAGGAACTTTCTCTCAGTCGTCAATTTTCCAAAACATAGAACTCTAATTACGATTTTTCAATGACCTTTTGTTCCCTAAATCATTGTTAAGTGATTAAAACCTATTTTTGTCAATCTTCCATTACATTTCATAACTTTTGACAAAAAAATCTAGTGTTTTCATGGTGGAAATTGGGTGTTTGGATAGAATTAGGGACTTTTGAGAAATGGGAATTTAGATCTCAACTTGAGGTCGGATATTAAAAAATAATTATATAATCAGGCTCGAAGATGAATGGGTAATCGGGTTTTGGTATGAAATTTAAGTTTGGTCCAAGCGGGCCCGGGAGTTGACTTTTTCAATAATGACCTAAATTGACTCTTTTGCAATCGTGGGCGATTCCTATAGTTTATTTTGAATCATTTGGTTTGTAATTTTCTATATATTATTAGTTCGGAGGCTTTTTTGAAAGGCAAAGTTGTGGTTGAGCTTTGGGTGCTCTTTTGAGCGAGGTAAGTGTTATGTCTAACATTGACTTGAGGGAATTAGGAATCATCTGACTATGTGCTATGTGATTCTCATGTGAGCAGTGTATATGCGAGATGATGATAATAGGCTACATTCGTGTAATTTGGCAACTGTTTATGACCCTTGACTATGTTTCATTGTTATAGGATAGTTAAAATATTATATATTGGCTCCAAGTGTGAATGTCACATTTTGCAGGAGCGAGTTGCGCATATGAGGACTTAGAACCATATTTGGAACTAAATTGAAGCAAGGGAAGCCCCTCAGATTTGAGTACGTTGAAAGAAGAGAGAAAGAAGGGCCGAAATGATGACCCAGACTAGCATGACCGCGCTAGCCCAATAGTTCGAGGCAGAATGTTATGCCATATGCGCGGTCTGTAGCGCGCCCACCAGCGCGATCACGCTAGTCTAGTTCGGAAAATTATACTTCAGGGGTAAACTTGAAAGCTCGGGGGTAATTCCACATGACCTATAAGAGGTCCAGCTTGCCCAAAGGGATATTATCAAGGTTTTTACAGCTTAGTTGAAGGCAAGGAGAGGCAAGAGGCAAGGAGGATAATTCAACATCGAGTTCTTCCTTTCTTCCTTTTGTATTTTACTATTTGTGATGAATTTGGCTATTGTTATGATGAACACTAGTATGAGTAGCTAAATATATTTAGTCTAAGAGTTTTACGGAACCTATTAAAGGATGAACTTCTTTTTATGTTAATATAGTTTACCCGGTTTAATCTTTATTTGTTAAACTACATTCTTGTTGTAGTTATTTGATAGGATCCACAATTAGTTGTTCCTATGTAGCATATATTACTCGGGATGGAGTGAATATTTAGGTAATTATTGAACAATACCACTTCCAGAGTATATGAGGGATCAATAACCGAGGGTTTAAAAGCGGGATTAGGGATAACGAAGCCTTGGGTGCAATCTAAAGTGGGCTATATTAAAAGTCAGCTATATTAACTCGGGAGAGTGCGTCTAATAAATTTTCATGATTACTTGGAAAATATTTAGGGTAATGAAAATGCTCATGATCGATAGATACGGGTAGGCAAATCTATGTGAAACATAACCGGAAGAGATTCCATCAATAGGGGAAATCACAATGTTAGATCCTTTTCTTAATTCTTTACAACTTAATCATAATTAGTCCTTGTTTACTTAATGGTACTAAGTCATATTAGTAAAAATATCCTCAATTTTGATTCAAAACGTTTGGGAAGTTGATTACATAGAATTTAGTGAGTCTAACAAGAGTAATTGATAGGTTAATTCCTTGTGGGTTCGACTCTAGGCTAAATACTCAGATTCTATTTCCAACGTCTGCTTGTCCTTTTTATAAGGCAAAGTTGGGCGTGATCAAATTTTTGGCGCCGTTGCCAGAGAGATAATGGTGTTATCAATTACAATTGAAAAAATACAAAAATTCTTAGCGTAGTCAGTTTTCTCTATATTTAATCTATACATTGAAATATTAACGTTTGTTGACTTGGTTCTATAGGTACATGACTAGAAACTCATGGAGAACTGGTGAAGTATTTGAAGCATTATCAGATCCCGAGAAAGTTTTCAAGGCCTTGAAGCTGGCCAACCGGAAAAAAAATAACTGAACAATTCGTACCAGACATGGGGGATAACTTGGTAGACCCAGCTGTTTCATTAGTTCCAGTGTCACCTCTTATGCCAGAGGCTGCTCTATATGACTGGGCACAACCCATAGTAATGAACTTGGCCACAACGATCTTAGTCCCGCAAATACAGGCTGAGTCATTTCAAATCACAAACAACATATTGCACTTGTTTCAAAACAAGAGACTATTTTTGGGGTCACAAATCGAAGATCCTCAACAGCACTTGAAGAATTTTCTGTCAATCTGCAAAACTCAAAGGCAGCCCGACGTATCTCAGCAAGCAATAAAGCTCTTGTTTCCATTCTCAATGATAGGAGCTGCCCAAAACTGGGTAAACTCACTCCCCATCGATTCCATAATAACTTGGGAGGAGTTAGTCAATAAATTTATGAATAAATTTCATCCACCCAACAAAACGGCTCACCAAATTGATGAAATTTTGAGTTTCAAACAGAAACCAATGGAGACACTGCAAGAAATATGGGAATGATTCAACAGAATATTGGTTATAGGTCCGCACCATGGTATTCCAGATCAGATGTTGGGGAAGCGGTTATACATGGGTTTGGAGATAGCGTGAAGGGTAAAGTTGATGCTTCAGCTGGTGGAGCACTTTTGAGCAAAACATGGAGAGAAAGCGAGAGTCTGCTTGACAAAATGGCACAGAATTGGGGGTGGACAACCAGGAATGCACTTAATCACTCCAGTGGTCCACTCAGTGCCCTTAGATTCATCCAGCACTCTTTCTGAAAATATGGCCACATTGATGACAAAGATGAGTATACTCACCAAAAAAAGTGGAAGAGTTAGGGCAGAATTAGCAGGTACACATCGTAGATACTACCAATTGGGGATTATCCACATCTTGAATTAGTCAGCCAATTCGTAATAAGTGGAATACAGAAAGTGATCATCATCACTACCCCGAGGACATGATTATGTGTCTAATTATGGAGGCCAAATACAAGGTGGCCAAAATTGGGGCCAACAAAGTCAGCCATGCAGGCCAATCCAGCGATAGCACAACAATGGAAACATGGGTGGTATGAGACCTCACACTAATATGGCACATTACTGAAGTCCACAGGGATATAATAATCAAAATCAGCAGCAGGGTTATCATCCTCTCAGCATTAGCATGGTGGAAGACAGGAATATGGGTTTGCTAGACTCGAGGTAATGATGCAGCAGGATATTCGGTCAAATGCAAAAATCAATAAAAGAGTATATACACATGGGTCAGCCATTAAGAATATTGAAGTGCAGATGGGTGAGATTTTTATGTCTTTGAATAATCGTCCTCTTGGGACATTGCCTGCTGACACGCTGGTAAATCCAAAATATCAAGGCACGAAGCGTTTGATGGCAGTGATTCTACGTAATGGTAGACATAGACTTAGAGCAAAAGAGGGCTCGAGAAAGCAGACAGGCTGAGACACTTGTACCAGTGCCCATTGAGCTAGATGATGTGCTGACTCTAACTCAAACCTGCAGTGTTGTGGTTACTAGACCAGTTACGAAGAAGTTGTTTGACCCAAGGAGTTTCAAAATTCCACGCACAATTGGTAACTTTGCTTTTGCCAAGGAACTTTGTGACTTGGGGGCTAGCATAAATCTTATGCCCCTGGCGATATATAAGAGGTTGGGGTTTGAAAGAGCTAGATCCACATCTATATTATTGCACCTAGATGACGGGACCGTGAAAAGATCCTCTAGGATCGTGGATGATGTATTGATTCAGGTAGGAAACTTTGTGTTCCCTACAGATTTTGTGACTCTATTTTGTAAGGTGGATGAAGAAATTCCATAATTTTGGGGAGGCCGTTCTTGGCCACGGGGAGAACTCTAATTGGTGCTGAAGTAGAGGAGCTCAAGATGAGAATTAACGATAAGGAGATAGCATTCAATGTGCAAAAATCTATGAGGCGACCAAATGCATTTATCAATTGCTCTCTTATTGATGTCGTGAATGTAATCGTAGAAGGTGATGAAGAAACGTTGACTATTGAGGGACCTCTTGCTATATGTCTGGTAAATTTAGAAGAGCTGAATGGGGAAAAATTCGCAGAATGGTTGTTGGCTTTAGAGCGCTGAGGGTTTTGGGATAGAACTCTTGAATTCGAGCCCCTGCACTTAAAGAACAGAGAAACTCCAACATCCAAGCCATTCATAGAAGAACCAACAAAGCTGGAATTGAAGCCACTGCCCGCCCATCTTGGGTATGAGTCTCTAGGATCTAACTCTATATTAATTGTTATTATCTAATCTAGATTGTTAGATGTGCAGACATAAAAACTTTTGCAGGTACTCAAATAGTGGAAGACTGCCATTGGTTGGACCATGGCAGACATCAAGGGGATCAGCCCAGCATATTGTATGCATAACATTCTGCTGGAAGAGGGACACAAACCTTCCAGAAAGCACCAAAGAAGGTTGAACCCCAACATGAAGGACGTGGTGAATAAAGAAGAGATTAAATGATTGTATGCAGAATCATTTTCCCAATCTCTAACAGCAACTGGGTTAGCCCGGTGCAATGTGTTTCTAAGAAGGGTGGCATGACGGTGGTGAAAAATGATAACAATGAGCTGATCTCTACAAGAAGCGTCACAAGCTTTAGAATTTGCATATATTACCAAAAATTAAATCTGACCACCAAGATAAACGACTTCCCGCTTCCCTTCATTGATCATATTTTGGAAAGATTTCCAGGGAGGTCTCACTTCTGTTTCATGGATGGATACTCAGGATACAATCAAATCTCCATTGCACAGAGGACAGAGATAAAACCTCATTCACTTGCCCATACGACATTTATGCTTTTCGTAGGATGCCCTTTGGCCTATGCAATTCACCCGCCACATTCCAGAGGTTCATGATGGCCATATTCACGAACATGGTCGAAGATATAATGGAGGTATTCATGGATCATTTCTCAATGGTGGGAAACTCATTCGACGAGTACCTTATCAATCTGACCCGAGTGTTGAAATGATTCATTGAAACTAACCTGGTTTTTAATTGGGAGAAGTGCCATTTTATGGTGCAAGAGGGGATATTCTTGGGACACTGGATATAAAGTAAAGGAATCGAGGTAGATTGTGCTAAAGTTGACGTGATAGCAAAGCTGCCACCTTACACATTAGTCAAGGAAATCAGGAGCTTCCTCGGGCATGACGGTTATTGCCGAAGATTAATAAGAGATTTCTCAAAAATTGCCAACCCTTTTTGTAAGTTGTTAGAAAAAGATCATCACTTCTTGTTTTCTGATGATTGCAGGGTAATACTTCAGGAGTTCAGAAAGAGGCAAGTAATAGCACCTATCATTGTTTCCCCTAACTGGGAGAAATAATTCAAACTCAGGTGTGACGCCAATGACGACACAGTGAGGGAAGTGCTGGAACAGTGGAAAGACAAGCTAATGCACCCAATCTATTATGCAGTAGAACGATGAATGGAGCCCAACTAAACTACACTATGACTGAAAAGGAAATGTTGGTTGTGGTGTTTGCATTCGACAAGTTCAGATCATACCCAATTGGCTCCAAGGTAATTGTATATACTGATCATGCAGCTCTCAGGTACTTTATTGAGAAAAAGGAGGCAAACCACGCCTGATTCTTTGGGTGCTGTTACTGCAAGAGTTTGACATTGAACTTCGTGACCGTAAGGGCACAGAAAACCAAGTCGCTGATTATCTATCATGACTTGAAGGAGCTGAAAACCCAGTTGAGGTTGAATATATTCTGGAAACCTTTCCAGATGAGCAGCACTCGCTACAAGTCTTGAGGAAGTGTCATGATATGCAGACTAGGAAAATTACCTGGAAAGCGTTATAGTTCCCTATGACCATTCCTCCGTAAAAAAGAAAAGTTTATCGTGACTGTTGCATGTATTATTGTGATGAACCTCATCTATTTTGAATAGGTATTGACAACATGATCCGGAGGTGTGTCTCCAAGATAGAACAATCTTCTGTTTTGTAAGTATGCCACGCATCGGTAAATGGGGGGCCTTTTGAGGAGTTAGGACGGCATCGAAAGTACTAGAAGCTGGGTTATACTTGCAAATAGTGTATAAGGATACATATCAATGGATGAAGGGTTGTAATGTATATCAACGAACCTGGAACATTTCCCACGTTTGAGATGCCCATGAACCCAATTCAAGAGGTTTAAGTGTTTGATGTCTATGAGATAGACTTCATGGGCCCCTTCATCATCTCATTTGGCAATACGTTCATACTTGTTGCTATTGATTACGTATCCAAATGGGTGGAAGCTACAACAATTCCTACCAATGATGCAAGAGAGGTGGTGGGCTTTTTGGAGAAGAACATAGTCACACATTTCGGGACCCCGAGAGCTATTATCGGTGACGGGGCACTCATTTTTGCAATCGAGCTTTTGAGAAGTTGCTAGAGAAGTACGATTTACGCCACAAGTTGGTAAAACCATATAATTCTTAGACTAGTGGACAGGTCGAAGTGTCTAATAGAGAGAAAAAGAGTGTACATACCAAAACTGTGAATGCCACAATAACTGATTGGGCAAAAACGCTATATGATGCACTTTGGCCTACAGAACTGCTTTTAAAACACCAATTGGTAAGTCATCATATAAGTTGGTTTTAGAGAAGGCCTGCCACTTTCCAATGGAACTTTAACATAGAGCTTGGTTGGCATTGAAACAACGAAATCTAGATATTAAGGTTGTGGGCACAACGAGAGTCACAGAATTGCATGAGCTAGATGAGTTCCGATATCTTGCTTTTGAGAGAATAAGCTTGTACAAGGAAATAATTAAGAAGTTGCAAGACAAGAACATTGTTGAGCAACATTACAACCCCAGGGACATGGTATTGCTCTATAACTCAAGAATACGGTATTTTTGAGTAAGCTTAAGTCACGATATTCTTGCCCATTTTGAGTGGTTGAAGTACTCCCTTCAGAGGCTGCCGAGATTTCCTTAAAGACAAACTTGCATACATTAGAGTCAATAGCTAGAGATTGAAGATATATGTGGGCATGAATGAACCAAATGAAGTGTTATAGATCCACCTTACTGAACCTCAGAGGTTGAGTGAACCATAAATATGCTATTATGCATTATGCCGCGACGTTAAATCAGACGCTGCATGGGTGGAAACCCATTGATGTGTTGTAATCATCGTGCCACAACATTAACTAAGGTGTTAGTTGGGACACAACCCAATGATAGTTTTAGTTGTTAATTTTGAGTTTGGGAAGTACTAACCATTGCAGGTGAGCTTGGGCAGGTGACAAGTCCATCGAAAGAGGAAAGAACATGTGAAAAATTATAAAACTTCATGCCCATGAGTGCGCCCTCTCTATAGGTCGCGCATATAGGAAAGTGTTCTGCCTCACCTTCCAAACACTAGCACGACCACTCCACTGACCGCGCTCGTGACCGTGCTAGTGGTCAAGCGTTCTGCCTGGACTAGTGCGAACGTGCTCGTACCACGCTACGACCACGCTAGTCTTGCCTATCTGACACATTTTTTTCTTTAACTTAATAATAATTTTTTTATTTTAATTTTTCTCCTTTAGTTTGATTTCCCCCCCCCCCTTCCTTCAAACCTAGAATTCCCCAACGTCCAAAGCTAATAAAAGACACCCCAACCCTAACCACCTTCTTCTTTAATTCCATCTTCTTCGACTCCCCTTTTCTTCAAATTTCAAATCCATCTTCCCCAAGTTTCAATACGTGCTCTCCCCTACTTTTCTTCACTTCTACCCACATTCTCTCACTAAAGGTACTGTGGCTCAATCTAGGAAACGTTGCACCACAGGTGCTTTGTTAGCAGTCAAGATAGATAGTCCAGGGCACGCAGGTCGCACCTGCTTGTCCCTTTGATTGTAGTAGGTTAATATCTAGCAAGGCCCAGGACCGTTATGTGGAAAAGGCCTAAGAAGCCAATACCAGAAAGGGACATAGATATAGGGTTGGTCCAACTGGGTCGCCCTCACATGTATAGTGAGCTGGTAAAGCTAGGGTTACAAACCTTTATTGACGAGCATGGCGAGGGGAATGTGATGGTTGTTCGAGAGTTTACACCAATATGAAAGAACATGTGAATGGCGTAGTAATTGTGCACAGAAAGGTGGTGGATGCCTCTACTGAGGCTATATGAACGATGTAGTAGATGCCCCCTCCTATGGATTCTTTATGATGACTATTATGAGAGTATGGCAGATAACACAAGCAGTGGGCGATGTTCTTCAAAACAATCTGTGTACCCAGAAAGAATATTGTCTGGATGAATTATGGTCAAAAAGTTTCACTCCTTAGTACAAACCTTTGATAGGAAGTGCTGGTTGTATATTATTAACAACCAACTGCCCAATCCCGTCTTCCAACACTGCAAATGTGCATGGTCCTCAATTGGCTCTTATTGGTGCTTTACTAGTGGTCAAAACTTTGACGTGGCCAAAGGGATTCATGAGGATATGCTAACCCATTATCTGGTTAAAAGTTATGGTTTCTTCTTCCTTTCCTCGGTTACTAAACTTTACCGGGCAGCTCGGGTGCTGGAAAATCTGGATGTAGATGGCATAGTACCAAGAGACCACAAGTTTCGAGATGACAAGGTCAATACTGGTAAGGAGCCGGTGGCAGAAGGTGGTGATGAAGTGGTGAATTTGATGACTTTGAAGATGATAAGGGTGAGTAGGAGGATGTGGGAGTTGAGCCACAGACCCATGAGCAAATTGCAGCAGCTGCAGCGCCATCTAGGACTACAGCACCATCTGAAGCAGCTCGATTTTCCCAGCTCACACCTTTGGAGAAAAAGGTGGCTGGATTATGTACCTAGGTCACTTACTTGGGTACACGTGTTGACATGGTGGCTTCCGAGCATGTGAAATCAGAGAAGAAAAAATTGTGCTGGCTAAGAGGTCTGGGTCGTGCTTTCCACTTGAACCTAGACACGGTCTCCGATCAAGAGTGATATTTCCGGAAAGTTCTTTTACCTCGTTGTTCTTTATTTTTTATGCCATGAGGACATGTCTTCCTTTTAAGTGTGGGGTGGGGATACTTCAATGTATGTATGTATATGCAACAATCTGACTATTTGATGCTTCTTTGTTTTTTCTTGATTTTTTTTGGTGTTTTGAGTAATAGTTAAATTAGGTAAGTTTACAGTACGTAAGTTGACTTGTCCCGATGATGGATCTCTTTTGATGGCTTTCTTGATGGTCTAAGTCGACATAGATCTTTAAAAAAAACTAACAAAAAAAAACACGGATATGGGGAATCTTCCTGGTGACAGATCTTTTAGACAACTTTCTTAAGGGAAGTAAGTCTAAATAAAATACCAAAAAGATTTTCTTTGTTTTAGGTAGTGTAGTAACTCCCCTTTGTTTTTTCCTTGGGCCACGATTCTTTTCCAGAGGTTTAGCTTGAACCCGGTGTAGTTTGCTTTGTTTATTTTGTTTTTGGTTTTTAGTTAGTATTGATGCGCTACGAGCTGAAATATAAAGAGAAACCATTGGCGTTGATACACCATAACACAGTAGACACTAGAGTGTAACGCTTAGTTTCGATGGTTGATTCTTGCTAAAATGCCTTAAATTGTATATTTGTAGCTGACTTGAATACTCAAACGAGAGTCTATTGATTAGCCAATCAGGAGTGAGTAATGTGCCATGTGTGCATGAGTTGTACTATATTTTGTGCTCTACATTTGATGCCTAGAACTTTACCTGTGTGTTTGAAAAGAGAAATAGTAGCTTTATTCAGTCTTAGAAGTGATGTAGGCATTTCTTTGTTAAGTCAGATATATAAAGTAGACCCACCTAAATATAATACATCGTAGTAAACACCGTTGAGCCAACAAGCATGTTTCTTTGGCAACCACATTGCTAACCTTACCCAATTGTTTGAATGACCCATCTGTTTGAACCCCTTTACCTCCCATGAGTACTTGAATGGTCATGAAATATGCAAACAATAATGTGTGAGGTGGTGGTTTGGTTTTTGAGTGGAACCGATGAAATCGAGGAAAGGTACAGTTTTTGAAAAAAGAATAAGATTAAGCACCACTTAAAAAGAAAAAGAAAAAGAAGAAAAGAGAATGAGTAAATGTAGTAGTTGATAAGTTGTGACTTGATACAATTTCACCTAATGGAGTGGGATGTTATAAATAAAAATGCAGTGGAATGTCTGGTTGACATAAGTATGGTTGTGAAGGTTAATGTGATTGTATTGAAAGTGCTTAGGGAGGTTAGTCACTTTATCCAAATATATCCTACCCGTACCTTAGCCTATATTACAACCAAGTGAAGTCCTAACTGATCTTAGACTGAATGGGCTCGATTAGTGGAGTAGTACACTACGGGCAAGCCTATGGTGCATCTTCGTGGCATTTGAATGTTCTTTTTGAGAGTGAGCGAATTTTGTCTATCTAAGTTCCTAATTGTTCTTATTATTATTATTTGTGGAACTACTCTCTTGTGTGATGTGAGGGCATGTGATTCACAAAGGAAAGGTAAGTCTTG
Source organism: Nicotiana benthamiana (assembly GCA_034376525.1). Lineage (NCBI taxonomy): Eukaryota > Viridiplantae > Streptophyta > Magnoliopsida > Solanales > Solanaceae > Nicotiana > Nicotiana benthamiana. The sequence continues at coordinate 53,432,087 of CM067338.1, read as the reverse complement.
ACTCCTATATTGAGTAATTTGAGTAAGTACGAATATTGCACGGAATGTGATAGTTGACTTTTGAGGCAAAGATTGTTCACTACTAGACGTAAATTTGGTGATTTCTTCCTTGTGTGATACATTAGGGGAAAATCTTAGTTGAAGGAAACTTTATATAGTGTGGTGGATTTATCGAGGACTAGCAATGATTTAAGTGTGGTGTGTTGATAATAGGCTAGATTCATATAATTTGGTGATTGTTTATGCCCCAGCTTGACTATGTTTCACTGTTATAGGATAGTTAAATGATGATAAATTGACTCTAAGTGTGAATGTTATGTTTTGCAGGAGCGAGCTGCGCATATGAGGACTTAGAACTGTATTAGGAGCTAAATTGAAGCAAGGGAAGCCCATCAGAGCTGAGTACATTTAAAGAAGAGAGAAAGAAGGGCTGAAATGATGACCCAGACTAGCACGACTGCACTAGCCCAGGAGTTCGAGGCAGAATGTTATGACATATGCTCGGTGAATAGCACGACCGTGCTAGTCGAGGTTGGAAAATTATGCTTCAGGGGTAAACTTGGAAGTTCGGGGGTAATTCCACTTAACCTATAAGAGGTCTAGCTGGTCTAGCTCGCCCAAAGGGATATTAACAAGGTTTTTACAGCTTAGCTGAAGGCAAGGAGAGGCAAGAGGCAAGAGGCAAGGAGGATAATTCAACATCGACTTCTTCCTTTATGGTTAATCATAGGTAGTCCTTATTTACTTAATTGCAGTCAATCATAGTTAGTAAAAGTATCCTCAATTGTTATTCAAAACGTTTGGGAAGTTGATTACGTAGAATTTAGTGAGTCTGATAAGAGTAATTGGTAGGTTAATTCCTTGTGAGTTCGATTCTGGACTAAATACTCAACTTATATTTGCAACGTCGGCTTGTCCTTTTTATAAGGCATAGTTGGGCATGATCTAGTGACAAGTGCTTATATGCTGCCGAATTATTTGCTTTCCCTGATTTTTCGTTTTTTCTTGATTATTTCTTTCCCTGTGTTTAACTGTTATATGCTCTAAACATTTTTCGTGCTTAACTGCTACGTGTTATCTCCTTCTGGTAATGAAGTTAGCTCTTTTAATAGTTCCATGATTCCCTGCTATTTGTTTAAGTTGACTTATTTGCACCTTCTAATTATCAATTACTAGATTGGTCTCGCAGTGTAGTTTTACATGTGTAAATTCCTATATTGCACAAGGTTTCCTTTTTGGTTAAGTTTGTTATTCCTTGATTGTAAAGGTTTTTTGTGGTTTGATATATTGATTTGACTATACACGTTGATAATTTGATAATGATATGGTGGAATCGGACGGCATCTCGCAGCAGGTGTAATAAGGGTGGATTTATATGGTGGAATAAGGGTGAATTCATATTGTACGGTTCAGGTTTCACGCTGCAACATGTGGAATAAGGATTGATTGATATGGTAAAATAGGGGTGGATAATGATACTGCTATTATTATATATGGTGGAATCGGGTTGCGCGCCGAAACATGTTTATATATTATCTCTGTTGTTCATGTTATTATGGTAAAATAAGGGAGGATTTTTTGTTGTACAGTGGGATCAGATTGCGCGCCACAAAAATCTATGTGTTTTGATTTCTTGAGTTGTGTTTGATTTTTTGTATTCTCATTTGAAATTCTAAGAACTAATAATTCTACACGAAATTGGTTTACTTCTTGAAGCTCTAGTTATTATATTTAGTTGATTGTTTTCCTATGTTTCATATTTCCATTTTCTGTCTTTATTATATATTGCGTACAGATTGTAGTGTAGGTGACCCACCTTAGCCTCGTCAATACTTCGTCGAGGGTATCCGGCACTTACATAGTACATGGGATCGGTTGTACTCATACTACACTCTGCACTTCTTGTATAGATTTTGGAGTCGGTCCTAGTAGAAGTTAATAGTGAGCTCGGATCGGACAACGTACGGAGACTTGAGGTATAGTTTCTCAGCGTTGGCAGCACCTTGAGTCCCCTTCTATTCCTTTATTTAGATGTTATTTCATTCAGACAGCTTTGTATTTATTCCAAACCCTTGTATGTATTATTCTAGTAGCTCGTGCACTAGTGACACCAGGTTCAGGGATTTGTAAAAGATGTTTGGCAGTTTTAGCTTCCGAATTTATAGTTTAGATAATTTCAGTTCTTTCGGAGTATTTTAATTCAAACTGTTTAAAATGGATAAATTGTTCTAAGGCTAGCTTTCCTAGAAAGTGCAATGGTAGGTGTCATCACGATCCCGATGATGGGAACTTCGGGTCATGACAAGGTTGGTGCTCGGCAGGTATGGCCCGAGTGCGAGTCATGACCCTCCAATTTAGATCGTGACAGTGATGAGCAGAACAAAAAAGTTCTCATATTACTAATTTTATTAATAGCAACCAAAGCTTAAAAATCCTTTAGATTGACAATAGAAATGCATAAAAGTTTTCTATCCGAAAATAAAATTAGTTAGTTATACATAAATTGTTGAATCCCCTTAGCACAATGGAAGACGGTGTTATAGTGATAAAGGGGTTCAAGATTAATTTTAAGTCGCTTTTAATGTTTTCAATCCTCTTGTTTGATCTTAGGGAAATTTTTGTTCTTGTACAACATAAGAAACTATATTATCAAATATGTTCATAGTTTGCATATTACCGTTCATGCTAATAGTATTTCTATAAAATATAGGCAATGCATTAAATAAGGAATCATTATAGTTGTAGGATTCTTTATTTAAGAGCGCTAAATTGGTGGATTAAATATTCTTCTGGATCTTCCACAACGCGAATCACGCGCATTAATCTTCTTTGTCGGTTTCATTTAAAATTTAGTGTTTCTGATTTTTCAACACGCTGTGTTTCAAATTTTTTTGTGATTTCACAAATAAAAAATGACTAAATCTTCTACAATTCTTCTACGTCAAATGCAACTATGTCCAAATTTCAGTAATACAAAGCAAAGGAAAAGAGAGCAGTAATTCCACCATTGACAAACATTAAAAAGATTTGAAGCTTTGAATTCAAATTTGAGTTTTCAAAAATCATTATTTGTTTGGATTGAGTGTTATTGCAAATAATTGGGAATATGGTTAGAGTTTATATCTCAATTTTGAGGGGTTTTGGTGAAGATTAGACTTGATTTTTGCTGAATTTCGGATTGAAACTCGTCGAAGAAGAAGTCGAAGAAGAAGAAGAAGGAGAAGGAGAAGGAGAAGGAGGAGAAATAGATTTCGGATTGAAACTCGTCGCAGAAGAAAAGAAGAAAAAGAAGAATAAGAAGAAGAAGAAGGAGAACGAGAAGGGGAAGGAGAAGGAGAAGGACAAGGGGAAGGAGAAAGAGGAGGAGCAGATTTCGTATTGAAACTCGTCGAAAAAGGAGAAGAAGAAAGAGAGGGATAAGGATAGGGAGATGGAGAGGGAGAGGGAGAGGGAGAAAGAGAAGGAGATGGAGAAGAAGAAGGAGAAGGACGAGAAGCAGAAGGAGGGGTAGAAGGAGAAGAAGAAGAAAAAGAAGAAGAACAAGAAGAAAAAGAAGAAGAAGGAGAAAAAGAAGAATGAGGAGAAGAAGGAGAAGCAGAAGAAGCAGGAGAAGAAGGAGAAGAAAGAAGGAGAAGAAAGAGGAGGAGAAGAAAAGGGAGGTGAAGAAGGAGAAGGAGGAGAAGAAGCAGAAGGAGGGGAAGAAGAAGCAGAAGGAGAAGAAAGAGAAGAAGGAGAAGGAGGAGAAGAAGGAGGATAGAGAAGGAGGAGAAGGAGATGAAGAAGAAGGAGGAGAAGAAGAAGAAGAAGAAGGAGGAGGAGAAGACGGAGAAGGAGGAGAAGGAGAAGGAGGAGAAGGAGAAAGAGGAGAAGGAGGAGGAGGAGGAGGAGGAGAAGAAAGAGGAGGAGAAGAAGGAAGAGGATAAGAAGGAGGAGGAGAATAAGAAGAAGAAGAAAAAGTAGAAAGAGAAGGAGAAGGAGAAGGAGAAAGAGGAGAAGAAGAAGAAGAAGAAGAAGAAGGAAGAGGAGGAGCAGAAGAAGGAGGAGGAGAAGGAGAAGGGGGAGGAGAAGAAGGTGGAGGAGGAGGAGGAAAAGGAGAAGGAGAAGAATGAGAAGGAGAAGAAGAAGAAGAAGAAGGAGGAGGAGGAGGAGTAGGAGGAGGAGGAGGAGGAGGAGGGGAATGAGAAGGAAGAGGAGGAGGAGAAGAAGAAGGAAAAAGAGAAGAAGGAGAAGGATAAGAATAAGAAGATGGAGAAGGAGAAGTAGGAGAAGGAGGAGGAGAAGGATAAGGAGAAGGAGAGGGAGAAGAAGAAGAAGAAGAAGAAGAAGAAGAAGAAGAAGAAGAAGAAGAAGAAGAAGAAGAAGAAGAAGAAGAAGAAGAAGAAGAAGAAACAAAAGGAGGAGAAGGAGAAGGACGAGAAGAACAGAAGAAGACGAAGAAGAAGAATGACAAGGAGTAGGAGGAGAAGGAGAAGGAGTAGGAGGAAAAGGAGGAGAAGAAGAAGGAGATGGAGAAGGAGGAGGAGAATGAGAAGGATGAGGAAAAGGAGGAGAAGAAGGAGGAGAAGGAGAAGGAGGAGGAGAAGAAGAAGTAGGAGGAGAAGGAGAAGGAGGAGAAGAAGAAGGAGAAGAAGTAGAAGGAGAAGAAGAAGAAGAAGAAGAAGAAGAAAAGAAGAAGAAGAAGAAGAAGAAGAAGAAGAAGAAGAAGAAGAAGAAGAAGAAGAAGAAGGAGAAGAAGAAGAAGGAGAAGAAGGAGAAGGAGAAGAAGAAGGAGGAGAGGGAGAAGAAGGAGGACGAGGAGTAGGAGAATGAGAAGAAGGAGGAGAAGAAGGAGGAGAAAGAGGAGGAGAAGGAGGAGGAGGAGGAGGAGGAGGAGGAGGAGGAGAAGGACATACATTATATTGCAAAAATTATAGATAAAATTGTAGGAAAATTGTATTTTTTTATTTAATTATTTTTTTATTCATTTAACTATTGTATGAAAGTTGAACATCATTATATAAAAATTATATTTAAGTGGTATTTTATTGTAGTTGTATATAACTTAGTAGAAAGAATGTATAAAAATTGTAGATAAGTTGTATAAAAATTATTTTTACTATGTATGAATCATATATAAAATATACAAAAGACATATTGCACAAATTTTGTATTAAATTTATATGTAAGTTTTATGTTATTATAGTTGTATTTCACTGGGTGAAAATAATGTGTGAAAGTTGTTGAAAATTATAGATAAGTTGTATTCCTCTACAATAGGAGATGTTGGAATATCAAGTAACTTAAGTGTTCTAGACGAACATGCATGAAAATAAAGATAAATTCTGGTATGAACAATTTGTAGAAAATTTATAGAAATATTAAAATTCTGTAATTTGATATTAAATTTTCAAATGATATGCAGTTTTATTGTAGAATAAATTTAGAAAATAAGTCATTATGAGTCATATTTGACTCATGTCTCACATTCAATCTATTCTACAAATTCACGCCTCTTTAAATACAATAACAACCACACTTTCTTGAATTTAAAGATATAGCAATATATATAACTTAAAAAACATCTTCTCCTCTACACAGTTAGCTCCAAAACAGACGAAGTGGAATAACAAGTTTCCATCAAAACTTTTAACACAAAAACGCAAAGCATAGATTTTATGTTGTTGTCGTTATATTTAACTATGTGAAAATAATGTGTGAAAGTCGTAGAAAATTATGGATAAGTTGTATTCCTCTTAAATGGAAGATGTTGGCATATAAAGTAACTTTAGTTTTCCAAACGAACATGCATCAAAATAAAGATAAATTCTGTTATGAACGGTTTGTAGAAATTTTGTAGATAAGTTTTTGAAACATTAAAATTATGTATTTTCAAATTAATTGTTCAAATGATATGTAGTTTTGTTGTAGATTAAATGTAGAAAATAATCCATTGTAAGTCTTATTTGACTCATTCCTCACATTTAACTTATTTTACAAATTCACGCCTTTTTAAATACAATACAACCATACTTTCTTGAATTTAAATGTATCGCAATATATATAACTTAAAAAACATCTTCTCATCTGCACAAGTTAGCTCCAAATCATACGAAGTTGAATAACAAGCTCCCATCAGAAAACTTTTAGCATAGAAATATTAAAGCACCAAAAATAAATAAACGACAGTTTACAATTTTTCTGCAATTTATCTACAATTGCTGCAATATAATGTATGCCATGTCGTCTTTTTCTTCTTCTTCGAGTTTCATTCTGAATTTCAGCAAAACCCAAGTCTAATCTTCTGCAAAACCCCTCAAAATTGAGATATAAACTTCAAACCATATTCCCAATTACTTACAACAACACCCAATCAAGACAAATAATGATTTTTAAAAACCCAAATTTGAATTCAAAGCTCCAAAGCTTCTTAGTGACTGTCAATGGTAGAATTACTGCTCTCTTTTCCTTTTCCTCTTATATTACTAAAGGAACCATCATAACCATCAAATCGACTAGGCTTGTGCTTATCTTCTCCGGTCACAAAAAGATTGAGACAAGATTGCAGAGGTGCCCACATGGCCTTGGCTTTGAAAGAAATTATAGGATTTTGATACAAAAATCATGGGTGTTGGAGGGAAACATCAGTGAAGGTGAGGGATTGGAGAGAGAAACATGGGAGGAGTATTATTAGAAGGAATATACAATACCATTAAATTAGGCGTAATTAATACCATTAAAAATCACTAATGGTTTATAATTGTTAATTAGGTATACTAAATGTAATTATAGCAAACCTTAAACATTTAGCGCAATATAGTTTCCTATATGGCATAGGAATATAAAAATTCCTTGAACATATGGGTCCACAGTGAGAAAATGTAATTTCAATATTCACTTAATGCATGTTATATTAAAGCAAAAGTTATTAAAAAAATATGGTAGATCTTGTAAACTTTTTATAAAAGGACTATTCTATTTATAGTTTTAATTAATTTAAATTACAATGTATAGACAGGTATAACATCATTTAAATTATATAAAAGGGCCAAAACTGTCCTTAACCTATTCGCTTAAGTTAACAAATGCCCTCCGTCCACCTATTTTATAAAAATTTCCCTCACCATTAAAATCTAGCCCATTCATGCCCCTAATGTCAACTTATCGGTCCACTCATACTCTAAAAACAAACAACCCTATTTTGATTAAGAAAAAAATTTATTATTGATTATGTGTTAATTTCCTATTGGCTTAAATTAAAACTTCACCCCATATCAACTTATAAGCCTACTCCATCTTAGATTTTCACCCTTCAACACCCACGGATGTCTCCATCTCAGATTTTTCGCCTTTAATTTAATTTTTAAATTAATATTTTTTATTACATCAATTTTCTGAGTGAAATCAAGTAATCTTTGAAATTATGCTTTATTGTAAGATTTTATGGTTTAATAATTTTTTTGCTAACATTATATTTGTTGTGCCACCATGTAGTTTTTAAGAATTAATTCAAATCATATGACCAATACTTTATGTTATACAACTTTCACCTGATTATATGGACACCGACAGGGTGTCAATAATAATGGTTATTGAGCATTTGCAATATTTTTTGTTGTATATTTCCTGAGAACTTCACACCCAATTTTTATTATACCAATGATTTATTTGATCTCTGCTCGGACCTCGACTTTTTTCTTCTTCATTGGCGCTCACTATAGTCTGAACATCCAACCATGTCCATAAATTAAGCTATTGTACGAGGATGCTTTCAGGTTATATCTATACCGCCAATTTTAAAAAAAAGACAATTAAATCAAGAGAAATATTTGAGATTATATGCCTGAGAATATGAGAGAATACGACTTATTGGTGATTGTTACTGTAATAAACACTTGATTGAGCTTATTGTATGAAGCAGTAAAGTGTAGTAAGAAAAATTGATGATGAATGATATTTCTGTGATGAAAAAAATAGAAATATCGATGTGTACATATAAAAAGAAATAGGAAGAGGAGGTGATTAACTATAAGAGAGAGTTTTGTTTGCTTAAAGAAACAAATAGGTGTACGAGAGTTCTAGTTGGTGGAATAATTTTTAAAAGAAAGAGGAGAAAGTAACGTAGGAAAACGGTCTTAGAATGTGGGTGAGTTTATTTTATTTAGGTGAGTCTTAAGTTACGCCAATGGGACGATGATACATGGAAATTAATTACGTTGTTTTTTGCTTTACAGGGTTTTTGAAAATTGTATGTCGTAAAGTATTGGTGACAAAAAAATTTTGTTGTTTGAAAATAAAACTTTAATGATATTTGTAGTGATTATTCAAATAGAGTGCAAGATCAAAAAAAGGATGAGAAAAACAAGAGGAATATGAACCTACACGCTAGAGGGGGGGGGGGGGGGAGGGGGAGGGGGGAAGGGAGAGATTTTTTGAGATTGGGTTATTATTGTACCAACTCCAATAGTTTAGGGGCAGTTTTGACCTTTTTTCGTTATGCCACATGGAAATTAATTATTTTTTTTATCTAACATGGTCATTAGTCGTAAGGGTATTCTTGAGACAAAAAGATAATGATGAGGGTAATTATTTGAAAATAGGTGGAAGGAGGGCATTATTATACCAACTCCAATTGTTTAGGGGTAATTTTGACCCTTTTCCGTTTAAATTATAAATAAAAACCTAAAATATAGAATAGATAATAATAAAAACTATTACATAAGAGGAGAAGTAGAAATGGCAGAGCAAATAGAGATTTTGTAAAGATTGTGTAGGATTTGGGGTGGGAGGAGGGGAGGGGAGGATTTCAATACTCAAAGTTAGGGAAAAAAGTTAATTTCTTAAAGCAGAGTTGGGGGTGTAAACAATTTGTACCCGTCTAAATGAAAATAATTTATATTATATTAAAAACGGAAATGCGTTTAAATATCAATGGTTATCTTACCTTTTAATATAATATAGATTCACATTATACAAAATTAATTTAAATTACATTCCTAATAATTACGTTACATTTCCAAAATTTTGGTTATCAAAACTTTCCTTATCAACATTATGTAGGAAGTCATAAATAAATCAACTAAGATTCTACCTATATAAATTTTTTCTTATTGGGAAAAAATAAAAAAATATATATTCAATATTGAAAAAAAATTGGTAAAACCGAAAAAATAGGGCTGGAAATATCAGTCCATTTCGAGTACACCAAGTTAGTCTCATAAAAAATACTTGGTGATTATGAAATACTAACATCCATCTTTGGAAATTAGCCTGTTGACTACAAAAAAAGTTATACGAAAATTAAAATAGAGTTATTGGATAGTTAAATAATTAAAACTTGAATAGAACACAACTACATATTGGATAAGAACTTATTCATTAGTTTAGAAACTTAAATTTTTTAAAATTTAATTTTATTACTCAAATACAATTTAATATAATATCTAACAAAGTGAATTTAAAATTTTTATATAATTGATATAGGCTATAAGTGCAAGACTAGTAATATAAATTATAAAATACATATGCATTCGATGATGGATTCATCGATTGGTTGATCCATACGGCACGATAAACAGGGACAGAGCTACCTTATGAGTTACGGATTCGGATAAATCCAATGACTTTTGTTTAGACTTTATATTCGTATTAAAATTTTATCAAATATGTATAACTATTTAATTGTAAATTCAGTAGCTAAACGGCCTTGGACGACTAATTCAAAACACATAAACTTTATATTCTGGTTCGTCTAACAAAAAGCAAAGTCGCATGGATGGAATTATTTACACTATATGTCCATTTTTTAGGTCACTCTTAAAATTAAGTTCTTCAGTAATATAATCAATTAGAGTTCACTTTTAATAGTACGTAACTGAATAAAATCTGTTACAAAGAAATTAAATACACAGGTTAAAGAGTTGCCTCAAATGAAATCACTTGTGCAAATGCCCTGGGGGTAAAAGTTGTCTCCCCTGATTTTCTTTTAATTTTTTAACTTTCTCAATTTCTCCAATACAATTGTGCCACAAGCCACAACCTCACATGAAACGACCAGATAAGACTACTTAGTTACAGGTGTTCGGCAAAATATCTTCAAATCGTACTTTGACAAGAGAACTTGTGTTGTTACGACGTTAGGTGAATCAAGTAAATGTCAAAAGTGGTCTTGAATATGTCCGTACATCATCTTGTCATGTATTGCCTTTTAGGTCCCGATTGATCATCAATTTTATCAAAATAAATTTAGAATTTATTTTCAAAACCTATATTTGTTCATAAATTCTGTTCATATTTTGGCAAAATTTTAAACTCAAATCTTAAAATTACCCCAATTATTGATTTTGGACAAAAATCCCAAGACTTGAGAATTATATACATGTTTTTTCAAAATAAAGTTGGAAAATATGTTTCGAAACCTGTGTCCAAACAGATTTTCATCATCAAACGAAACTTCACTGAAATTATATTTTTTAAAATAAATTTTGGAATCTATGATCAAACGCTAGCTTATTTTTTTACTACTATTTATTTTCCACCTGGTGGCTCTTGGGATACTGACTAATTGAAATTTGGTGCCGCTTAAGGGATATTAAAGAGAGAGAGAAAATTCGCAATCAAATATTTTTTTTATTCTCAGAGTTTGAATCTAAGTAAATAAAAATTAAGAGATTTTATTCATCTCGCCACAATCTTTTAATAGTATATATGCCGTTTCTAATGCAATAGCTAGTGTATGGGAGATACAACGATTTTGGGAAACGCATAAATTATCCCTTGAATTTGTTCGAAAAAGTAAGTTACAAATTTTACTTTTATGGACAACTCTTAACCCCCTTAGTCTTTTTTGAACTGAAATTAATACCACGTTAAAACCTGACATGTCATAAAAAAGTACTAATAGAAAAAAATCGAATAGGAGTGTCAATTAGAACAAAAACATACATCTTTTTTCTCTCCCCACCCTCCGCTCCTCTTCTTCGCGCCAAACCCACCTCCCTCCCTCCCCCGCCCCCTCCAAAGTCGTTTTCTCCTCCTCCCCCTCCCCCTCCCCCTCCCCCCTTTCTTATTCATTTTCCTCATCATAGATACGAGAAATTATCAAAATGGCCCTTAATGTATTGAAGTTAAATTCTTTTGGTCCTTAGTATTTACATCCTTATAGATATTGTGTACGGGTAAAATTTGGGCAATGTTACCCCCAATTCCCCAATAAGGGAGCAAGAGGGAAGCTCGGTCCGACATAACTACAAGAAAGGTCGAAGGATCCCTCATGTTGGAACTCGGGAGGAATGAATGATGCATTTGGAGCAAGGCAAAAACAACGGAACCGGATCAAATGAAGTTTCAAAACGACAGGAAAAAGAAAAATATTTAAGCATGGCAAGGGGAGCCATAATATGCTCCCTCGACTGGATATTACGGTACAAATTTCATCCAATATTAACTCCGGATCATACCGAAAAAAGAAAATTTCTACCTTATTTAGACTTGTATTAGGATTGAAATTCCCCTATTATATGAAGAGGAGAAGTTTTTTTATTTTAACATGTTGTTGACAAGTATATCAAAACAAAAAACTTATTTTTGTCTAGCTATTAAAAAAATTATTGCTCAGTTACTCTCTTCTTTAATCACAACCGAGCTCATATCCAGGGTTCGATCGAGGCCGAATTTTTGTGTTCAAACTTGAGACCATGCTTGATTGTTAGATTACGATTGGTTTGATCGTTCATTCTCCCTTAATTTAATTAATTGTTGTTCTTTGATTATTTCTTTTGAGTTATATTGCTTATCCTTTAAAATTCATACAGATTTAATTGTTACTCAATTTTAAGGGTAAATAATTTTTTCCGGGACTAAGTATAATAGTGGTGATTTGATGCGAATCTCCATAACAAATCGTGTTTTACGCTTGTTCTTTGAAGTTTTGATTTCAGATTCACCTAAGGACGCCAAACTCTCAGTCTTCTCACTTAGACGTTGATGTCGAGTTTGCTCACCACAGCGAGAAAAATGATGTGGTACCTAGCAATGATGTGCCCTCTGTTGATCTCAATAGTGTCCCAGCCGCCGACCCGGTCGATGCTCTCTCATAGGTTGCCATCAACATCAATCTTCCAACTGACCCTGAAAATAGCATTCCGACTAAGGGAAACTTTTGAGTTGATGAAGATACTCAAAGCATTGACAACGCGGCCGGAGTCTAGTGACAAAAAGATAGAGGTTAATGACAAGGATGTGAAAAATTATAACTCGACAATCAATCGGATCTTTGGAGCACCCCTATTATTGAAGGGGTCGGACACCAAAAAGTTCATTCAGAAAATCCCCCCCCCCCCACCCAGCGCGCCACAGATGCCGATCCAGAAAAGCTTTCGAATGCCTGATATTCCCAAGTATAATGGGACCACAAATCCAAATGAGTATGCAACCTCCTATACATGCAGAATCAAGAGGAATGACCTAGAAGATGACGAGATCGAGTCGGTATTGCTGAAAACATTTGGGGAAACCTTGTCCAAGGGGGAAATAATATGATATCACAACTTGCCTCGAAATTCTATTAACTCATTTGCTATGCTCACAAATGTCTTCATAACAAGATGCTTAGAGTTCAAAGTCAAGGAAAGGGATAGAAAGATGCTTAGAGAGTTCGTATCGAGGTTCCAGATAGAACGAATGGATCTTCCCTCGGTCGAGGATGATTGGGATTTTCAAGCATTTATTTAGGGGCTCAACCCCAAAAGTTCCATGGCTTCTCATAAATTAAAGTAAAACTTGGTGGAGTACCTAGTAGTCACCTAGGCCAACATCTATAACAAGTATGAATAGAAGATCAGAGTCGAGAACGACCAACTCAGGGGCTTCGGGGTCTGTTTACCCCAATAGATATAGGTCTAAGGGCGGCCCGAGAACAAAACCAGCCGTACTGTGTGGATCGGAGGGGAAATGGATCTGGGCACCACCCGATAAGGAATGACAAAATAAATGATCTAGACCCGAGTAGTCTTGGCATGATAAGCAAAAGCGACTTCGATAGGTCACTTGGGAGTAGGGAAGAACTGTGGTTATCAGAGTATAATTTCAACGTACATATTGCAGGTATAGTGTTGGCCATTGGGCACATCAAAGAGACCAAGTGGCCTAGACTGTTTGTAATCACAATCATATGACCAAAGATTGTCGACATCTAAGAGAAGAAATAGCTCGATTGTTCCACAATGGGAACCTTCAGGAATTCCAAAGCGAACGGGCCAAAAACTACTTCTAAATCAGGGACGTCAACAAACGGGTTAAACAGGAGGATCCCCAACACTTGATCAACATGATCATTATGGGAGTGGATGTTCCCCAATGGTCAATGATAAAACATACCAAAGTTTCTATCATAGGGGAAAATGCACTCGATATTACGTCCCGTAAAAAGCCATCTTGTTCAGCAACGAAGGCGCCGAGGGAATCATCCAGCCTCAAAATGATGCACTAGTAATATCCGTGCTTATACATAAATATCAGGTTAAACGTATTTTGGTTGATCCAGATAGCTCGGCTAGCATCATCCGATTAAGGGTCATTGAACAATTGGATTGCTGGACCAAATCATATTGGCAGTCCCGGTATTGAGCGGATTTAAGATGGCATGCAAAACTACAAAGGGTAAGATAACTATACCGAAAAAACTGTCAGGACCAGCCAAGAAACAAAGGTCTACATGATCGAGGGGGATATTAGTTACAACACCTTATTCGGAAGGACATGGGTTTGCAGCATGAGAGCAGTGCCTCCAACCTTACATCAGGCATTGAAATTTCCTAGTCCGGGAGGAGTCAAAACAGTCTACAAGAAACAACCAGGCGCAAAGAAAATATTCATTATCGATGAATTAATCTCGTTGCTGGTGGTTGCGACATCAAAAAGCAGGGAACTGACGGAAAAAAGGTAACCAAATAGAAATCAATGATTCTGCCCTTAGCCAAGCCAAAAACATAGCATGAGCACGGGGGGGGGGGGGGGGGGGGGTGTGGTTGATTACGGTGTCCCGACATATTTTATGGCCCTCGATGACACTGATTCCACTAAGTCAATGATCGAGGAGTTGGAGCATGTTATATTGATCAAGCACCTACCGAATCGAAAGGTATACTAGGTCACGGGACTAACCCCCGAGCTCAAGAAAAAACATATTGATTTTCTTAAAGGTAATGACAATTGTTTCACCTTGTACCATATAGACATGAAAGGGATCCCATCAGAGGTAACAACTCACAAATTAAAGTGAATAGATAGGGAACCAACTCCTTCCGACGTAGGAGGACGTTTCGACTCTACACCGCCACTCGGGAGAGCATTTGGACTATACATTAATTCTTACTGTCCTACCCTGGACATGTATGAAACTTCATCGCCTTGGTTTTCCAAGTGATAAAACGGAACAATCGGCCATCAGACTGCACAGCTAAATATCTCGGAAGGCGGACCCGGGGCACTCGTGCAAGTAGGGTTGATGCCCTCCCAAATCTTCAACCTCTGGCTTCGGCGGCCTATGTCTCTTTTTTCTACTTCCTCTTCGTCACTTTCCTATCTTCATCTTCTCCCTCAGAGATATTATTCTGGAGGACCGAGATGAAACTTCAAACATTTCTTGGATCGAGCGTGGATTGAAAGATAAACTCGGGTCGTCAGGATGCTTACTTCGAGTTGAATAAAAGTAATGCTTCGAGCCTTGAGACCATGATTTATCACCTAGGCCTCGTGGTAGACTTTGAGGGGAATCTTTCTAGGAGGTCCTAGGATAGGGATTGCCTTTGAGCTTTCGAGAGCAGTCCCGAGTGGAGATTCGTTCAAACTCGGGCCACTTGGAAACTTGCTTTGAACTTAGCGTAGATAGCTTGAAAGCGCAATAGATAGAACCCAAAAGAGGGGTTTGTGGAATTTAGATGGCACCCCGGGATCAAGCCCGTATGGGTGGAGCTTAAATGCTTATTTTCTTCGAGCCTAACTCCTTTTTGATGAAAGTCCCCGAGGCCGGGTATCATCTCAAGACATCCGATAATGTCATTGGCTTCTTGGAGAATAACCTTTTTTCTGATGGAGGTCCTCAAGGTCGGGTACAACCTCGAGACTTGCGATGATATGGTTGGATTATTAGAGACTAACTTTTTATTGATGGAGGTCCTCGAGGTCAGGTACCACCTCGAGACTAGCCATGATGTCATTGGCTTCTTAAAGCCTAACTTCTTTTTGATGGAGATCCTCAAGGTCGGGTACCACCTCAGGACTAGCGATGATGTCGTTGGCTTTTAAGAGCCTAACTTCTTTTTTGTAGAGGTCCTCGAGGTCGGGTACCACCTCGGGACTAGGGATGATGTCTTTGGATTCTAAGAGCCTAACTTCTTTTTGATGGAGGTCTTCAAGGTCGGGTACCACCTCGGGACTGGCGACGATGTCGTTGGTCTTTTAGGCAGGCGGATCATTGCCATTTTTTATATATAGGGTCGCTTCTACTGCTTTTGAAATCCCACAATTTTAAGTAGCTACCCTTCATTTTCTACGTTAAGTCTTCCATTTCTCCAGTACTGACGTACTTGCACAGATTATTACTTAGTTCTCTAATTTTTCCATAGCCATGATTGCTACATCGAGGTCTGTTCGGCAGAGAGACAGAGTTTCGCTTTCGGCATTCAGGAACAACGAGAGTATACCTTGAAGATTTCTTCTTTGGTAGGAGAAGTGCACCTTGAGTTAGTAAGAAAAGACTGCAGATGGGGGGAGAAAGTAGTGTTACAGACATTTTCATCGGATGAGGGCATAACGGATCGTGCCGATGGATTTTTGAATGTGTATATGAATCCTTTCACACGGGGCCCCCTTGATAGAGTTGTGGTCAACTTTTATTTAATGTATCAAGTTACCCTGGTGCAGATCCACCCGTCATTTTGGAGAACAGTGGTGATGATGAGATTTTTTTGCGGAGAAGGCGGGGCTTGAACTTACTCACACTCATCTTATTAGGTTGTACTAGCCCTTTCTCCATCAATGCCTGCTAGTCTTGCGATACCGAACGACCATGCCCTTCATTTTTTATGATAAGGAAGATAGGAGTGGGAGTGGATGGGTCACTTCGTCCAAGTGTGAACCACTGACATTATCCCTATAGAGCTTATGTCATTCCCTGAGGAATGGAACTATACACGTTGGTGCATTCCATGCCTTCTCGGTTTTGTATATGGAGAAAATTGGTTTCATAATCGTGCATTGTTTTCTTTTTCTGCAGCAGTTTCATGGGCACCAAGCGACGTTCCTGATTTGTCGGATTGGGTTCGAAAGTTGGAGACCCACTCGACCTGTGATGAGCACAAATGGTGAGCCTTGTCCCGAGGCAGATGGGAAGCAATACATCATGGTGCGTGTTGTGCTATTTTCTCCTTTCTCTTCCTTTTTTTGGAGATGTATTTTCCATTTATGCGTATTAATCTTACTGTTGTAGTCATTGGAAAGCCTTCCGAGGCGACGTCGCGCTCCTCCAGGGAGGGGGGAGGGTTGCCGGCTTACCAGCTAAAGAATGACAACAATAAGTGAGAGATACTTTTATCGGGCAATGGTGCTCGAAGCAAGGAAATACGGGATCAGGGCTTCACAATAGAAGCATCACCCGACCCTGCCACGTCCGTGATTCCTGGTTCTGGAAAAATAATTTCCCCATTATTGTCGCCTTCTTTTTTTGATAATAGTACTTCAACGGATACTAGAAACCAGGGATCGCATATACCGAGAGATCGTGCCTCGACTGGAGTCGACCCTTTCAAAGCTGAGGGAACTAGGTTGGCGGATGTGCGCTCGGCCTTCGAGGAAGCCTAGAGGCTTCACTTCGTGGTGAGTTTTGGCATATGCCTTTCGAGCTTTGCGCATTCCCTTCCTTATTGGGTTTTCTTTTGCAGGCCTTCGATAAGCCTAAGTCTGGGCTGCTTTATCGTGAAGCCAGGCTGCACAAAGCTCTGTATGAGGAGAGATCCCAAGGATCCTTCGCGATGAGTTGGTACACTTTCGGTATAAGGTGAGCCGGAGCTTGAATTATGATAACTACTTGATGGAGACAGTAATTTTCTGTCCCGGGTGAGCGTGCATTCCACCTTCTAACTTTTGAGGCTAACGCTTTATTTATTTCAGTTGTAGAAAATGACAGAGGCCCTTGAATCTGGCCAAACCAGGCGTAAGCACGATAAGCTAAAAGATCGAGCAGCGGCTCAGGCTTTGGAGGGGAAGGGTGCTCTGGCTAGAGTTCCCACTTTTGAGGCTCAACTTTGCTCAGCTCATGATAAAGCTTTTGTTCAAATAGATATGACTACAAAGCTTGAGTCTGAGCTTTCGAAGATCAGGGCTGAGATCGTTGCTGCCCGGGCTGAGATCGTTGGTGGCCGGGATGAAGCCTTAATGATCCAAACAAAGGTTGATCAGGAGACGACGATCTATTTAAAGGACGCTATCAATGCTCAAGCTAAATTGAGAAGGATCCTCAACCGTAAAGAGAGGATAGAAGAAGATGCTTGTTGCAAGTCTCGAAGAAAAACCCTCGAGGAGATCTGTGCTAGGGGTTTCGCCTTCTTGGAAGAGAAGATGCGAGCGAGGGTAGACGAGCAGGATGCTTGGTTACTTTTGTCTGACGCCAAAGAAAGCGAAGATGAGGTCGGCAGTGCATAGCTCCCAGGGGGCGTACATTTCACCATCTGTATATAGCATAAGCATATTTGTAGATTGTGATTGCATTTTTTCTATATGTGTATAAAAGAAAACCATGCGGCTTTATTTCTTTTGTATCTCTTTCTGTCTCGAATTTTGCCAGGTGAACTGGTCTTTGAGTTGGTAGGAATCCTTAGATTCGTGATATGGCCCTAGGGCCCATTAGGCTGGCCTGTAAGTTCTTACGCGTATGGTTGATGCGACCTTTCTAGTTAACTATTTTGGGTTCAGCCCCCGAATCGGGTTTCGACTCGAGCTCATTTGATCCACAAGTTTTGCATTTGTGTGGGCTGGCAACAATGGCTCTTACACCTTGGTCGAAGTGACCTTTTATGTGTGTGGAACTGAGGCTCATCGGGTTGGCGACAATGGCTCTTATGCTTTGCTCTTAAGCATATTTAGTTAACTATTTTGGGTTCAGTATTCGAGTCGGGTTTTGATTCGATCTCATTCGACCTTCAAGTTTTGTATTTGTGTAGGCCGGCGAAAATGGCTCTTACGCCTTGGGTCAAAGATATCTTTTATGTGTGTGGCCCTGAGGCCCATCAGGCTGGCAACAATGTCTTTTACGCTTTGCTCTTATGCATATTAGTTAACTTTTTTGGGTTCAATCTCTGAGTCGAGTATCAACTCGAGCTCATTTGACCCTCAAGTTTTGGATTTGTGTGGGCTAACGACAATGGCTCTTACGCCTTGGGTCGAAGCAACCTTTTATGTATGTGGCCCTGAGGCTCATTAGGCTATTGAATGGCTCTTAAACTTTGGGTCGAAATGACCTTCTATAGGCTTTGGTTTTCCCTCGTTCAGGAGTTTTATGTAGTAATTGTTTCCTGACTATTTGATGGTTCAAGAAAAACCTCATTTATGAGTCATTATGTGGTGATGATTGAGAACCTCGAGAGGTTGCCTCGGAGGCTAAGTATCTCGAAGCCTGTGATTTGGAGCTTACAGGGTCGAAGCTCTTTTTTCCTATGTTGAGGATAGCCTGTTTAACCAGTTCATTTCGAAGTAGATCCGAAGTAATTGAAGGCATGTGATTTTGTAGCGAAGGTCGAGCGTCCCCAAGTCGCATTAGTTTGGCTGGTCCAGCCAAATGGCCGTAGTCATTTGTGTTTGTTCGGAGCCACTTTTGATCCCGAGTGAAGTAGTTTCGGCGTCTATATTGAGGATATGCCTTATAGGGGTCTTACAAATTTGATGTATAGCCTTAACTTGGAGATCAGGTTGTATGCCATTAGTAAGGTCTTACAAAATTTTCATGCCTTTGAGGTCTTATATTTATTAGATACTTGGTACAGGTATGGTTCATTCCTTGCCTGAGGTCTTAGAGATACAATTTCTGCCTTATGTAGGTCTTACAAGTCCGTGTCTGCCTTCCTGGGGTCTTATGGACTCAGGTTTTTTATTGAACGGTGATTGGAAACAGTCCTTGAATCATCGAGGATATTCTGGCTCGGGAGCCGTTACTCGCGAACTTGGTATTGCCTCATTGAGGGATTTATATTTTTTGAGATTTTGATGCCATCCCCCGAGTGTTCGGGACACTTTCAACCTTGGAGACATTTCTTGATTTTCATGTTGCCTCGCTGAGGGCTTATGAGCTTGGAGTCTCGACTTGGAGGTCGTTCGGGTGTGCCTATCCCCGAGTGCTCGGGACGTTTTTGTCAGAGGAGTCATTTTTGAAAAGGTGATGAGTTTCTTTTTTAGTGTAAGATGCTTTGATAAATGATATTCTTCGATTACTTGGTACAAGTGTACATGTTTTTGCTATCGGGGGCTTGGCTATACAGACACGATTCGTTCGACTGTTTGGCTTGGTACATCATTTTCCTATCGGGACCCTATTTGGCGTTTCTTTGTCTTTTCGAGTGGATGGCCTTCCGGGGGATGCCCCCCAGTGTTCGAGGTTGATTGCAAAAGAAGCTTTGAATACTTGTTGAGTCTTCCTTAGGTAGCAGGTGGATGTTGCCTCGTTACAAACCCTGCCGATAAAACCCTTTTCAAGATAAAAACTCAGTCGAAGGAAAAGAGTGTAACGTATGCCTTAAAACCTTTAGGTCTTCGGGTTGGGTTAGCGCTTTGAATGCCTCGGTCGGCGCCTGCATAAGGGTTAGTGTGATGAGGATGTGGTACGGTCCTTTTCTTTGTTTAATTGGGCTTAACCGAAGATGTAATTTGATTACCCTTTGGCTCCTTTGCGGGTGAAGGTATTGGTGACGGCGCCACATCGTGTACCGCAAACATTTTTTTCGCCGCATGTTGTTCCCTGTAGATGGGTTTAATCCCATCCTTTATCAGGAATTTCATAATTTGGTGGAGGGTGGACGGTACTGCTCTCATGTAGTGTATCCATGGCCGTTCGAACATGGTGTTGTACTCATGTCTCCTATGATGATATGGAATTTGACGTTTTGGGTTGTGTCGGCCACGTTGACTAGGAGGGTGATATTTCCTTTCGTTGTTTCGCTTGCCAGCCTGAATCCGTTGAGGACTCGAGTGGTGGACACGATTTGGTCAAGCAGTCTGAGCTTCTCTATTACCCTCGACCTGATAATGTTGACCGAGCTACCTAGATCCATGAGTACACATTTTATTTGAAATGTATTTATGAGGAAAAAGATTACCAGTGCATCACTGTAAGGTTAAGAGAATGTCTAAGTGTCCTATTCGCTGGAATGTGAGTGCATCCTCGGATATGTTCCCCCGGGTTTTCTTTTCACTGGTGATGGATAATTTCGTCCTCCACATCAGGGGTTTCTATGGGGCATCGATGCCTCCCAAGATAATGCGGATGACATGTTTCGGCTCATTCATTTCGTTCTTCATGGCCGCCTCTATTTCCCGAAACTAGTTTTTGGCTCGATCGCTTAGGAATTCCCGGAGATGACCTATCTAATCCGGCTCTATCATCGCTGCTCTATTAAATTAAGTGTTTCTCCGAAGACAGACGGAATGCCTTGAGGCGCAACCCACCTCACACAGAACTTCTCCAGTAGGACGAATTCAATCTCGTCATCTCTCAGGTATTTGCTCTTTACTATGCAAGTGTAAGTGGTAACATGCTAGGGTCCGACATACCGTTATATTTAGGAAGGTCAGGCATTCTAAACTTCTTTGGGATGGGTTTTGGAGCTGCCTCCTCTAGGAAAGGACTTTGTATGAACTTCTTTGAATATACCCCTTTTAGGATCGGGGGAGAGCCCGGAATTTGGCCGACCCTAGAGTTGTAGGTATTGACCTTTTTGTCGTTGTCTTCTATCATTTTCTTGCCCCATTCAATTCTTCTGGCAAGGTCCTCAAGCATTTTTACAATGACAGGATCGGACATCGACACGTTATTGCTCGATCTCTCCGGTACTTGTTCGGCTGGGGGAGCTTTCCCGTTGCTACCATGCTGGGTGTTTTCTTGTGACTTTGTAGGTGAGAAATAGCCAGCTGTTATGCCAGCAACATTTCAAAAATAACATGAAGGCTAAACTCCCGTTCTTCCCTAGTTGTGGTTTTCTGAGCTTCTTGTTGATCTCCTTGGTGCACACTCCTGTTGGTGTACGAGCATATATCAACCTGTTGGGTGTCGCATGAGACTTCATACGCCGGAATTTGTCCTGGTGCATTCTCAAGGCTTCGTGGTGGCATAGAAACACCTGGAGCAGCACACCGTTTTCTCCGTGGTCCTCAAGATTGTTGTTTTCACCTCCATTCACCAAGTTAGATATTCGACATGAAATCGAAGATCTTGGACAAGAGAAATCGTGAAAGATAACTTGCATTATGTAGTAAAACCAACAAGTAAATAATTACTATTATTTTTATCCCCACAGTAGGCGCCAAAATGTTTAACATGAAAATGGTAATATCACGCCCCAAATTCGAGGGACATGACCGGCGCTCGACCGGGTATCCTCAGTCAAGAAGAACTGGGTGCCTTTCCAATCCCACGTGTTACCCCCGCATTTTCATTACTTATTAACCAAGTGAAATATCCATTCATAATTAAAAATACCTTTTATTACAAAGCATACACAACATACATGGTTCTTAAAGTGGTTTACATCTTACATCGCCCAATGTGCAAAATACATATTTACATAAGTTCACAACCCACACTTATTGTCTACGGAGCCTCAAAGGATACAGAAGGATGATACAATACTTGCTGGTAAAAAAGCTCCGGCTATACATTACACCAAAAACCAAAACAAGAATCCAAAATGAAAAGCGACATAAGCCACGCAAGGCCTCGAGCGGAAAGGGGCTCACCAATACATCTGAAGGAAGTGGGGTAGCCACGGTCGGTGGACTGGAGCACCTGCTGTGGATCCGCCTACAATAGTAACATGAATGTATCGCCCCCAACAAAAGGGACGTCAGTACATTTAAATTTTACTGGTATGTGTCAACAAACTTTGCCCAAGGTAAACTCAAACCATAAACAAATTGGAAGCAGAAATAGAATCAACAATCATATACACAAGAAAGAAACAATCAAGCCAAACAAGTATACAATCTCTATTGTTTCGCATTCCACAATTCCACATCAATAATTTCATAATTTTTTTCATATTTTCATTTCAACAGTGATTTCGATCACTTTCCATTCTTATTACATTGGTCACCCTTATTACCTCGGCCACACTTATCTCCACAATCCACACCTTATAACTTCGTGTTGCGGTGCGCAACTCGATCCCACCGTACAATTATTATTCACAAACAACACAATAACAACAACAATTTATACAGAACAACAACAACAACAATTCACAAAGAATTACCATAACCATCAATACCATTGTCTATCATTTTCAACAATTCATATGCAATTTAAGTTACCACAATAATTTTCCACAACAAGAAACTATGTTATTACCAGAGTTGTTCCAAATGCATCATTTACGATTTCCTTCTATCATTTGTTTCCCAGCAGTTACCACATAACACTTTCACAATCACGCATTTAGTTTATTTCTAATTACTTGCACCATTATATCGGTAGACTTAACGACAAACACTCGAACTAAACCAATCACAAGAATTTTACAAACAATCCACGTAGATATTACATACCAAATGCCTGTACACAAACAAGGTGATTTTACAAAGGTCAAAGTTAGCCATACATACCTCGATTACGCTTTTCTTTAGTCACTACAACGTTCTGGAAATTCTAGCAATTCTAATCTACTATGAGACATAACAAAATTAAGCACAAATTAGAAAGGTATTCATGGTTTCAACTCATATGAGCATTTTATCAAACACTAGTTGAGCATCTTGATCTCAAGTCTATTTTACAAGGTTTCCTTCATTCCCCAACCCAATCTTTACCTATTTATGTTAAAATCTTCTCACAACCTAATTAATACATGCATGAATACATAATAGTAATACACCTAAGAATCATACATCAATACCCCATCTTATACCCCAAACTCGAAATTAAAGCCTAATGTATATAATCTTACCTCTTAGATGAAGAACTTATGATGGGGCTCTTTGATTCTTGAAGGTTGATGCAAGGTTTGGATGATTATGAAGCTAGCCCTCTCCTTTATCTCTCTATATGCTCTCACCTCTCTTTAAAATCAGTAAGAAATGACCCCCAAATACACCACAAAGCCTAAATGTTAAAATGGGGTCGGGTTATAAAAATTAGAAAATTAACCCTCAGATGTCAATTCTGCTATAGCAGAATGGACCGTAGAATGCAAATGCTGGCGGTGTAATGTACCGCAAAATCGGCGCCCAAAACTGGGCTACACTAGCCCAGTCTACGAAAGAAATGCGACTGTAGAGTCAACAATGCGACAGGAATGTGGTCCAGATTTGACATATGATAACATTTTTCATCCTTTGGTAATTTGATCATAACTTTGTGTGGGAATGTCCAAATGCCAAACGGTTTGAAGCGTTGGAAACTAGACTCAAAGACCTTTCATCTGATAGGTTATTTATCCCATAAACATTATACATATTTAGATGTTCTTGTTCAAAGTGGGGACTTATGCAAGTACCTTTGGAATCTTAGCCTATTATGAACTTTTCCAACTTTCCTTAGACTTAGGCCTTTCCTTGGACCCCACCATAGGACATATACACATATTTACCTAATTCAATTGATGTATACCATGTTAATAGCATATAAAATATTATAATTAGCCTATGTGGCACCACAAAACCCTAGATTACTTAGTAAAATTTTCCAGGGCCTTACATTCCCCCCCCCCCCCCCCACGAGGATCATTCGTCCTCGAATGAGGATTTTTAAAAAATTAGTTCATTTGAAACATGATATGCAAGCTCCTAAATTTTCACTAATTCCCATGTTTTAGAAGAAAAATATATTTCGCCAGAGTTTCCTTTGTAATTTGGACATATCTACCTGTCAGAGAGCCCCCGAAACATATTTCCATGAACCACTACACAACTCCTATCATCCCTACAATTGGTATACAATTCATTTCCTCAACACTTGCACATATTCAATCACTTGCCACATTCTTGCAAATAATTTGGTCACTTCGATGAGTCACATACAGTTCAACCAATACACTAGACACATTTCAATTAATCATTAACTTATCACCAGAGTTATTACAAAGCTTTCATTTACCAGAAAGGGTATGCACATGACTCAAATAATCAAAACACATAAAATTCTTTCACAACTTAAGGATATACAATGGTAAACCATTTAGGGGAGATATGGGGTGTCTTTGTACCAAATGAAACACAACATTAGTTTGCTTAGAGATAAGAGTTTGCACGATCACTACTAGACTTGTTCAAACAGGTGGGGATATTTTTCTCTCATTTCATATTCTGCTTCCCATGTGGCTTCCTCAACTCGATAAACCACCACAATATTTATATGTCAATTACAAGAACCTTAGCATTATAAACACCACTTTATCATGATGATAACTTGGCATTGACTGCACATTTTAAAATCATATCACTTAGAAAGTACCTTTCAAATCAAAACCAACTGCTATGCAATGAAGAGAAAATATTTTATTTCCACAATGCTCTACACCTTCAATGGCCTCTTATATTTATAGACTTAGCCAGAATACATTCACATGAACAATTTCGACCCCTGAACTTACTTAACGAGGGTAATGGGGAGATACCTTACATAAACTAACTATCCACTAACTTCACCTTCAATAATTTCCACCCGGATGATACAAAATTGATCCCCACCTACTTTCTTAGACATAGACATGTGAATCCACAGAATATATGGCGAACAACTATGGAGACACTTTATACTCCTAGTGCGGCCTAATGTGGAATACACTTATGCAACCTTTATTATCAACTCACATAACATCTTTAGGGGAGAATAGTGAGAATAGCCTACTTGTACTCACCCTCCAAACTCTAAATCTCTAGGTGAACACTCACACTTATCCCTTGATGACCTTCAACAATTGCTCTAAGATGTGCTATCTTAAACTGACCATAAAGTTACCATTCAAATATATATGTGATCACAATGTGAAGCTTCATCTTTGACTCGGCTAAACTTACAATACCCATTGGATCTAATAAGATGAGGAACAACAGAGTTCAAGAGAAGACTGGAGTTATTCAGGAATCCTTTAACGTGTTAAGCAGAGCATTTCATGAGGTTATATGCTAAGAGACACAGAAATTTACGACTAAAGATACTGACATGGTTAATCATTGTGGGGACATCGATTATTAGACAAATAAGGTATATGTGTAACTCGTACATTGGCAATAGAAACCATTAAGGAGGAATACTCAAGTACGTGAACCACTCATTTCCTAGAGTGTAGGGAAAATCCGTTTATCAAGAATAAGAATACTCGGGCACCTTGAATGCGATTGAAGTTTCAAAATACACTCTTAGCATTACCTGAAACATAGAATCTATGCCGCAAGCCCGTGAGGATGAAAAGAAGTTGTACACATATGAGATCATCATATTCTCAAATAACTTAACCTGCCATGATAGTTGATCCTATATGAGAGGACTAAAGATACGACAACTTAGTCTTTCAAATCAATATGCTCATGATATGTGCAAAAATCTGAAGGCATCTAATCTCACCCTTTTACGAGTAAAACCACATAGCTAGGACAACTAAATATTTGGACGAAATCATGTATTGGTTAGAGGAACATTTAATGGTTAACATGATTCTCCGGGGAGAAAGACAAATGACACTCTTATCGACAATGGGAGGTGGAACACCAAGGGTAGCAAAAATAATAAGCACTATTTGGAACCAATGAGCATAAACCAAGTTGAAGACATTAGAAGTCTTTAGGAAAGGAGAAATTTGCCCACTCTCAGGGAACTTGTAGAGTACATAAAAGTGAGGTTAATTAAATCATATCATATAGTTGGATAACTAGTCGAGACATTGAGATGATATAGCGTGAAGATTACAGGTAAACAACACATGATGCAAGACAAGTTAAAGAAAGTGACAGAGCCTTATGGAAGTAACCTTTACATTGTATCCAATAGGAAGGGTGGTAATATAAACCGATTACGAGAAGCTACCCCTTTTTTTTAAAGAAGATCTCTGTATGAAGTCACGTGATGTATAACTATAGAATTCTTAAATCCAATTATGTTCAGAAACTCTACTTCATAATGAAGCACCACAACACACTTCTACACAACCAGCTTTTGCAAACAACATTGGGAGATACTATAAGACTTAACGGAGAGAAAGGCTTTGACATATAAATGTGTATTTCTCCTTTGTCACCCAAAACCTAAAGGGGAGAGTTAGACTGATAATCAGATCATTCGACTAGCACAAGTGTAGATAATCCATTATCGGGAAGAGATCATTGAATTCCAATAATTTCGGCATGCTATCAAACCTTGATGAACTTGAAGTGATATGAGAACCCAATAAGATAGTTTAGAAAAATCATGGAGGGTTTGCAGATGTTCATAATGAGTTCTTCATGGATATTAACTTTCAAACTATTCAGATGCTAATGAAATAAAGAAGGATATGAGAAACATGCGTTGTGCTATAATAACCCCCAATAGTGTGCTTGGTCTTGATGGGGAGCCTAGTAAGGGTCCTTACGAGATAAAAAGTGTTACAATGACTCATACAAGGATATGATCTCTCATGGTTATCGAGCATGTATGGGAAAACTAGCACAATGAATTCACTAACTAAAGAACATAATTAACAAATGTTATGAAGGTGTAAAGAGAAAGTAAATATATGTTACGAGCTGGACATGCTTCTTCTATGTTAACTCCCAACTGCAACATATAACCATGCCATTAGCAACCACAATACTAGGACAAAGTGATCCACCACTGCCAAATGGATATGAAATTTGTGGCGACACATGATATTCCTATGGCGTGGATGTGAGGATCTCAATTTTCAGAGAGATTTTATGCACACGGTGAAAACCTCGATTGGCATGCACTCATGTGAGGTTTTAAGGTGCGCTCATATGTTACTAGGCAGTGAGAAGATTTCACGATGATATTTTCATGAGAGTAGATTGAATGTTCAAACCATATAAGCCATATACACAACTAAGTAAAAGAGTGACTCAAAAAAGGATCACAACACCGGGATGTTTTGCATGGAACTTGATGCCACATAGGTAAACTTTATGAAGGTGCATGTATAGGCACAACCGAGTAGATTTCGCCCATTTAAATAAAAAGATTCTGGAAGAAACTCTCGGATATAATCCCATGGTGAGAATTTTAGGAAAAGCAAGAGGGAAATATCAATCCTAGATTTATAACTCGATTCAAGGGCATAATTATAGAACTTATTTCCACAAGAATGTAAATAAGAGAATTCATAATAGAGTGGATTCATGAATAGTGCATCTCGTTCAAAGAATCGATATACGCCATGTTTGTTAGTCAACACCTTGACACTACCATGTTCATGAGAGTTCTTCAATGTGGACGTCCATATACAATGACTAGAACTTTTCATTTGACTCCCTTAATGACGCTAAGTTGATAGGGCAATAGCTTAATCGATACCCCTCAACTCCACATCGCTAACGTATATAGGTAACACACTGATATACTACATGATCTAATGGTGCAAAGACATCAATAGGGTCAAGGAAACTCCTCTCTTAGCGATATGTTTTACCAATCTACCCACATCTCAAAACATTCTCCTAACAAGTCCTTGGACAATCCACTCAGACTCAATGGTGGGATCAATCCCTCCTTACATGCTTCACAATCGCGGATTATGGCATCAAGGTTACCAATCTTAAGAATAAGACTAAGAGAGGAAATGAGCTCCCTAACTTGAGCTCTATTACACAATTGGAGAATCAAAGAAAGGTGAAATTCCTATATGTCCGAATAGCCTCCAACTTATAGATGTGGTCGACAGCACATCGATAAGAAGGACTTTACTAGACACGGCTCCGAGGCATCCTAAGACACTTTAAAACCTTAGGCCTTGATACCAAGTTTTTCACGCCCCAAATTCGACGGACATGACCGGTGCTCGACCGGGTACCCCCAGTCAAGCAGACCTGGGTGCCTTTCCTATCTCACGAGTTACCTCCACATTTTCAATACTTATGAACCAAGTGAAATAGCCATTCATAGTTAAAAATGTCTTTTATTACAAAACATGTACATGGTTCTTAGCGTAGTTTACATCTTACATCGCCCAATGTACAAAATACATATTTACATAAGTTCACAACCCACACTTACTTTCTACGGAGCCTCTAAGGATACAAAAGGATGATACAGTACTTGCCGGTAACAAGGCTCCGGCTATACCTTACACCAAAAATCAAAACAAGACTCCAAAATAAAAAGCGACATAAGCCACGCAAGGCCCCGAGAGGAAGGGGGCTCACCAATACATCTGACGGAAGTGAAAGGGAGCTACGGTCGGTGGACTGGAGCACCTGCTATGGATCCACCTACAATCATAATATGAATGTAGCGCCCCCTAGCAAAAGGGACGTCAGTACATTTGAATTGTATTAGTATCTATAAACAAACTTTGCCTCAGGTAAAGTCAAACCATACACAAATAGGAAACAGTAATAAAATCAACAATCATGCACATAAGAAAGGAAAAATCAAGCCAAATAATTTTACAATCTCTCCTGTTTCCCCTTGCACAATTCCACATCAATAATATCACAATTTTTCTCCTATTTTCATTTCAATAATGATTTCGATCATTTTCCACCCTTATTACCTCGGCCACCCTTATTACCTCGGCCACCCTTATCACCACAACCCACACCATATAACTTTGTGTTGTGGCGCATCACCCGATCCCACCGTACAGTTAAAATTCACGAACAACACAACAACAACAACAATTTATAGAGAACAACAAGAACACTTCTCAAGAAGTAACAACAACAATTCACAAAGAATTTTCATAACCATCAATACCATTGTCCATCATTTCAACAATTAATATGCAATTTAAGTCACCACAATAATTTTCCACAACAAGCCAAATATGTTATTACCACAGTTGTTCCAATTGCATCATTTACGGTTTTCTTTCATCATTTCTTTCTCAGTTCTTACCATATAACACATTCACAATCACGATATAGTTTATTCCCAATTACTTGCACAATTATATCGGTAGACTTAACCCCAAATCAAACCAATCACAAGAAATTTACAAACAATCCACGTAGATATCACATACCAAATATCCGTAAACCAAACAAGGTGATTTTATAAAATTCAAAGTTAACCATGCATACCTTGATTACGCTTTCCTTAAGTTACTACAACGTTCCAAAAATTCTAGAAATTACAATATACTATGAGACATAGAAAAAATTGATCACAAATTAGAAAGGTATTCATGGTTTCACCTTATTTGAGCATTTTATCAAACACTAGTTGAGCATCTTGATTTCAAATCTATTTTACAAGGTTTTCTTCATTCCCCAACCCAACCTTTACCTATTTATGTTAAGAAGTCTTCTCAGAACCTAATTTGTACATGCATGTATACATTATAGCAGTACAACCAAGAATCATACATCAATATCCCATCTTATACCCAAACTCAAAATTAAAGCCTAACATACAGAATCTTACCTCTTAGATGAAGAACTTATTATTGGGCACTTTGTTTCTTGAAGGTTGATGCAAGGTTTGGATGATTATAAAGCTAGCCCTCTCCTTTTTCTCTTTATATGCTCTCACCTCTCTCTAAAATCAGTAAGAAATGAGCCCCAAATGAACCTCAAAACCTATATATTGAAATGGGGTCGGGTTATAAAAATTAAAAAATTAACCCTCCGATGTCAATTCCGCTATAGCAGAATAGACCGCAGAACGCGAATGCTAGCCGCATAATGCACCGCAAAATTGGCACCCAAAACTAGGATACACTGGCCCAGTCTGCGAAAGAAATGCGACCACAGAGTCAACAATACGACAGGAATGCGTCGGAGATTTGACACAAGATAACATTTTCCAGCCTTTGGTAATGTGAACTTAACTTTGCGTAGAAATATCCAAATGACGAATGGTTTGAAGCGTTGGAAACGAGACTCAAAGACCTTTCATTTGATAGGTTATTCATCATATAAAACGTTATGGATATTTAGATGTGCTTACTCAAAGTGGGGACTTGTGCAGGTACCTTTGGAATCTTAGCCTATTATGAACGTTTTCAATTTTCCTAAGACTTAGGCCTTTCCTTGGACCCCAAATTACTTACCATGAGACATATACACATATTTACCAAATCCAGTTGATGTACACCATGTTAATAGCACATAAAATGTTATAACTAGCCTATGTGTTACCATGAAATCCTAAATTACTTAGCAAAATTATATGGGGCCTTACTGGTAATAACAATTAAATTTTGATTATGGGACTCTAAAAATACGTGATCTATTTTTATTTTAGTTGTTAAACAGATGATGTTATGTGTGAGACTTATAAACGATATAAGAGTTAGGAGTAAGGTGATAACCGAACCGATATGTTAACAATCGGGGCCTCGAGCTTGTCGATTCGGGGGCCTCAAGGTCGATTCAGGAGTTCAGTTGGGAGCTATCAAAGGTGGTCGAAATACGACTAACAGTTATAGTAAAATCAACAAAAGCTCTTTATGGCCAATGATAAGCAATAAATGATGAACAATAATGAAGATAATGAATGGAAGCTATAATAGCAAGACATTGTGTTAGAGAGTAGAGCAATTGTTCTTGTATATTTCATGTAGAGAAACTTAAGCAACGGAGGTTTACAAAATGACAAAGATCTTCTTTATATAGGAGCGGAATCACATAATACAAAATACATTAATGACAAAGAGGCGAAGATGGGACAACTAGATGACATCCTGATTCAGGATTAGGGCAGTCCACTAGGCTCTGTTAGTTCTAGCCATGTACCTTGGGAACTCCCCATTTCTATCATAGCTATGGTCAACATTGTCCCAAGGTGAGTCGTCGAGATACTCGAGGGAGGAAACTCGACCATACCATTGTAGTCTTGAGGCTTTGAGATGATCTTTTGAGGTGCCTCGATAACAAGGAATTGGACCCTCTGATTTCACCGTATACAAGCATATTGGGGTCTTGAACGCACAACTTCTCACTCTTTTGTTGTTTGTTATAATAAACAACTTAGTAAGCAAAAAGTAACAATTTTAACACAAGTGTCACGCCCTGTTATTTCTCTCAAGTTCTATTTTTCTTTGGGCGAAGGTCCAAATTTCCCATGGAATATACCGTTTAAAACAAATTTACTGTATTAAAAATATATCTTATTTTTTACCTTCGGTGTTACCGAAATGTCTTAATTTTTCCCTTCAAGGCTAACAACAGCATAAACGACAAATTTAATCCTTCATAACGTTCAAGGACAAATCGGGATCATTCACAAAGTATAAAGAAAAATCTCTAAACACTAAACAGTTCATTTAAATCCTACAGAAGGCAATTAAGTGTCCCTAACTATGAATGACCGATAAGAGAAAAAGAATGCATGCCAGAGTACATAAATTTAATTAATTGAATGTGTGAATTTTTTTTTCTTTAACCCTGTTTACCCTAAAGTTCGAGTAACAATTAAACTAATATTGTGGTTCTAAAGATATGTGACTTAATATAATACTAACTGATAAATGAGGAATCAAATGTATAAATTAAAGAGTAAGGTAAATCAAACTAGTGCATAAGCAAGTCTCGACCTCGAGCTATGGAAACCTTGAGGTAGGTGAATAAGAACAATAAAATAATAATAATAATAATAATAATAATAATAATAATAATAATAATAATAATAATAATAATAATAATAATAATAATAAGGCAATTCAGATGAACAGTAATCTAGAAAGTGATGTATATATATTCTCTTGCCAATGAATGATATGTTACAAATGATTGGGATCCCCTTTATATAGTAGGGGAATCTTAAATAAGGTACACTTCTAATTATAGTAGGAAATCTTATTATACAGTTGTTTAACTGCCTAGTACAAATCCTTCCAGAATTGATGCCATGATCTTAGGACCACTGCAGGAATCTCGCTCTTTCTGTTATGAATCCATAACGAAATTATCTCATGGTTGGTCATACTTGGCCTCGGTGTTCATCGAGCACTTTGATCCTCGAGTCTTGTACTCTGCCATCGGGCTATGGAATCAGACATATCTGATTTCGACCATATACAGATAATCCACGTGTTTCTTAGAAAAAGATGATAAGAAATGATTTGATCCTCGATCATGATGTCAATCCCATTACGTCAGCAGCAGAAGTGATTAAAAGGTCACGTCTGCATACTTCCCAAGGTCATTAAATCAAGGCGGCTGATGGTCGGCCGTTGGCTTCCTTAAATCGCTGAAGTGGCCACAATAAATAGGTCAATTCACAACCTTTGCAATCTTTACTTTTCAAATCTTTCCCAAATCGTTACTAGCTTTTTCATCTTCTTTGAGTCCATCCTTTCTTCAATTTGGGCTTGTTACAACACCAATTTCTTCTCTTCTCTTCAGTTTCAGAATAGTGAGGGCTAAAATATCAAAAACGGTTCCTCCGAAAGAAAGTCGGTTGGTGGTAAACTGACGGTGGCACCTCGTATCAAGGAGTGCATTCATGGGTCATGCGAGCTATTTTCTGATTTCGAAATAGATAAGCCTGCATCAGCCTCTAGGCCAATGCGAACCCATGTCCCGATACATCTGCTCGATAAATGAAGACAATCTCGAGCAGGTGAAAAAGGACTGCAATTGGGAGGATAAGGAGGTGGTGATTCCTTCCCTGAGGAAGACATCACCACCCATATAGAAAGATACTAAATCGTGTATACTTATCCTTTGACGCTGGGTCTCGTAGACCCAGTTATTCTCAATTTCTATCACCAATATCGGGTGACCCTTGGCCAGATCTACCCTTCTTTCTGGCGTATTGTCAATTTGCTCATGTATTTTTTAAGCAAAGTTGAGGGGATGTATTTTGCCCTCGACCATCTGACAATGCTATATAGTCCTCCCCTCTATCGAGGTGGGTTGATAAAGCTCCAACGTCGATCCTCAAAGGTGTTGTTTTCCAGCATCGATAAGGACAAGGACTAAGGATGGATGGGCCAGTTTGTCCGAATCAATTCCTGCAGAAAGGATTCCATTCCCCGAGGAATGGAACATGAAAAAAGTACAACCCAATCTAGAATACTTACTGTTGTGCTTTCTCTACACTTCTTCGAACTAATTTCTTTTTCATGGTCCAGCTTCCCCTAAGTTTCCTGGTGCAATTCCGGACCTCACAGGTTGCGTTTGACAATTAGCCTCCACTTCTTCACATGTTGAACGTTGTTGGCATGATTTATCAGAGGTTCAGTGGGAAGATAAAAACCATGATGAGTTCCTTTGTTCATATGTTGATATTTCTCTGGAAAATATACCTTCCCCTTACGCAGGCCTCGGAGATACTATTGTTATGAGGGTGCCTCCGCCCAGTGAAGAGGAAATCTCGAAGCCAACCAAAGAAACGAAAATGAAAGTCTTCGCCACTAAGTTCCCAGAAGCCCAAGAAAAATAAGGCTCGAAAGCCTAGGGCCGATCCTACAGCCCTATCCCTGACGTAGTCCAACAACTTCGGGATGAAGAGGAAGAAGGAGAGGATGTCGACTGCTCAGTGACCGCTCGGAAGAGGGGAAGCAGTGAAGCTTTGAAGGCTGATGAACCGTCGGTGGCTAATGCGAATCAATCTGGAATCGAAGAAACTTAGATGGGAGATCGAGCAGAATCCCTGATCCATCATGTGATAAAAGCGCACTTCGTCATGCTGAGCTCGAAGGGCATAATTCCGAGGCCCTTCAAAGATATGAGTATGTCACAAGTGAATCACTTGGGATAATAAACATAGATGAACCATTGCACGACCCTGTGTTCTCTGTAGGGAAGTTCTGAGATGCCCGGGCCATGAAGACTCCCTATGTAGGGATGACCCACGAGGGGAATGATATTTTCAAGGAATGCTTTGCGGGGGTCAAAGATGGTTCTGACCCGGATACTTCATTTATTTCTTATGAGGCTCAGCAACATCGTAAACAAGTAAGTTTCTGCATCCATAATTATGTTCGTGCTTGATTCTCATTTTTCTAAGTCTGACTTCTTTTCTTTGTGTGAAGGGCATGAATCTCTATTTAGATGTGTTTCAGAATCTCGAGCCGAGCTTGCCCGATACGAGGGTAAAATCAAGAATCTCGTGGAAGATAGGGAAAACCTCAAACTCCTCTACGTTCAAAAGAGGAAGAGATCAGGGACCTTCGTGTCGATCTAACGAAGGCTCACCGAGGACAAACTGAGTCATTGAGTAGGCAATGTAACTTTTTGGGAGTTTGCTACATGTTCATTTGACTTAACGATTAACATTTCGTCTTTACAAGCCCAGCAGAAGGGCGAGTTGGTGCAGCAGCTTCGAGAGGAGGTCAACACAAATGAGGCCTAGACCCTGGGTTGCAAGTAGCATATGGATCGTCTTGCCTCAGAGTAAGATGCTTCGGGCCCAGCTGATTTCGTTCGAATTCCATCTTCAAAATGGAAAGGGGGAAATCTTGGTCCGGATCCAAAAGATTGAGGAGCTCAAAACTAAATCAGCCGCCAAAATTGCAATGGCTAAATCTAAGGCAGAGGCATTTCTGGCATGTTATCAAGCTGACACCGAGGCTGCCGACATTCAGGCACAGGAGATCTCTCTCTCTGTTGATGTCAAATTTTTGTTTCATATCGATCACGCCATGTGACAATCCCAGAGGCAGACTCTCGAGGAAGTGGATGCACGTTGTTTTGACCTCTCAGCTGATATCGAAAAGGCAAAAACTTTGGAGGATGAGGCTGCCACTTTACTCTCCGATGATGAAGACTTTGCTAGTGGTTCCGAGAGCGGAGGAGATGAGGATGAAGTCCCTAAGGATGAGGTTCTCGAAGTTGTGTCTCCCCAAGATGCGGCTCCCAAAGTAGACTAGGACCTTAGAATTTTTTTTTTTTGTGTTAGGTCCTTTGTGGGCATTGCAAATACCTTTTATGTATATAAGGGATGCCTTTTCTTTCTGCTCCATCTCCGATTTGTAATAAAGTCTGCGTCATTATCGTTCTATGAAATTTTTTGATGTTATAACTTCAATAATCGACTGAGCACTGGGATTGGCTTAGAGTAAAACAGACCTTTAGTTCTTTTAAGTAATTGATGGGAAATATTATAATAGAATATCTTCTAAGGTTTTTTTTATGAATCTTTGAGCTACGCTTAAGTCGATTTGATGCGAGCTCGGGATGGTGGGAGCCTTAGGTCTGAATTAAGTGAGAATAAGGTCTCAAACTCTAAATTTTTTGGCCTTTAGGCTCTTTTAGATTGGGCTGATATGGCCTTTAAGAGACAGATATTATTTGCCCTTTTCGGCTTAAAGACTTAGTAAATATTTCTTTATCTCTTAGCATGAATTTTTTTTACCCATTGTGTATTCTACGAGTTTAATGTCGATCGGAACCCTTTTATTTTTTGTGCCTTAGCACAAGTTTGTATTTAGATAATTCATACCTCTTACGGTTTTTTCGAGGGATAACTTTATCGAAGCCCTTTGATTATTTTGCCGAGGGTGGCCTTTATTAATCGTTTTTCAGAGAATTCAAATGCCAATTTTTGTTGTGGGATTCAGACATCTCCGAGCCACGTTCTTTCGGCCCTAGCCTTTAGTGTGGTCGTAGCATTCGAGTATGCCTCTTGGACTTGTTTCTCGGTAACATTTCAAACATGTTCGAAATTCCCCGAGTATGATTGCATTGACCTTTATGTCGAGGGGTGCCTTTTTGAGGTCTTATGAATCTGAGTTTAGATAACTCGAATATGTTGACTATCAACGATAGTCCTCAAGTATTCGAGGTGTATTTGCATTTTGGCCATTGAGTAGTTTCTCATAGAATCACAAGTATGGAGCTCGTATAGTAGCAAATTTCTTTGAAACACAAAATGTTTGATATAAAAAGAAGGTTTCTTTGAATAATTCATACATGCGTACATGTTTTTCCATCTGGACTCGACTATTTTATATGGACATGGTTCATCCGACTGTATGGACCATTATACAGTTTTCCTATCGAGACCCTCTTTGGCATAAAGTATTTTTCTCGAAAATATAACCTCTGAGGTTGATGCCCCCCAGTATTCGAGGTTGATTGAAAATAACCATTAGATAATGTTGAATTCTCCTAAGGAGGCACATAGTTGTTGCCTCTTTAAAAACCTCGCCAGAAAAAATGATTTGGGATAAAACCTGATAGAAAGGAAAAAGAGTGAAACGCGTGCTTTAAAACCTAAGGTCTTGGTGTAGAAGATTTCTCTTGAAGTCTTCGATCGAACATCCGGAATAAGCTAGCATCAAATATAAATGGAAAATGGAGAAGGTCATACCTCAGCAATAATATCATTTGAGTAGTGATACATTCCAGTTGTTTGAAAATTGTTCGCCTTCCATTGTGTCGAGTTTGTAAGATCCTTTTCTGATGGCTAGTTATGGTCCTTCTAGTTTCCCTTCATTTGGGTCTTGACTATTGACGGTGACTTTCCTTACAACTAAGTCCCCAATTCCGAACTTTCGAAGGTTGGTTCTTCTATTATAACATCTCTCGATTCTTTTCTTTTGTGCAACCATCCAAACAAGTGATGCTTCTCTTTTTCATAGCTCGGTATTCATAGCCTCGTGATTTGATTTCTCCAATGCATGTTGAAATTTGGAACTGCGCTTCTCGATCTCAATTAGAATTAAGTCCTCGGATCCATATACTAAAGAGAATGGGTTTACCCCCATGCTGGACTTCGATGTCATTCGATATGCCCAAAGAACCTCGGGTTTAACCTTTTCTTTAAGTTTTGAATGAAAGTCTTGTTTGTTGATTCGGCATGTCCGTTTGCGCTCGTGTGATACGACGATGATAAGATCCTTTTTGTATTCTATGATTCAAGGAAATTCGCTACCTTGTTGCTGATGAATTACTTTCTGTTGTCCATATGATTTCGGCAGGTATCCCGAATCAACAAACGATGTGGTCCCAGATGAAGTCTATAACTTCGTTTTCTTTGACTTTCTCGAAGGCATGTGCTTCCACCTAGAAAAGTAGTTAGTAATAAACAAAATGAATTTAGCTTTACCTGAGGCTGTTGGTAGAGGGCCAACGATGTCTATTCCCCATTTCATAAAAGGTCATGGGGACACGACTGAATGAAGTTGCTATCCGGGCAGATAAATCATCTATACAAACCTTTGACATTTATCAAATTTTCTAACAAACTCCTTAGTGTCTTTTTCCATGATATCCCAGTAACAACACGCTCTAACAATTTTGTGAATCAAAGACCGACGTCGGATTTGGTTTCCACAAGTGCCTTTGTGGATCTCTCATAAAATACAATCATTGTCCCACGACCCTAAACATACCGCCAATGGTCCATCGAATGTCTTTCTATATAATGTTCCATTTTTATCCAATGTGAATTGAGCGGCCTTGGTTCGTAGAGACCTTGACTCATTATGGTCCGATGGGAGCTTTCCATTTTAAAATATTCAATATACTTATTCCTCAAATCACAAGTCAAACTTATAGAATTTATCTCGGCGTCACCCTCCTCGACCACAGATCTCGATAACTTGACGATAGTCCCTGGGATAATATCATCTTCCTCGACTGATGACCCCAAGTTTGCAAGTGCATTGGCCTCACTATTTTTTTCTCGAGGTACATGGTCTAGAGTCCACTCCTTGAAGCAGTGCAAGGTTACCTGTAGCTTGTCCAAATACCTTTGCATCCTATCCTCTCGAACTTTGAAGCTTTTGTTTAGTTGGTTCACCACCAATAAAGAATCCCACTTGGCTTCAACGACTCCTTCCCCCAATCTTTTAGCTAGCTCGAGACCTGCAATCATGGCCTCATACTTTGAAGCTTGTCGAAATACCTTTGCATCCTATCCTCTCAAACTTTGAAGCTTTTGTTTAGTTGGTTCACCACCAATAAAGAATCCCACTTGGCTTCAACGACTCCTTCCCCCAAACTTTTAGCTAGCTCGAGACCTGCAATCATGGCCTCATACTCAGCCTCATTTTTTGTCAACCTAAAAGTTTTGATAGATTTTCAAATAGCATTACCTGTGGATGGCTTCAAAACAATTCCAAGCCTTGACCCTTTCACATTTGAGGCACCGTCCTTGAAGAGGGTCCATACCCCTA
Source organism: Nicotiana benthamiana (assembly GCA_034376525.1). Taxonomy (NCBI): domain Eukaryota; kingdom Viridiplantae; phylum Streptophyta; class Magnoliopsida; order Solanales; family Solanaceae; genus Nicotiana; species Nicotiana benthamiana. The sequence goes on along the minus strand of CM067338.1, from coordinate 53,393,631 downwards.
ATGATTTACCCGATTTTAATAGAAGTTCCTTTTCCACTTCTGCTACGAGGGTTGGTGTAAAATCATCCATGAAGTTTGCTACAATTTGATACTTGATTGTCGTTCGGGTTGATATTCGATATCATACCCGCCATGTTCGACAGCCCATTTGGCCAATCATCCTGATAACTCGGGCTTGTGCAAAACATTACGGAGAGGATATGTGGTTATCACACATATGGGATGGCACTGGAAATATGGCTTTGACATTCTAGATGCCCTTATTAATGCAAGCGCCAATTTCTCTAAGTGTACCTAGTTTCAGCATCTCCTAAGGTCTGACTTGCGTATGAAATAGGAAACTGTGTACCTTGTTCTTCTCAAACTAGTACACCACTTACTGTTATTTCAAACATTTCCAAGTATAAGTATAACTTCTCTTCAACCTTGGGAGTGTGGATCAGAGGTGGGCTCGGTAAGTATCACTTCAAAACCTCCATTACTTGTTGAAATTCCAGGGTCCATGGGAAATAATTTTTCTTTTTACGTAAGGAAAAGAATCTGTGGCTTCGATCAGACGACCTCGAAATGAATCGGCCCAAGGCAGTTATCCGTCTAGTTAGCCTTTGTACGGCTTTCACACTGTATATGACGAAGATATCCTCACTGACCTTAATCTTATCAGGGTTGATTTCGATTCCCTAATTTGATACCATGAACCAAGGAATTTGCTCGAGCCGACCCTGAAGGCACATTTTTCGAGTTTAATTTTCATGTTGTGCTTCCTCAACATTTTGAATGTTTCCTACAAATAAGTCAAATGGTCCTCTCCGCGCTGCGACTTAACTAGCACGTCATCAAAATAAACTTCCATTGACTTAACTATTTGTTCTTCGAACATCTTATTTACTAAGTGTTGGTAAGTAACTCCTACGTTTTTTAGCCTGAAGGGAATTACATTGTAATAGTATGTTCTATACTTGGTGATAAACGAGGTCTTCTCCTGGTCTTCCGGGTTCATCTGAGTTTGATTGTACCCAGAATAGGCATCGAGAAAGGTAAGGATCTCGCGGCCAACTGTGGCATTGATTATGCGATCGATGTTTGACAGTGGAAAAGAGTCTTTAGGGCATGGTGTTTAAATCCTTGTAATTTATGCACATTCTAAGTTTGTTACCTTTTTTAGGGACAACAACTACATTGGCTAACCATTCAGGGTGTTTAACCTCCCTAATGGACCCTATTTAAAGAAGCTTAGTTACCTTCCTTTATAAAAGCATGATTCACCTCATACTGGGGCCTTCTGTTTTGCTTCACCGATTTGAAGCTGGGGTCGAGGCTTAATCGGTGTGTTGTTATTTCTGGTGGGATCTCTGTCATGTCTAAATGGGACCAAGCAAAATAATCCATATTATTAATAAGAAATTGAATTAGTTTTTTGCTTAGTTTGGGGGTTAACCCCATTCCCAGGGGTACTTTTCGCTCGGGCATGTATTCAATCAATAAAACATGTTCCAGCTCCTCGACCGTTAACTTGGTCGCATCAGATTCTTTGGGAAAAATGAAAGTTCGAGAAGTAAGGAAATCGTCTTCTTCTTCTTCGATTACCTATTTCTCCGATTTGGTCGAGGCTAGGGATGGTGATTGCTATTCGGCCATCTGCTTATCTTATGTGCTCAATTTTTTTGAGGCCGAAAGTGCTGATATCGATGCCACCTTGTCGACTGCAAACATTTCCTTTGTGGCGTGTTATACCCCGTAAACTATTTTCCCACCACCTATTGTCGGGAATTTCATCATTTGCTGAAAGGTCGATGATACTGCCCTCATGTTGCAGATCCATGGCCTCCCGAGTAGTGCATTATATCTCATGTCACCATCGATAACATGGAATTTTGTATATTGGATGGTCATGGCAACATTTACTTGTAGGATTATCTCCCCCTTTGTTGTTTCACTTGGCATGTTGAAGACGTGTAGGAGTCGAGATGCAATCACAATTTGGTCCTGTAGCACGAGTTTGTCTACGACCCTCGATCTGAATGTTTTCTAAGCTACCTGGATCCACTAGAACACGTGTAACTTGAATTTTATGTAACAAAATAGAAATTACCAAGGCGTCGTTGTGCGGCTGAGAAATGCCCTCCTCTTCTTCATCACTGAATGATAGGATGCCTTCGGGTATATTACCCCGAGTCTTCTTTTCTCTTGTGATGTATACGTTGGTATGTTTGAATATAGGCCCTTGTGCAACATCGACCCCGCCAAAAATTATATGAATTACATTTTGTGGTTTCTCCTGCTCATTCTTTCTGTTGGCGTCTCTTTCTCTGAAGTGATTCTTAGCTCGATCACTAAGGAACTCTCGAAGATGTACCTCGTTCAACAATCAAGCTACCTCCTCCCTCAACTGTCTGCAGTCTTTGGTCCTATGGCCATGTGTGCCAAGATATTTACATATCAAGTTTGTGATCTTTGAGAAAGATTGGGTTGAATAGGTCTGGGCGACCTCGGGTCTTTGATCCTTCCGATAACAGATATAATCCCTGATGTATCGACACTAAAATTATACTCTGATAACTGATGTTCTTCCTCGAGATCGGTATATTTATCAAAACCATTCTTAATCATATGTCCTCGAGAATTTTTTCCTTGATCATTTCTTCGATCGTTCCGAGGAGGATTGCACCCTAAACCATTGTTTCTTCTATATGCAACATATAGCTGATATCGTTCTTTGTTCAACCTTGGTTCCTTATCGGTATCCCTCGGAGCTTTAACTCACAATCTAGTTAGGTGAACTGAATCCGAGGGCTCCTAGATGGTCATCCTCGACCGTGATCTTCAATTGATAATGATTATGCACATCTGCCCAAATTACAGCCGATTTCTCGATCACATTTTGATTCAACTGTTGGGACGCTATTGAGCTCCGCTCGTTCATCCCCTGGGTGAAAGCTTGAACAGCCCAATTATCTCTGATCGGTGGTAATGGTTCCATTTGAAATGGGGATATGAACTCCATTAGAATTTCATCACATCTCTGTCTTATCATAAAAAAGTCTAATTTCCTTGTTACGGCCTTTATGGCCCGGCGTGCGTCTTCGCGAAGGTGTTTTCTAACATAGAAAGAAGTCTATGGAATTCGTGGCAAGTTCTGATGCCAAATCATTGATCCCTTTGAAAAAGTTTTCCTAAATGTTTCAACAAAACTGACTCGATCTCATCATCATTTAAGTCGTTTCCTTTAATCCCGCATGTGCACGAAGTGATGTGTTCATTAGGATCACTCGTCCTATTGTACTTTGATATTCTGGCATATGGAATTTCTTAGGAATGGGATTCAGGGCTGACCTCTAGAAAATAGCTTTTGCACGAACTTCTTTGCATCCAACCTTTTAAGATCGGGGTGCCCCCGGTATTTGATCAATACGAGAGTTGTATGTTTCCACTTTCTTTTCATTATCTTCAATTTTTTATCTCCCGAATCGATTCTTTTGGGGAGCTCCTCGAGCATCTTTATAATTTCAGGATCAATCCACGATCCATTACCATTCGACCTATCTAGCACCAGCTCAATACGACGAGTGATTTCTGGTTTGACCACACTCAGAGTTTTATGTTGACTTCGAAGCTGAGCGATAGCAACCTGCTAAGCTTGTAGCATCTTGAATATTACCTGGAGACTAACTCTCCCATCTCCTACACCCTGTGTTCCTTGGCCAGTAGAGCAGACCTCCATGCGTACACTTCCTCTGGGGTTTGCGCCTAAGTCCGCATTCAAAGAAATGTGCGAACTAATATCGACTGGTTCTACAATCGGCACTTCCCTAGGGTTAATTGGTGGTACACCGGATCCTGGAGCAACTACATTATTGTTTTCCCCGTTAAATCCAAGACCATTATCGCCATGTCCGGGTAGATTTTGTGAGTTTGACATATTTTAACCTAAGAACAAAAACTTTTTGACAAGAACAAGTGTGAAAATAACGTGTGTTATTAGAATCAATATTGGAACAATCACTATTATCCTTAGCCCCATGGTGGGCGGCAAACTATTTACCCTAAAATCCGAGTAACAATTAAACTTGTATTATAATTTTAAATATATGTGGTTTAATCTAATACTAACTGATAAACGGGGAATCAAATGTATAAATTAAAGAGTAAGGTAAACCAACCCAGTATGTAAGCAAGTCCCGACCTCGAGCTATGGAAACCTCGAGGTAGGTGAATAAGAACAATAAATTAATCATAAGGCAATTAAGATGAACAGTAAGCGAGAAAGTGATATATATGTACATACATACATATATATATATATATATATATATATATATATATATATATATATTCTCTTGTAAATGAATGATGTGTTACAAATGATTGGGTCCCCTTTATATAGTAGGAGAATCCTAAATAAGGTACACTTCTAATTGTATTAGGGAATCTTATTATACATTTGTCTAAATGCATAGTACAAATTTGTTCGATAATTTACGCCATGATCTTAGGGTCACTGCGGGAATCTCGTTCTTTCATTTATGAAACCGTAACGGTATTATCTCGAGGTTGGTCATACTTGGCCTCGGTGTTCATCGAGCACTTCAATCATTGAGTCTTGTACTCCGCTATCGAGCTCGAGCTCGGTCTATTTTGAACTTGCTCTCGAAGCGACCTATCGAGCCTATGGAATCGGACATATTTTATTCTGATCGTATACAAACACTAACTTAATTATGATAATTTATTGTCTTTCTACATTTATTACATGACTTATCTAAACCAAATTTCGAATAGTTCCTTTGTCGAGGTATTAAAATTTTCAAGCACTATCCTTGTATTACTTTCCTCCAAACCCTAGAAATCAGTCTAAAAAAGACTAAAATGATTTACTAAAAATAGAATAAGACTATTGGAAATTAAGGTCGAGGGTTATGTGGCTAAATGAGGGAGATGCTAACACTAAGTTTTTTCACATCCCTGCCTCCAATAGAAAAAGAAGGAATAAGATTAACCTCTTTAAATATGAGGAAGGAAATTGGATCTATGACCCTCATCTAGTCACCTCTCATGTTTCTAATTATTTCACTTTTATTTTAACCACATCACACAACAAAATCAAGTCGGGTTAGTCCTCTAAAAAACATCTCTCAAACCTCTTTAAACCTTAATTATCCAGATTATCCCCTACATGATATTGAAATCAAAAGGGCTCTCTTCTCCTTTAAACTTTTCAAAGTGCCTGGTCCAGATGGCTTCCATCCATTCTTTTCCCAAAAATACTAGGATATTATAGGACCCTCTATGACAAACTTGCATCATGACATCTTTAGGAATCAATAAATCCCCCAAGAACACTTACCTCTACCTAATTCCAAAAATACTCAATGCCAACAACATAAAACATTTCAGACCTATTGGACTATGTAACAACATTTAAAAATTAATAACTAAAATCCTAGAAAATCGTTTCAAACCTTTCCTTGATCATCTTATCAGTCCTTAAAAAAATAGAAGGGTGTTTGATAATGCTATTATTATTCAGGAACTAATTTCAAAAATCCATAAATTAGAAAGAAAATAAGGTCACATGCTCCTTAAAATTGAGCTAGAAAAGACTTTTGACCGGATAGAATGGTAATTTGTGAATCACACTTTAACCTACGTCAATTTCTCTCAAAATTTTAATAAACTCCTCTTAAACTACATCTCAACTAGTTCCGCAGATGTACTAGTTAATGGCTCAATTAGTCCATTTTTTAATCCAAGTCGAGGAATTAGGCAAGGGGATCCTATATCCTCTTATGTCTTTATCCTTTGTCTGGAAATGTAGTCAAGACACATAAACCATCAAGTTGATGTTAGAAATTAGGATCCAATTACCATAGGGAAAAGAAGCCCCAAGTTTTCACACTTTTTCTTTGTGGACGATCTCACCCTAATGGCTAAAGCCAATATGAAATCGTTCCATGCAATCCAAAAAGGCTTAGACCTTTTTTGTAATCTATCATGGCAATGTATCAACACTTCAAAGTTCAAAATTATCTTTTATAACAATTGTCCCCAAACTCTCATTAAAGAAATTACCAATACTTTGAGTATTAAAAGAAGTGATTTCTTTTGTACATATCTAGGTTTTCCTATACTAAACAAACTCCCTAGACCAAAATATTACAAATTCATAATTGACAAAGTGAGAGCCAGACTAACGGCTTGAAAAATGAATTTTATCAATATAGCTGGACGAACGACACTATCACTTTCTTGTCTAAACTCAATCCCTTACCACTATATGCAATACACCCTACTTCCTACAAACATTCTTCATAAAAGTGACAAAATACAAAGGGACTTCATATGGGTACTACCAGTGAGAGGAAAAGAATTCACCTCATCAAATGGTCCATCATTTGCCAACAAAAAAGCAAGGGAGGCCTTGTACTCCTTACGGCTAAAGATAAAAACCTTTGCAGCCTTGCTAGCCTAGCCTGGAGAGCCCTTACGAACCCTACCACCCCATGGGAAAACCTAAATTATTAGTAACTATGCTAAAATCTTCAACACCAGTAAAAAAAATTATATGGAAAAGCATTCAAAAGGGGTAGGAGTTATGTTCCAAATGTATCATTTGGTAGCCCCACCACTAATCCAACATGAACATTTGGGAAACCTATTTGATTCCGAATGTGGGAAGCCTTAGAAAAATAATAAAAGGGCCCTTACTAAGAAAGGATTACTCAATAAGAATAAGAGACATATTTGATGGCAAAAACTGGCACTTTAGCAATATATCCCTCAGTCTCCCCATATAATCATGGACACCGTATCAAAGGTTAAAATCTATATAAAAAACCCGAATTGTGATATCCCTATTTGGTCTCTATATACGAAAGGCTTCTTTACAAGCAAAACTTGCTATACTATCATGGACTCTAATGAGCAGGGAAATTGATAAAGATCTTCTTTCTAAAGAGATTCGATTCGAAACTCTTATATGTCCAAGGTTCAATATTGAAATAATATGATTAGGGATCTTTCATGCCCTAATAAAATCAAATTCTTCCTATGACAATGATTTCATAATAGAATACCTTGTAGACAATATCAAGTAAAATTGGCTTAAATATTGACCCCCACTACCTTATATGTAGACATCATATAGAAGAATCCTAAATACATATTTTCTTTAAATGTCAAGCTAGTAAATAACTTTGGGACAGCCTTGGATAATAATTTTTAAATTGGAATCTCTTCTTTCCTTTTGCTATCTGGCATATTTGGGTAAACAGGAATATCAATAACCAAAACACTACAAACTATCCTTTCAAAATTAACCACTCAATGGTAGCGCTACCGAATTTCGACTCCTAACTGAAAACATCATTCTACCTTATCCAAAAATCCATGTCAATGTTAAATGCATAAACCCAAACGAATGATTTAAATTAAATTTTGATGCAAATTTCAACAAAAGTCTGCAAAAGTGTGGCCTGAGTGGAGTAATCAGAAATGCTAATGGCCACTGGATAGTTGGAAATGAAAAATAAGCTCATGTACGTGGATCAATGCATGCTGAGATCAAAACACTACTAGCGGGATTTAAAAGAGCCCTTAATTGGGGGAGGTTCCCTCTCTGAATTAAAACATATATGATAGAGGTAATCATGTCAATCCAACAAGGTAATAATCTTTATGCTAACATTGTAAAAAAAAAAAATGCAGGTTGTTAAGAAGACATGTCGAAGTGAAAGCCCTTGGTATATTGGACGTAAATTTATGCACGAGCTATGCAAACAAATTTAAAAACGGTAGATAGCCTGGTTCCTATAGGTCGTGGTCAACGAGAACTTATAATCGGGGACCGACAAATTGGAAAAACTAATATTTCTATCGATAACATATTAAACCAAAAGCAACTGAACCCAAAGGCCACATCTGAGAGTGAGACATTGTATTGTGTATATGTAGCGATTGGACAGAAACGCTCAGCTGTGGAACAATTAGTTTAAATTCTTTGAGAAGTGAATGCTTTGGAATATTCTATGTTATAGAAGCCACCGCTTCGGATCCTGCTCCTCTACATTTTAGGCCCCATATTCTTGGTGTGCTATGTGGGAATATTTCTGCGATAATGGAATGCACGCATTAATAATCTATGATGATCTAAGTAAACAGGCGGTAGCATATCGACAAATGTCATTATTGTTACGCCGACCACCAGGTTGTGAGGCTTTCCTAGGGGATATTTTCTATTTGCATTCTCGTCTCTTAGAAAGAGAGGCTAAACGATCAGGCGCAGGTAGCTTGACCGCGTTACCCGTCATTGACATACAAGCGGGAGATGTATCGGCCTATATTCCCATTAATATGATCCCCATTACTGAATCTGTTTGGAAACGGAGCTCTTTTATCGCGGAATTAGACATGCGATTAACATCGGATTATCTATCCGTCGTGTCGGGTCTGGTGCTCAATTGAAAACAATGAAACAAGTCTGCGGTAGTTCAAAACTGTAATTGGCACAATATCACGAAGTGGTCACCTTTTCTCAATTTGGCTCAAACCTTGATGCTGCGACTCAGGCATTACTCAATAAAGGTGTAAGGCAGACAAAAGTACTGAAACAATCACAATATGCACCACTGCCAATTGACAAAAACAAATTCTTGTCATTTATGCAGCTGTCAATGAATTGTGTGATCGAACGCCACTATACAGAATTTCTCAATATGAGAGAGCCATTCCAAATAGTGTCAAGCCAGAATTACTAGAATCCTTTATAGAAAAAGGTTACTTAACCAATGAAAGAAAGACGAAACCAGATACATTCTTAAAAGAAAGTGCAGAAGCAGGTAATCATCCAGCACGAGTTCAGGCAAGGGAATAAGGTACCTCAGTAGCTGGCACAGATGGCAACTGCTGGTCTCAGGAAGAAAAAGAAAGTTTTTGTGTATCCACCCGAAGGTGTTAAAATTCTAGTAGAACGTGATTTACTAGAAAAATATGTTTTTGGAAAACTTTTATCTTGTGATGCTTGTAAAACTTTAGCAAGCCTAAGTAATCAAAGTGTCTTGTGTGACCCTAATTATGAATCTCATGTACTGCTTGTTCCTTAACCTTTGATATATATATATATATATATATATATATATATATATATATATTAAATGTTTGCTAAAAAAAGGTTAAAATAGTTTGCCTTTTAACTCTCCAAATGATCCGGATTTGCCCTTAAAGTTACTGGTCTAAATTTATCCTTTATGCTGCAGCTCTTAGGCCAGAGTGGCAAATTTGAGTCATTTGGTAACAGCAGGGGTAAAGAGAAGATATGTTTTTAACGGAGAATAAATTTTTTCTAAATCATACAGTCCAAGGTATATTTGAGCCTTTGCTCTTTTTCTTTTGAAAAACACGAGGCACTGCAAATAACAACTTGAAGGAAAAAAAGAAGAGGAAAAACTCATCAAAGATGGCAAATTGCCAAGATTAGCGTTGCCGCTGTGCCTTTATCTGTAGGGAATGGGGATGGTTTCCCATCTTTTCCTGTTCTGCATTCTTAGGACAGAATCAAATGTAGCAACATTTTACGAAAGAAAAGCTCATTGCTCTCTCCATTGCCCCTCTCTATCCTTTTTCGTTATTTTGCTCCTTTGGACCAAAAGTTCTCTTTTTTTCCGCACACACGAAAAAAATCCTTTTTTTTCTTTTTTTCCAGAGAAAAATAACCAGTTTTACTCTAAACTAGATGACAAGAGAGACTGCAATTTCACTAGAAGATTGCGCAGTATTGTCCCGTGATGGATGTATTAAAGGATGCACATCTTGAAACAACAATAAAATAATAGACCAGTTTAATAAACAAACACTTATTTGAAATAACCTCTAAATATTATATCAAATATTCGTAATCTTATTCATGGCCAAACGGCTTAATTAGAAGACAAACATAATTCATAGACGACTCAAAAGATGACACACCACTCCCTCGTAGAGGCATTGACAAAGGAACAACAGGACAACACTGTTATCAACCACATAAGACTTCTTGCCATACTAGGCAATTGCAGTTAACTGTTTACTGCAAGCTGGACCATGCATGTGATTTAAAGCTGGACATTCGTGTTGTTGAGATGTCATTTTTCACAAGTTCCCTAAGTTTCATGTGAACTAGGTCATATAATGACGATACATATGCTGCAACATTTGTACGATGTAGCAGAACGTTAAAAAAATAAAAAAGAATAAGTTCTGGGTGATTTTTCCATATGATATGATATGATTTTGAGGGCTTACAGAAGTACAATTTCACAAGACAGAAATGTTCAAGTCGACCATACCCATACTAGAAGCTCTAACAAATGCAAAAGCTTCATAAAGCAGACAACCACTTATGCATCATTGTGTGTCTTATCAGTCTCGCCCCTTGACCAACAGACAGTCTTATTCAGTCACATGCAGATCTATTAACCCTTTCAAACTCCATCAATGTCATCATTTACCAAACTAGAGTTTGGCAAATCTAGGTTTTCTTTTCTCATTATGTGCTGAAATTGCTTCTTTCAAGTCATCTGACAAAAGGACACCAGAATTCCATGTGGCAATATAATCTAGGCCTTGTTCAACTGTCAAATCCCTACTTTTCAGCAACACCGTTTTTGTTCCAATAACAGCGAGTGGAGACTTTGCAGCTATTTCTGCATTTAAGAAAAAGTATCAATAACATATTAGCCAGCAATGCTTTCAAACCCTCCTCTTTGATGAAGAACCACAATTACTGTAAAATCCACCAGTACACTGTACATATATGTATCTCTTTTGGCCAAGTACTGTAAAAGATCAATGTCACAGTAATTATGCACAAGATACCAATATCAATTCCAAGAAGGCAAGAAACTTTGACAATGTAAAATCCACCAGTACATATAAATATTTCTTTTTGGCCAAGAATTGTAAAAGAGCAATGTCACAGTAATTATGCATAAGATACCAATATCAATTCCAAGAAAGCAAGAACTATGCAGATAAAAGAACTGATTCACCAATGCCAGAGAGAGTTGAGGAGAAGCAACAAGAAATAAACTACTTAGTAAAAGGCCTGGTAAGTTACCAAAAGCTCATGGTGGAAACAACTGAGTGGAGGAATAACCTATTTTATAAGAACTTGACTGACAGCTCGCATTTTACTTAAGCAAGGAACAAAATCAGATATGCAAAGATATACACTAATGACACCAGTTCAAATCTCTGTCACACACCATGGTATGCCAAGGTCCTATGACCTTCCATTTAAGGTAAAGAAGGCAGTGTAATTCCAGCCTTAAGTGTTTCCTAATTGAAGACTGCCTACATTAGATTTGAGTAAGGCATAAGTTAACTGACACAGACTACCATATTAGACCAATGGCAGTAGTGTACACAAAGAAGGAAAGAAATTAGGATAGAAGATCTGAATCGCCTTGGATCTCTAGTTTGTTCGACTTTTAACTTTTTCAATCTTCAATTCCCCATTTTTAATAAAATTTCATATGAAACAAATAAGGCAAATCACATTTCTGCGTCCCTTGTTTTGCAATTTTATCTCACAAAGACCCTTGTAAATCCAAAAGCTAATTCCAACTATCTTCTTCAGCATTGACAAATCAATGGAAGTTCCACCAAAAAACATACAAAAGAAGATCATTCAGAAGTCAATGCTTTTATGTTGACAAGTTAAACGATCAAAGAGACATGAGTGATCGAGCCTTACCTACATGCCTTTTTCAATGTTAGACTCCGGAACACTCCCCGCAACTTTGCACAAGTGTGCCAGTGTCGATTCTCATCACTCAAGCATGAAATTAAGTAAAGCGCTAAATCAAAAGATTAACTTACTATTTCCCAAATGAGAGATGCAAGGTCAAGTTATACTCATACAACAACAACAGCTATGCATCAATTAGACTTCAAGGCTATATGAATCCTCACTGTCCATGTTGCTTCATTAAGCTCATCGCAGTCCAATATTATAATAAGTATTGCTCAGTTGTACTCATAAAACTTTTAAAAGGTTCTGGTTGGAGGAGAAGATGAAGCTTGGCCTAAATAGCTAAAGCTGCTCTAAAGTGAGCCTAGGCCAGCATAACACTTACATTGTTTCATATGACGTAAGAATTCGAGCGAGTACGCATACGTTTTGTGCTCTTTTGATGTGAATTCAAGTGATAACGTGAATAATAAGCCATGGATATAGATATGGTTTGCAAAATAGCTCTTGAAAATAATGTTGCCTCTAGTAGGGAAATGCTTGCAACAGAGCTGAGCAGTTGTCTTTGTGCTGCATATGTTAAAACTAAGGTCGAATCTGGAGAGTATCTTCCCTCTCTCTAGAGTTGATGTATTATGATGCGAACAGAGCTGATGTATTATGATGCAAACAGTAATCCACAAAGACTTTTTATTAATGGTAGTGGTGTAGGTGGTCAAACTGACATTGCAATTACAGAAAGCCCAACTAGGCAGATTGTAACACAATCTCCACGTGAAGAGTAAGTATGTGTAAGATGCTAGTAAACTGAAGGTCAATTTGCTACAAAGATAATAAGAAATGGAAAAATCTTTTATTCGTCTCTCTTCAGAAGTTCAAACTACTGATCAGACACAAGTAAACCGTTCCAACTTGCAGGAAAAGAACTTGAGGTCATGCTAATTAGGATAGTGAGAAACTACTATAAGCCCTCAGCCATAATAGAAAGATGTTTACGTTGAATAAGTCAAAGACTAGAATACAAGAAGAAAAATGGGAAAAGAAGTCTGAATATAGAAGTTCTATCAATGACTATTTATCCTACAAATAAAGCTAATATAAACGGTCAAAAATGTTTCAATCATGCCCCAGGCAAGTGGTTGCTATTAACATTCGCTACAAAGCTCAAGGCCCCAAGCTCGTAAGATCATGCCAATAAAGCTAATATGGTAGAGGAAACATTGAACGAGAACAATCAAAAAACAATTGAATGAGAAGTAATAGCTAGTGCTGGATTCTTGCTATTACAATATTTTTAAAGTAAGGAGTGAAGAATTTTCCAATCGTGGTTAAGTTTATCATGATGGAGGAAGCAATTATTCCCATCTTAACGCAAAGATAAAGAGGAAATAACTTCATATCAGTAATGCCATTTTTCCTGATTTGCTTCGCACCAAATCCATTAGGGTCCTCTTAAGCACGGAGGACGCATAAAAGCTTATAAATGAAGCCATTGAGGGGGGATTGTGAGTGGACAACTGCCAAGTGAGCTTCAGAATCATTTATGCATGAAGGCGATAAGATGAGCAGTGTGATTCCCACCATAGCCTTGAAAATCCGGAGGTGTAATGAAGTTAAAGAAGGTTTCTAGTGTCAGTGCGAGCAAAAGCTCAAACTCATTAGTTACTTCCTCGGCTCCAATTTTTGTGACACACTTTCCTTATTGGTCTGTTACAAAAAAAAATGCTACACTTTTATATTTGGAAAAAGTTATGCGAAATGTTTAAGACCACAAGTTCCAAAAGTCATTTTTTTCTAAAATTCCTGTCGAGTCAAACTATATCACATAACTTGGAAAGCATGGAGTATCAGTTGAATCACTATTGAGAAGCAAAACAAATTTACATATTAGTAGTAGCTAATATTGTGGATGCCTAGATGTTGAATGGTAGTATCCTCTACCAAGTACACTGTTATTTTCAGTGTACAGATTTCTTAACAATCCTTTCAAAACTTAAGAGGTACAATTCATAAAAGTAAGAAGCCAACCGATTTTCCCCGGATATCATGATGCGCTTAAATTTCACATGTATAGTGTACGGTCTTCAAAAATAACTTAATTAGGCATCAATCCAAAACAACAACAATTTTTTTCAACCAAGAAATATTGAAGAGAAGAGGTAAACGAAAAAAGGATGGAACTATACTACAAAAAAGTATTTTAGAAAAACTGAAAACACCACCCTTACCCTCAGCAACAACGTTGACACCTTCCATCAAAGCTTCTTTAGAAGTAAAAACCTTAGAGACCAAGCCCAAATCTTTAGCTTCGGAAGCCGTAAAACTGCGACCAGTTAAAGCCAACTCCATTGCATTCCCAAACCCAACAATACTCGGAAGCCTCTGAAGTGTTCCGAGATCAGCCGTAATGGCTAAATCCACCTCTTTCACCGAGAAAAATGTATCAGAACAACAATACCTAATATCACACGCCGTAATTATGTCAATAGCACCACCGATACATGCGCCGTGGACAGCAGCAATTACCGGCTTACGGCAACTCTCTAAGGCAGTAACAGCCTCTTGCAGGAACTTGATATGTCGCCGGAGCTTCACAACGCTGCGGCCGTGATCAGCGGCGTGGGTTTCTTTGAAAGTGATAGATAATGTTTGAAGGTCGATGCCGGAACAGAAGTGCTTGCCGGAGCCGGCGAGGATGATGACGGCGACATCGGGGTTATGATCGAGTGAGGAGATGGCTTTGGGGAATTCAGTGAAGAAGTCACGTGACAGAGCGTTGAACTGGCCGGGTCGGTTTAGATACAAGTAATAGACCCGAGAATTTGGGGATTTTTGTATGATTTTCAGTGATTTGTATTCCATCGTTTGTGCAGTACAAGTAGAATGATACTAACTAAAAAGGGAGACGGATGAAACTCTGACTGAGGCTCAGCGAGAGCTGCCTATTTTGGACTGGATTACTATAAAACAAAATATCCAATTAGCTTCGTTCACGCCACGAGAACGTTTACTTTCTCTATTTCTGCAACAAGTAAAATCGCACAAATGGGATAAGGAGAATCTAGTACTTCCTTCGTTTTATATTTTTTGATATATTTTTTTTTAGTCTGTTTCAAAATAAATAATATATTTTTAAATTTAAAAATAATTCAATATTAAACTCTTCATTTTACCCTTTTTACCCTTAGTAATAAATTTTAATAGCCACACAAATAATATGTCCCCACAAACCTTTTATCCCTTAATTTATTAATACCACAAGTTTTAAAAGTCTTCTTCTTTTTTCTTAAACTTCGTGCCGAGTCAAATTGCCTTAAACAATATGAAACGGAAAAAGTATATACTTGGACCTTACACCTACCGAGAATATAGAGAGGTTATTTCTCAAGACCTTAAAAATGAAAATAAGCACAATAACATCGATATACTCAGATAGTCGAGTATAACTCTATGAATATGAAAATACAAGACTAAATATTAGTGCTACAAATATGGCAAAGTAATATGTTCAACTACTCGCTAACTCTCTACTCTAATCATTGATCTCCATACCCTACTATTGAGGGTCATATCCTCCATAAAATAAAATTGCGCCATGTCCTATCTGATCACTTTGCCACAATACTTCTTAGGTCTATTTCTACCTCTCTTTTGGCCTACAAAAGCCAACCTCTCGCACCTCCTCACAGTGACATTTGTGTCTCTGCTCTTCACATGCTTATGCCATCTTAACCTTAATACTCGCATCTTGTAATCCACAGGGACCACTCCAACCATGTCTCAAAAACATCATTCTTATAGACACAAAAGTTCTTAACTGGCCAACACTCTGTCTCATACAACATAGTAGGTCTAACCACCACTCTGTAGAACTTGCCTTTAAGTCTAAGTGGCACATTCTTATCACATAAAATATCAGATACAAGCCTTTATTTCATCCATCATGTTCCAATACGACATCCTTGTCAATCTTTCCATTATCTTGAATTGCTGACCCTAGGTATTTAAAACTTCTTTTCTTAGGAAGAACTTGAATATCAAGCTTCACTTCCACGTCCGCTTCATGATTCATGTCATTGAATTTGCACTCCAAGAATTTTGTTTTGGTCTTGCACAACTTGAAACATTTTGACTCTATATGGTCTATTTTCAAACCTCTAGCCTTGCATTAATACTGTATCACGTCTCGTCGGACACAACTATGTCATTAACAAATAATATGCACCATGACACCTCCCTTGAATGTGACGCGTAAGTACACCCATCATCTAGGCAAATAAAAGCGGGCTATGATTTGATCCCTGATGCAACCCCATCATAACTAGAAAGTATTTCAAGTCTCCTCCCACAATCCTCACCCGGTTCTTAGCTCCATCATAATGTTCTTAATCACCCTAGTATATTGTCACGTCCCAAATTCCACCAAAAGGGTCGTGATGTATCGCAATCCTAAATTCACACCTTAAGATGTCGTGATGACACTTAGTCTCATAGACTAGGTAAATCTGACACATTATGAGATACTAACAGAATTGAACTATTTAATCATTAAATCATAAACCAGCAATTGAGATATATAAATTCAACAAAAATTAGTTATACATTTTCCAAAACCGATAGTACGAAGTCATAAGCACTACTAAAATACACTAGAATTTCTAAATACTAATTGGTTCAATTTCTAATTTAACAGTAGCATAAGGAAGTATGATGGCGACTTCGAGGCCTGCGAGTGTCAAGCAAATATACCTTGAAGTCTTCATCTCGCAAATGCAACTCTCAATAGCACGATTAAAATACTTAGATATGCACAAAAATGTGCATAAGCGTAGCATCACTACACCACAATGGTACCCAGTAAGTATCAAGCCTAACATCGGTAAAGTAGTGACGATGCTAGGCCAAGACACCTACAAGACATAGAAATCTGTACAAAATATGCATGATGCTAACAATGGAAAAAAATACCAATGTAAGGCTAACGGCTGAAAGATTATTGATTTACAACCAACAACAAAATAATAAGAATGCAAATGGAAGCAAGTAGTAAACGAGTGATAGAGAAGCAATATAAATGAACTCAAATAAGGAGGAATCAATGACAAATCAAACAACTAATTCATTCCAGATGCATGGGGTAAAACAAGAATTACCCCGAAGCACCACACCTCGTAAATCACAAATCATGGACCATAATTTCCAAATCTTACATGTATGGCACTGTGATGACCCAAAAGGGTAATCACCTGTTTTAATTGAATTATTCGTATCCAAGGCCTTGAAAACCTCTTTTAGAGTTGTCTCGATTTACGTGTATAATTCAATGTGCGTTGTCGAAAAGCTAAAATATGAAATTTTGTAAAATTTGTTAAGGGTTGACTTTAAAATGAATAAATTTGAGTTCGGTCAATATTTTGGGTAAATGGACCCGGACCCGTGATTTGATTCCCGGAGGTTCCATAGGAAAGTATGGGACTTGGGCGTATGCCCGAAATTAAATTCCAAGGTCCAAAGCCCGAGATATGAAATTTTAAGTGAAATTATTTTCCGAAAATGTTTAAAGAAAATGGAAATAAAATCTGATCTGGAAGTAATGGTATCGGGCCCGTATTTTTGTTCTGGCGCAGGTAAAAGTTTTATATATGTTTTGAATCACTCCTATAAAGTTTGGTTAAAAACGGGTGTCATTTGACGTGATCCGGACCCTAATTGGGAAATTGATGTTTTAAAAATAGTTTTGAGAAATTTCATTGATCTTGCGTCTTAACTTGATGTTCATGATGTTATATTGGTGATTTGATCACACGAATATGTTTGTAGGGTGTTTTTGAGGTAGTGTGCATACTTGGGTTAGGGCCTCGAGGACTCGGGTGAGTTTCGAGTAGGTTCCAGGATGTCTTAGAATTAAAGGATCAAATATTGCAAGTTCAGGAAATATTGCAGGTCTCTGAACACTCTTGCATGGTCCACGAGAATTTGCGTGCGGCCGCGGAGGGACCAGCGTGGCCGCGTCTCTTTTAAGCGGTCAATGGTGGGTGTTGTGCAGCTGCGGTCGACTTTGTGCGGTCTGCACAGCGGTAAGATCCGCAGGTCTTCAGGGAGCCTGTGCGGTCGCATTCCTTTTAGCGCGATTCGCACAGGGATCCTCAGAGGGGTACAAATAAATGGGAATTTAGTTTATTTTACACTTTTCAAATCCCCAAAAACATAAGAGGCTATTTTTAGAACAACATTTCTTCTCCAAAATGATTGGTGAGTAATTTCTAACATATTTTCTTCACTCTTTAACATCTCCTAATATGATTTCTACTTCAAATTAAAGATTTTCATGGGGAAAGAGGGTATTTGGGTAGAACTTAGGTTTTCTAAAATTTGGGGAGTTGTACCTCAATTTGAGGTCCAATTTCAAAACCAATCATATATTTGAATTCATGGGGGAATGGGTAATCATTTTTTGGTCCGAACCTTGAGTTTTGACCATGTGGGCCCGGGGGAATTTTTGACCTTTTTGGGTAAAACCTTGTAAAACTCATTTTCTTATGCATTGGGTTTGATTCATTAAGCATGTATTAATATAATTAAGTAACTTGAAACTAGATTCGAGCAGATTGATGGTGGAACCAAGAGGTAAAGCCATAACTGAGACTTGAGTGGTGTTCAAGGCATCGAGGTAAGAGTTTGGTCTAACCTTATCTTGAGGGAATAGGAGTTGAGTCTTAATTTCTACTTGCTACTTGTCGAGTATGACGTATAGGCATGGTTACTGGTATCTATACGTTGGTGTCTATCATGACCGTAGTCATGACATGCATTGTTTGATATTATGAGGAAAGAGTGTAAAGCACGAAGGGCGATGTTGTGCCATACGATGTGCCATTCCGTACTGATATTCATTGATTATATTGTGATGATAGAGAGTAAAAGTACAAAGGGTGATACCGTGTACATGATCATGATACGATTGATTTAGTAAGAATAAGAGTAAAAGCAAGAAGGGTTATATTGTGCACAGTTTTATTATAAATATAGCTTGGGTAAGACTGAGAGTAAAATCACGAAGGGTGATGCCGTGCAAATTGTTAACTTTTAATATTTGTTGATGTTTTGACTTTGTTGTTTCTTCCTTTTATTGAGGATTCCTAATTGAAACTGTTTCCTCCCTACAACATGTTTCCCTTTCCCACTTTGATTGTATGTACCTGTATTTCCTTTTGTTGTATATATGTAATTGAACTACACAAGTGTATTTGGTTGTCTGGTCCTAGCCTCGTCACTACTTCGTCGAGGTTAGGCAAGGCACTTACCAGCACATATGGTCGGTTATGCTGATACTACACTCTGTAATATTTTGCACAGATCCAGGTTTCTGACACTAGCATTAGTAGCACGGGTGCTGGTATTCAGACCAGCGAGACACTGAGGTAGCCTTGCAGGTGTTCGCAGTCCCGTTGTCTCCTCTATCTTTGATTTTAGTATGTTATCTCATGCGTTCGAGACAAACAGTTTATATTATCTTTCAACGGTTGTATTTAGTACTTTTAGTACTTTATGAGTTATGTGACACCAGTTCTTGGGTAGAGGCTTATGTTGAACTTTCACATGGTATTTATCGATCTAGAGAAAACATACGACATAGTTATTAGGGAGGTTATATGGAGCTTCTTAGAAGTTAAAGGGGTCATGTAGCCTATATTAAGGTAATTAAAGACATTTATTATGGAGCTAAGACTCGGGTTAGGACAGTAGAAGGAGACTCCGAGCACTTTCCGATTGTTACGGGGTTGCACCAAGGGTCTTCTTTCAGCCCTTTCCTATTTGCCTTGGTGATGGATGCCATAAAACATCATATTCAAGGGGAGGTGCCATGGTGCATGCTATTTGTTGATGACATAGTCCTAATTTATGAGACACGACGTGGCATCAATGAGAGGCTAGAGGTTTGCAGACATTCCCTTAAGTCTAAAGGTTTCAGGCTGAGCAGGGGGAAGACAGAATACTTGGAGTGCAAATTTGGGGCCGAGCCAACGGAAGCAGGAGTGGAAGTTAGGATTGAATCTATAGTCATCCATATGAGGGAGAGTTTCAAGTAACTTGGGTCAGTTATTCAGGGGAATGGGGATATCGACGAGAATGTCACATACCTTATAGGGTGTGGTGGATGAAGTGGAGGTTTGCGACGGGAGTTCTATGTGACAAGAAAGTTTCACCGTTAATAATAGGTAATTTTTATAGAGCAGTGGTTAGGCCTGCCATGTTGTATGGGATCGAGTGTTAGCCGGTTAAGAATTCACGCATCAAGAAGATGAAAGTAGGAGAGATGAGCATGTTGAGGTGGATGTGCAGCCATACAAGGACAGATAAGATAACAAATGGAGATATTATAGAGAAGGTGAGCGTGAAACCCATGGAGTACAAGATATGGGAAGCAAGACTCTGATGGTTCGAGCACATTCAGAGGAGGAGAACTGATGCACCAGTGAGAAGGTGTGAGCGATGGCTATGGTGGGCACGAGGAGAGGTAGAGGAAGACCTAAGAAGTATTGGGGAGAGGTGGTCATACAGGACATGGCGCGTCTTAGAATTACTGAGGACATGGCCCTTGACCGAGAATTGTGGAGGTCGAGCAATAAAGTTGTAGCTTAGGGGGAAGTTTGGAATATTAATACAGCACACTAGAGTAAGACTAGCCAGTTAGGAGTTAATCGTAGGGTGCTACCGATCAGCTACTGATGCAGAGATTTATCTATTGGATATTAGTATACCTTTCATCATTTTCATATTTTCTATATTACCGTTATTTTGTTATTTTATTGTTATGTTATGTATTTTTATGTTTTTTTAGTGTGAGTTTATATTTACTACTAATATATCGTCTATTGTAGTTGTGTTGAGCCGATGATCTTCTGAAAACAGCCTCTCCGCCTCTTAGGGTAGGGGTAAGGTCTGTGTACATATTACCCTCCCAAGACCCCATTTGTGGGATCATACTGGGTTGTTGATGTTGTTGTTGTTATTGCTGAAATTTATTATTTTCATTCTAGTGTTGATATTTGTCAAAACAAATCATATATTTGGATTCGTGGGGGAATGGGTAACCAGGTTTTGGTCCGAACCTCGAGTTTCGACGACATGTGCCCGGGGACATTTTTGACCTTTTTTTGGTAAAACCTTGTAAAACTCATTTTTTATGCATTAGGTTTGATTCATTTAGCATGTATTAATGTAATTAAGTAACTTGTGACTAGATTCAAGCGGATTAGTGGTGGAACCAAGAGGTAAAGCCATAATTGAGTCTTGAGTGGTGTTCAAGGCATCGAGGTAAGTGTTTGGTCTAACCTTAGCTTGAGGGAATATGAGTCGAGTCTTAATTGGTACTTGCAATTTGTCGAGTGCGACGTATAGGCATGGTGACGAGTATCATACGTTGGTGTCTAGCATGACCATAAGTCATGACCGTGAGTCATTATATTATGAATATTTTGATTTTTTTGTATCTTTCATGTTTAAATGATGATTTCTATATGTTGTAAAGAGCATGTGAAATAAATTGTGATATTTAAACTTTGAGAAGCATTGGATCAAGTGATAATATTAATTGAGAAAGTGTACGAGATGATTAAACCCTTGGAGGAATGTCTCAAGTGGTAAAATGATACAACGAAAGAAATGAAAGAAAGAGAAAGAATTATTGAATTATTCCCTTGCCGGGATTTTTATTGAATTATTGATATCTCTCTTGCCGGGAATTTAATTGTTTAGTTATTATTCCTTTACTGAGATCTCTATTATTATTATTATGTTTACTTCCTTGCCCCTTATTTGTGATTGTTGTTTGGGTGAGGAAGAGTGGTAAAGTATGAATGGTGATGTTGTGCATTGTTTGATATTGTGAGGAAAGAATGTAAAGCACGAAGGGTAATGCCGTGTCGTACGATGTGCCATTCCGTATCGATATCCATGTATTATATTGTGACGATGGAGAGAAAAAACATGAAGGGTGATGCCATGCACATGATTATGATATGATTTATTTGGTAAGAACGAGATTAAAAGCACGAAGAGTGATGTCGTGAACAGTTTAATATTTGTTGATCTTCTGACTTTTCTGTTTCTTCCTTTTATTGACGGTTTCTTGTTGAAATTGTTGCCCCTACATCGTGTTTCTCTCTCCCACTTTGATTTGTTGTACGTGTATTTCCTTTTGTTGTATATATCTAATTGAACTGCATAGATTTATTTATGCATGGTGGACTTTGATGTTATTTTGGGCATATATTTGCTATCTTCGTGTCATGATATTCTAAACTATTATGCTAAGATCGTCACTTTGGTGATGTCGGGTGTCCCGAGGATCGAGTCGCATAGTATGAAGGATTACGTCCTTAGTAGAGTGATTTCTTTACTAAAGGCCCCGTGCATGGTTGGGAAGGGTTGTCTATCATATTTAGCCTTTTTGCGGGATGTCGAAGCTGAGGCTCCTAGCATTGTTTCTGTTCTATTTGTGAGGGTATTTCTCGATGTTTTTCCTGCAGACTTACCGGGATGCCACCGGACAGGGACATTGATTTTGGTATTGATCTGGTGCCAACCACTCAGCCCATTTCCATTTCGCCGTATCGTATGGCACCAATGGAGCTGAAAGAGTTGAAGGAGAAACTTCAGGATCTCCTAGTAAAGGGGTTCACTCGACCTAGTGTGTCACCGTAGGGTGTATCAGTTCAATTTGTGAAGAAGAAGGAAGAAACAATAAGGATGTACATTGATTACAGGCAGTTGAACAAGGAAATGGTGAAGAACAACTATCCCCTTCCTCGTATTGATGATTTATTCGACCAGCTTCGGGGAGCGAGGGTGTTCTCAATGATTGATCTCCGTTCGGGTTATCACCAGTTGAAGATTAGGGATTCAAATATCCTTAAGACTGCTTTCAGGACAAGATATGGTCACTATGAGTTTCTTGTTATGTCTTTTGGGCTGACTAATGCCCCAGTATCATTCATGCATTTGATGAACAACGTATATCTGGCCATATCTAGATTCGTTTGTTATTGTATCCATCAATGATATTTTGGTATACTCACATAGCCACGAGGAGCACGCGGAGCATTTCCAAGTGTTATTGCATAGATTTAGGGAGGAGAAGCTATATGCAAAGTTCTCCAAGTGTGAGTTTTTGCTTGGTTCAGTAGCCTTCTTAGGGAACATGGTGTCTAGCGATGGTATCAAGTTGATCCAAAGAATATACACGAAGTTCAGATTTGTCCTAGACCGTCCTCAGCCACAGAGATTCGTAGTTTCCTCGGTTTGGCAGGTTATTATCACCGGCCCGTTTAGGGTTTTTCATCTATTGCCTCGCCCTTGACCAAGTTGACTCAGAAGAGTGCTCTATTTGTATGGTCGGATGAGTGCGAGGAGAGCTTTCAGAAGCTCAAGACAGCTTTGACCACAACCCAGTATTGGTGTTACCATCAGCTTCAGGTTCTTATGCCGTCTATTTTGATGCTTCGAGAGTTGGGATTGGTTATGTATTGATGTAGGAGGGTAGAGTGATTGCATATGCTTCTCGTCAGTTGAAGTCCCATGAGAAGAACTACCATGTTCATGAGTTAGAGTTGGCTGCTATTATTCATGCTTTGAAGATCTAGAGGCACTATCTATATGGCGTATCTTGTAAGGTATTCACCAATCATTGCAGTCTTCAGCATTTGTTCAAACAAAAGATTCTTAATTTGAGGCACCGGAGATGGCTTGAGTTGCTAAAAGATTATGATATTACTATTGTGCATCATTCGGGAAAGAACAATGTAGTGGCTGATGCTTTGAGCCAAAAGGCAGTCCGTATGGGGAGATTGGAATATATTCCAGTTGGGGAGAGGCCCTTTGCAGTTTGTGTTCAAGCTTTGGCCAATAGATTTGTGAGATTAGACATTTTAGAGCCCAGCCAGATATTGGCATGCGTGGTTTCTTGGTCTTCCTTATATGATCGCATCAGAGAGTGCCAGTATCATGATCCACATTTTCTTGTCCTCAAGGACAGATTTTAGCACGATGATGCTAGAGATGTGACAATAGGTGAGGATGGTGTGTTAAGGATGCATGGCCATATTTGTGTGCCCAATGTTGATGGGCTCAGAGAGTTGATTCTTGAGGAGGCCCACAGCTCGCGGTATTCCATTCATCTGGGTGCCTCGAAGATGTATCAGTATTTGAGGTAGCACTATTTGTGGAGGAGAATGAAGAACGATATTGTGGGCTATGTATCTCGGTGTCTCAACTGTCAGCAGGTGAAATCTGAGCATCAGAGACCGAATGGCATGCTTTAACAGATGGCTTTTCCCGAGTGGAAGTGGAAGAAAGTTACTATGGACTTTGTGAGTGGTCTTCCTCGGACTTCGAAGAAGTATGATTCAATTTGGGTAATTATGGATCGGCTGACCAAGTCCGCACACTTCATTTTGGTGTGTACTACCTATTCTTCGGAGCGGCTGGTATAGATCTTCATCTGTGAGATTATTCAGCTTCATGGTGTTCCAATGTCTATTATCATAGATAGAGGTACCCAATTTACTTCCCAGTTTTGGAGGAATTTTCAGCGAGAGTTGGGTATACAAGTGGTGTTGAGCACGCATTTCATCCTCAGGCAAACAGACAGTCCAAACGTACTATTCAGATATTGGAGGACATGTTGCATGCTTGTGTTATTGATTTTGGAGGTTCTTCGCCTGAGTTCTTGCCACTTGCAGTGTTTTCTTACAACAACAGTAATCAATCTAGCATTCAGATGGCATCGTATGAGGTATGGGAGACGGTGTAGATTTCCGATTGGTTGGTTTGAGCCCGGCGAGGCTAGACTATTGGGGACAGAATTGGTTCAGGATGCCTTAGAGAAGGTGAAATTGATTTAGGAGAGACTTTGTACACCTCAGTCGCATAGAGATTTGCAAGCCAGAAGGTTCGAGATGTGTTTTATACGGTAGTTGAGAAGGTCTTACTAAAGGTTTCGCCCGTGAAGGGTGTTATTAGGTTTGGAAAGAAAGGAATGTTGAGTCTACGGTTCATTGGACCTTTTGAGGTACTCAGGAGGATTGGAGAAGTGGCCTATATGCTTGCTTTGCCACCCATCTTGTCGGGGGATTATCCAGCATTCCATGTTTCTATTCTCCAGAAGTATATTCGGGACTCGTCTCATGTTTTAGAATTCAGGACGGTCCAGTTTGATGATGATTTGACCATTGATGTGGAGCTAGTAGCTATTTTGGATCGTTGGATTTGGAAATTGAGATCAAAAGATGTAGCTTCGGTGAAGGTGCAGTGGAAAGGTCGGCCCGTGGGGGAGGCTACCTGGGAGACCGAGTGAGAGATGCAGAGTAGATACCCTCACCTATTTGAGACTTCAGGTATGTTTCTCGACCCGCTCGAGGACGAGCATTTGTTTTAGTTTGGGAGGATGTGACGATCCGGCTCGTCGTCTCATTGTTACTATCCCGTTTCCCCCATTTTTATGCTTCTTCATGTTTTGTTATCGATATCTGGTAGGTTAGATTTAATCCAGATTGGCTTTGGAAGGAAATGAGATACTTAGTCTCTTTAAGGAAGGGTTTGTTTGGAAAAGTCAACTGGATGTTAACTTATGAGTTAGAGAGCTCGGATGTAATTTTTGGTGCTTCGGTTAGCTTCAGGGGATGATTTTTGACTTAGGAGAATGATTGGTAGTGATTTTGGAGGTCCGGTGTAGAAATAGGATTGAATTGGCGAAGTTTGCATTTTGGCGATTACCGATTGATAGGTGAAATTTTGATCCAAGGGTCGGAATGGAATTCCGAGAGTTGCAGCAGCTTTGTTAGGTGATTTGGGATGTGTGTGCAAAACATCAGATGATTCGGAGGTGCTTTGGTCAGGTTTTAGATCAAATGCGTATGTTGGAAGTTTTAGAAGAACTTAGGCCAGAATCCGATGTAATGTGATGGTTTTGTTGTTGTTTGTGGTGTTTTTATGATTGGAACATGTTCATATGATGTTTTAGGAGGTGTTGCTGCAATTAGTTGAGGTCTCGGAGGCCTTGAGGTGACTCTGGATGACTAATAAGGAGTTTAGAGTTTGGAAAGGATAGCAGATTTGAAGTAGCAGTTGCAGACCAAAAATTGGTCTTCGCGAACGGGTGAGGGGTGCCATGATTGCATAAAAGGATTTGGGGTGCCTTGGTTTTTTCTCTTTGCGTTCGCAACCTGGGGCTCGCTTTCACATAGTTCTGAGGCTTTGTTTTTCGCGTTCGTGGAGGTAAGTACGCGTTCGCGTATAAGGAATTGGGGGCCCATCATAATTGATTATTGTGTTTGCATAGTATGGACCACGTTCACATAGTTTGAAAAGTTAAAGCATTGCGCTCGCATCAGGAGGGTCGCGTTCGCATAAGCCTTTTTTGACGCCTCGAGAGATTGTTCATGGCGTTCACGTGCCAGGGGCCGCAATTGCATAGAGTAAAACTGGGTTGACAGAAGGAATTTTATTAAAGATTTATCCGCGAACCAAGTCCCATTTCCTCCATTGTTGAGTAACCTTAAGAGCTTATGACGAGAATTAAAGATGGTTTTGACTGGGAATCGATTGAAGGTGAGTAAAATTAGGGCTTGACTTGTTGAATGAAAATTTGGGGTTTGAGGGAGCATTTGAACTCAGATTGTGGTAAATTTGATATGTATAGACTCGTGGCGAGATAAGGAATCTGTTGATGTGAATTTTCTAATTTTACGAGAAGTGGTCCCGGGGCTCGAGTTTTGCTAATTTCGTGAATTTTGATATTTTTAGAGTCCTTTCGATTGTGTTATGTTCCCTTAGCATATTGTAATGTATTCTTTTTTGGTTTTGGCCGTATTCGACGCGCGAGGAGGTCGATTTGTGAGGAAAAGGCATAGCGAGCTAGACTTTTGGCTGGCTAGATGTGAGTAATGATTTTAAGTGATGTTCTGATGGCTTGAAACCCCGATTCACACAACGTAGTGCTATGTTAAGATGAGACACACATTGTATGCCGAGCGCGGGGTCATTTACTATTGGGGATTGTGACTCGGTCAATCCCGATTCTGATTTTACCACGTATTTGACTAAGACTTGTTGTCTTTCACTATGATTTGGGCTTATTTCCATACTTGGGATTCATACCGACTATTTGAAATACTTTGTGAACTCCCATAACTGTTTCCTCACTAATTGAAATATTATTTGAACTCAGTCCCATTTGAATTACACAATTTCATGAACTCAGCTATACTTTTTTACACAACTTGAGATTTAAATGATATTTGAGCTGATGTTTGAGGTGAGCACTATAGTTTTGCCCAATGGGCTTATGATTATTTCCTCGACTGATTAAGGTCGAGGTCCAAATGTGAGGATATGTTGAATGATATGAGGAGGCTTTCAGGCCTCGAGGGATATGTGAGGAGGCTTTAAGGCCTAGAGTGTATTATGAGAAGGCTTTCAGGCCTCATGTTGATATGTACATGCTTTCAAGACTTATGATGATATAGCTCTTGGGCTGTAGGAGCCCCTATGGAGTCTAAAACCCCACAGTGAGAGCGAGTACCATGTGATTTGAACAATGGAAACAATGACACTGTATAATGTAATTTGGTCAAGTAACAATGGATGACTAGGAACTGATTCGTGCCCAAGGGCTAGTTGGTGATTTTTCCTTACTTGTTGAACATGTTTGTCTTAAACTGCTTTGAAGAGATAATTTTACTGATACTTCACTATTTATTGCCTGATTGGTTTTTTTACTGCTTAAGATAGCGTTCCTTTGTGCATTTATGATATTTCTCACTTTCAATCATTATTTATTTTTATTACTCATTGGGTTGGGATACTCACATTATTCCCTACACAGAGTGTGCAGATATAGGCATAGCTGAGTTCGTCCCTGAGCACTGATTTCCTTTCAGACCAGGCAGACTAGGAGTGACGATGTAGCTATTGACGTCCGCAACCCTGTTTCTCCTTTATCTTCAGTTATTTACATTATCCTTATACTTTGTTCTAGTTCAAGACTTGTAAATTTCTAGTGAACTCTATAGTAGCTCGTGACTTGTGACACCCTATTTTCGGGCTGTATTGGGATGGCTCCCTGTTTTTGTCATTTTATTTCCGCACTTATGATGATGCGATATCTGTTCTAGACTTATTCATGCTAAGTAACGGTTACAAGAATCGTTCCTGTTTTGTTGGCTGGCCTTGTCTCCACGAGAGGCGCCATCACGACCAGGTTTAGGAATTGGGTCGTGACAATTTGGAGTGTTGCTTATTGGTGCACGAGTTATAGCTTGAGATTGTATCGATGTGGCATGTTACTAGATTAGTCGTATGGATGAGATGAGGTCATCCGGATCTCGAATAAATACTATCGGATTTGGTTTTCTCATGTTGGAAGGATAATATAGGGATTTAACTTAGAAATTTACTGTGGTCCTTGCTGAAAGAAAGGGAACTCCATGACTGGTTGATCTGAGGAATAATATGATTTTTGTGTGTTTGATTCATCATTGCCAGTATACGAATGTGTTGGAATGAGGCTTTATTTGAGAAGAGGTTTATTATCGGTATTCAGTTCTTTTGAGCAGCTGCTGTGATTAGAAGTTATTTCTACGAGTGTTTGAGTTATGTGATATATCATGTAATTACATCTAGGGTTACATATATGGTTTGTTATAGCTTGTTCGGACTTATTCAGAGTATAGATGTGAGGTTCCAATCTTATAGATGATTTCGGAAGTGAAAAAATTTGTTTCTAAGGTTAATGGGCTCGGTTGGATCGTGAAATTTCAGTTATATTGTGCTATTGGGCCTATATGGGATAGAGTAACATGGTATCACCCTAGGTATGTGGATGGTAAGGTTATATAGCGATTTATTGGCTTTTGGAACAACTCTGGGTACGTTCGAGGACAAATGTCTATTTAAGTAGGGGAGCATGTAATGATCGGTGGTTTTGGGAATTTGCATTTGCTTGCCAGTTCTCGTGCATGACTAGCCCCTTATGATGTATTATGACTTATGTAAATCGTAGGTTTTTATTTTCAGGTTAATCAGCATAGATGGAAGAGTGATTTTCAGCTTGAAGCTTTAAATTTGAAAGGTTTGATCAAGTTTTGACTTTTTAGTATTTGACCTCGTATTGAATTTATGATGGTTCTGTTAGCTTCGCTCGGTGATCTTTGACTTAAGAGCGCGTCCGGATTGGGATTTGGAAGTCCGTAATGGAATTTGGCTTAAAATGAATAGGAATTTTGGAAATTTTGATCGGGAATGGAGTTTTTGATATCGTTGTCGAATTCCGATTTCGGAAGTTGGAGCATGTTCCTAATGTCAAATATAACTTGTGTGCAAAATCTGAGGTGAATCGGATGTGATTTGATAGGTTTCGGCATCAGTTGTGAAAGCTTAAAGTTTCAAAGTTTAGTGATTTTTTATTGAGGTATGATTTGTTGTATTAGCATTGTTTAATGTGATTTGACGCCTTCACTAAGTCCTTTATCTGTTTTGACACTTGTTGGTATGTTTGGACAAGGTCCCAAGGGGCTCTGGTAAGTTTCGTGGTGGTTTCGAACCATTTCCAGTTGCTGGTTTTTGGCTTCAGGAGCATATAGTGCGTTAGCATAGATCTGGTCATGCTAGCAAAGAGAAAATATGGAAAAACGGAGTTGTGCTATGCGATTTCATAGGTCTTCCTTTTATTGCATAGAGTAAAATATCTGCTGCATTGACCCGACTTTGGAAGCTTATATCTCACAATCTATAAGAAATTTGAAGATTATCTAAAAATGAAAGTTGTACCTCTTGATGTATAATTTTCAGAAAGTTAAACCAACGGTAATTTGGAGTTTGGTACAAAATGTTATAACTATAATACTAGAAGTTATCCATAAGAGTTGGAGAAAGCCGTAGGAAATATTTGTTCTACGCGATCGCAGGAGAATGGCTACGATCGCATAGAGTAAAATGGACTGCAAAATTTTGTTCTTCGCTATTGCACTAGTTTGTCCGCGATAGCATAGGGTAAATGCTTGGGCAGATTATAAAGTACTCTTTTTCGTGGGTTTTGGCCATTTTTGCTTTTTTGGAACTATGAAGCTCGGGAGAAGGTGATTTTGGAGGGGATTTTCAGAGGATTGATTGGGATGAGTGTTCTTCACTAACATTTGGTTAAATTTCATGATTAAGTCTTGATTTGTATCATTTAGTTTGGGAATTTGGGGTGAAAATGGGAGAAAATGGAAGAAAATTTGGAGAGTTAATTTTGAGGATTTGGATGGCCATTTGATGTCAAATTTTGGCGAATTTGATATGGGCAGACTTGTGAGCAAATGTGATTCCTAGTTCTATGATTTATATCGGATTCTGAGACGTACTCTAGGGGCCGGGTTTGGTCAATTTCAGGATTTTTAGTTAATTCGATTATTTTCGCTTGGGCCTTGTGCTTTTAACATGTATTGATGATATGATTCTGATTCTAGATTGACTCGGGATGATTTGAGGTTGGGTCGAGCAGAAAGGGCATCACAATGTATATTTTCGTCCGGTTTGAGGTAAGTAATGGTTGTAAATCTTTTCGTGATGGTATGAAACCCCAGATTTCACATCGTTTCACTATATTGAGGTGTCGCACAAGGTAGATGGCAAGCATGGGGCGGGCATAATTTGGGATTGTGACCTGGTCAGTCCCTAGCGACTCTTAAGTTGCGTATTTAACTGAAAAACTATTGATACACTTGTGTTCTGGTAAGTATTACAATGTTTTGGGCTAGATGCCATATTGGGGCTTCGTGCCAAGTTGCTTGGACCCTTAGAGGATTCTTTTGTTATTTCTTCATTGCTTTGACTCAAGGTATGTACTGTGCTATGTTATATATTTTTATCTATTTGATAACTCAATATTTATTATTAATTTGATAGATAAAAAACATATTTTGGGTTGAGCACCCTGTTTTAATGATAGACCGAGTGGCTTGTGATGTTGATGACACAGAGAGGACGAGGGCATGATTGTGAGGTTGATAACTGAGAGAGGCCGAAGGCTTGATTATAAGGTTGATGACTGGGAGAGGCCGAGGGCCTGCTTGTGAGGATTATATATTTATGGATGGGGCTGCATGTCGCAGCTCTCTCTCTCTCTCTCTCTCTATATATATATATATATATATATGTATATATATATATGTATGTATGTATATATATATATATATGTACATATATATATATACATACATATATATATATATACATACATATATATATATACATACATACATATATATATATACATACATATATATATATATATACATACATATATGTGTGTGTGTGTATGTGTATGTGCATGTGTGTGTGTGTCTGTGTGGATCGGGTTGCACACTGCAACGATATAGCGTTGTACTGTAGGAGGTCCTCCGGAGTCTACACACCCTCAGGGAGAACAGTCGACAATATATATTTACGGATCGAGTTGCACGCTGCGAGGGTTATTATAAGGTACCTATTGAGCGTCAGTGTTTAGTGTGAGCACTGACTGATGAGAGTTCAGTCTCGAGTGATTGAGAGGAAGAGTGTTGAGTGTGAGCAGTGACTGATGAGAGTTCAGTCTCGAGTGACTGAAAGGCTTGCCCAAGGGGCTATATATATATATATATATATGAGTGATGTTTTGCCCAAGGGGCTTGTTGTCACTCCTCTTTATACCGAGCCTCTATTGAAAATGTTGAACAAATGCTTTTAAATAAATTTCACTGAACTAGAATTTTTACGTGATGTTCAAAATTTAATCACTGAGTTGGCTTTGTTATTTCAACTGAGATTTTTATGTTATGAGATGTATATGATTTATGTTTGTCTGAGGGGCTGTATACGAACTATGTTTTTTCTGAGGGATGATTATGATTTTTATCACTTCTACTATAAACTGTATTAAACCTCTATTGAAACCGTCGAAAAGCATCTTCAAATGATTTTTACCAAAAGATGAATTTTAAACGAGACGATTGACTCATATGCTAATTTGAATGCTTGTTGTACTTACTGAGTTTATCATGATGTGGATTTATCATTTTCTACTACTCAGTCATTATTTACTTTTATTACTTATTGAGTTGGCATACTCATATCACTCGATGCACCTTGTGTGTAGATCCAGGGATTTGTAGGACGTGCTAGTGAGCGGTGCTTTCATCCATAGCGGATCTGCTGGAGATAGTAAGGTAGCTGCACGGCGATCACAACCCTACTTTTCTCTCTCTCTTATCTTCCTATAGGTTATTTTTAGTTATTTTCCAGTCTGTATATGTCTTATTGGAAAGTACATTGTAGATGCTCATGACTAGTGACATTCCGACGTCGAGTTTTTCTTCCGCATTGTTGTTTGTGTTAAACTTACATAAAAGTTTATTGTTAAATAGATTTGATTTTATCCTAAAAATGAAAAATACTGATTGGTTTTAGGTTTGTGTGCGCTGGCCTAGTTTCATGATAGGCGCCATCATGGCCGGGTTGGTTTTGGGATCGTGACAACATGAACAAGAATCTCAATAACAACATAATGAACAAGGAACAACTCAATTAGGGAAGGTATTCCCTCACCAACAACTTCATCTAAAAACATGTCAATAGCTCTGAACAAATACAACTTCCATAACTACACAATGAAGGTATTTCCATGAAATGGCAACATCAAATTCAAATGCATAACATAAGTTCAACAATAAGGGAGGTAGCATGAAATAATAACTACGGCTAAATTCATAAGAATAACTCAACAATGGAAAGAATAACATGTAACAACAATTATTAATAAATTCACATAAGAGTAACCTTGACAATAAAAACTACAACATGTAATAACAACTTCAAGTAAAGCATGTAAGAATAAACATGACAATGAAGGTAGAACAATTAATAACAACTTAAATTAAATGCTTATATGTAATCTGAGCTAAACCGGTTAATTTTTACATATTAGCCCGTGTAAAGACTCGTCACTTCATGTACACGTCTTCCACAGAATTCAAATAGTACAATCAAACTAATTCCTAAGGGTATTTTATTCACACAACGTTAGGCAAGATACTTACCTTAAAGAAACTAAACCAATACTCTAAGACTCCATTCTCGTGTGAAACAACCTCCAGACGGCTTGAATCAATTAAAAATAACTTAATATCATAAATAAAATCCATAGAAAATAATTTTAGGTAACAAAACTTTGATATTTAATAAAACCTAAAAAGTCAACCCAAAAAGTCAATCCTAGTCCCGTACCTCAAGATTTGAAAAACTCACAAACTTTGAATATCCATTCTCATACGAGTTCAATCATACCAAAATCATTCAATTTCGACCTCAAATCGGCCTTCAAACTGTCATTTATGCTTTAGAAAGTTTTTACCAAAATTTTTAATTTTCCAATTCAAATTATTAATCAAACACTAAAATCAAGGTAGGAATTATGTAGTAATAAAAATTGGAGTAAAAAAATACTTGCCCCAACCAAGTAGTAAAAATTCCCTCCAATCAAGCTCTAAAACCTTGTGAAATAAAAGTAACTAAATTTCGAAAAAGGAAAAACGATACGACAGTTATCCCAGCTTGATTATGGCCCAACATGTTTTCAAAACTTATGTTTGATAAGCCCAACATGATTCTTCTGAGATTACAACCAAGATAGCCTCTTGAATAACGTAATTCGGTCTTGAAATGAGGGAGATATGATAATTTGGAATTTTAAAAGAAATCTAAAAATTTCAATGGCATTTTTATAATTACTTACACCAGAAAAAAATCAGCAATAAGAAAATCTTTATTTTAGCATCCAAAGATCATTCGAAACCTCCCGAAAACATGCCATATATGCATTTCAATCATAAAATACGCTACAAACCTGCTCGCGCACATAACACACCGAAAAGAGTTCATCCTGATCCTATATTGACCATGATCAAACTTCAAATCCTCAAGTAATTTCTCAACCAATGTTCCAAAATATACTCGAGACCCTTCGAACCCCATCCAATCATACCAAAAAGTATGAATATATCATACAAACTTATCTAAAGCCTCAAAACACCCATAGGAACATCACAACAAAGAATCAATGCTAAAACCGAATAGAATATCTCTTACGTATTAAAATCTTCATTCTTTCAAAAAAGTATTTGAGTCATACTTAAACACTTTAGATTACTTTCAAACTTTTCATACAAGTTTAATTCAACTATATAGACCTATCCAAAGTGTCGAAGCACCAATTGGACTCCAATAACATCAAAGTCAACTTTTAGTCAAACTTATGAACTCTTAAGTTCTTCAAATTGCTTACTTTCGACAAATAGTGTCGAATTCTTCTAGAAACCTCCAAAACCAAATTCAAACATTTGTACATGTCTAAAATCATCATACAAAACTATCTCAATAATCAAAAACGCGATTCTGAGTCAGTTAACCCAAAAGTCAAATCTTCCAAGTTAAAGCTTTTAACACGAGAATAATTCTTCAAAATCAATCCCTTATCACTCGAAAATCAAAACCATCCATACACACAAGTCATAATACATAATATGAAGCTACTCAAACCCTCAAACCACTGAATGGAACACAAAAGATCAAAATTACTGGTTGGATCGTTACATTCTCCCTACTGAAACATGTGTTCATCCTTGAACATGCAAAGTGCTGATCTAATGCCATTAAATCGCTATATAACCTCACCATACACATAACCATGGGAAATACCAAGCCACACTAATTCATATAAGCTCGATAACACCACTTAACATAGGATCCTTACTTCAACCTTGGTCCATAAACCTTAAAACCCATATCCCAACATCAGTAACTCAGTATATGACCTTATTCTTGGATATATGCACCATATAACATTGGAAAAGTTGTACCAATCCCTAACCATATCTCAAGACATAATCACATAATATACCACATAACATAAATACTTATAGCAATAACTTCCTACTGCAATAGTTGCTCGATAATCAACTCAACTTAGGTAAAAAACCTCATATCAACTAAAACCTTATTCTGAACCGTCATACACTACCAATAATGAAAGAAACATATAGAAACTCATAACCTCCTATTAGATAAACAAGTCGTGGAGCTCTCTTTCCAACTAAGAACCATAACCAAAATCTAAGATCGCTAGTAACAATATTCTTCCAATCATACCTTAATCAAAAGGCCCATTAACCTCCCCTCATCTCGTACAAGCTACTCGACCGACCTGTCACACAAATCCTACTTAGAGCCACATACCATGCAATTCGTACACCTACGTATAATAACTCAGATATACCCAATGATGGAAAGAGAATGGAAATGAAAGAACCATCCTGCCAGCTCAACAGATACAACTATGAAGTGCAATACTATCAATCCACCAGATAAGGGAAAACGTAACACAAGAAATAAGTACAAAAGATCATATCCTAACATAATGTCATTGTGATGCATGGTCCAATTTGATACCGGCCTATTTGGAGTACGTCGAGCCATGATACTTACAATCAACAACAATAAGCGTATCAACAACAAACATAAGAAGTGTGTGACCATAACCATGAAGATACAGATATAACTATATAATAGAAATATGAAGATCTTAATCAAGGAAAAATCAACCATTCAACACCTGCAGAGAAGTCTCACTCAAATTTTGCTATAGAGCCCAAACATAACCGCATCGTATGTGTCAAGCCCTGACCATCGAGAAGCGTGATCAGTGCTCAACCAAGGTAACCCTGTCGAGCAAGCATATATGTTAACTTTTACCAGAACTCACCCATGAATAAATGGATAATTTATTTCATTAATTTAGACAATGAGAAGGTTATTTGAACAATCCAAATTTCACTACAAATAGAACTTCATTCAATATTTTCCCAAAATAATACATTACATATTTATAGTTTAGAAGGGGAAAAATAATACAAATACAACATTTCTAATTTGACTTCCCAAAACAAAGGTACCACCCATGCTATGTCTATAGAGCCTCTAATAGATACAAAAGAATGTTATGATGATGCCGGCAACTAGGCTCAGCTATACCTCAAAACAATATACATAGGGCACAATAGATACAAGACCCCGAAATGAGATGGGGATCACCAAGTCCAGTAAAGTGAGGGTGTAGTGCTATCACAGATCAATGTTTCCTGTTGTGGACCTACTTGTATCCATTAAAGATGCAATGCCCCCGACAAAAGGAATGTTAGTACACGAATACCAAATACCCCCTTCAAAGATTGGAAATATAGCATAAATGTGACGAATCATGAGAGCAATACTATAACCTAAATATCCATTAAAACCATAGCAAATTAAATTAAATATTTTAATAACATTTAGAAATTTCAAGTTAGGGATCGTCTCTAAGAACCTCTACTGCAATCCCACAATCTCTACACAAAGCGGCCCTGCCGCCTCACCCCAACATGAATGTGACAAATCATGGAAGCAATAAAAGAACCTAAATAGTCGTCAAAACCATAGAAAGTCATTTAAAGCTTTAATAACATCTATGATTTTCATGGTAGGGATTTTCTCTAACAACCTCTACTACAATTCCATAATCTCTATACAAAGTGGCCCTGCCGCCTCACCCCAATGTGTGTGGGTGGAGATGTAATAAGAATGTCGCAATCTCTACACGAAGAAGCCTTGCCACCTCTTCCCAAAGTGTATGGGTGGAGGTGTAATCACACTGCCACAATCTTTACACAAAGCGACTCTGCCACCTTATCCCAATGTGTGTGGGTAGTAGTGTAATCGTACTACCACAATCTCTAAATAAAGCGCCCCTACCGCCTCACCCAATGTTTTTGGGTGGAGGTGTAATCACATTTCCATAATATCTACATAAAGAGGCCCTGCCGCCTTATCCCAATGAGTACAGGTGGAGGTGCAATCACAACACCACAACCTGGATTTTCAAAAGGGTAATAGTTGTACAAAAGGTTTCCTTCTAAATCACACACTTTGGAACCTTTTCCTAAACAAATATAAGTTCATAAGATTTCATCATGTGAGATATAATAGGTGGATCACATTGACTTTGTGCAAACCTTTCTTCCCTAAAGGGGTATAACATAATTAAATCAAAATAGATAATCATTAACACATAAGGGTTTTGACACGTTATGCAATTTTAGGATCAATTTAGTATCTTGAATATCCCACCTCAATGGTGATTTGAAGTTAGAACTACCCATGATGGAGTTTCGTAAGAGTATGGGGATTCCGATACTAGAGGAAGAATTTAGTCTTCATACCTCAAAATATCTTTTTGTGCTATAACAATAATGTCCCGACACTCCTAATAATGCCAATCTATACCAGAGGGGAGAATTTACAAGCATGATTAGAGGAATTCGTATGGAAAGAGCTCCTACAATGACAACCCAACCTTTTCTCAATCAATTCAACAACAAAACCATCCAAGATTGTCCAACAACATCCCCACAATCCCTATTAGCTCATACATGTGATATGTCTACTTTTTTCATATATAACAAACCAAAAAATCCAAAATTTGAGAATTGGAGGAAGAAATTCTTACCTTTTGGAAACCCTAGCAAGTTCCTCTTAATGAAATTCTAAGGCTTGATCCAAGTTGAGTAGTAAAATCCTTGAATCCTTCACTTTCTCTCTCTAGAATATCTCTCTTCTCTCTTTAAAATATAATTTGACCCCAAAGAAATGACTACTACGGCAAGATAAAACAAAATGAGGTCAGGTTGTGAAATTATAAAAATGAGGCCCTGATTAAGACCTGCGATATGCAACCACATAACACTTTTATGGTCAGTAAAATGGACCGCATAATGGCCTTCCGGAAATGTTCACTTTTGTGCATGTATGTGACAGTTATACGGTTCGCAAATCAAGTATGCACCACGAAATACCTTAGCTTACCTCGGTATCACAGAATCCTGAGTTTAGGTGATATTTTATGTAGTCTTATATTAGATCTCTTCTTGGGTCATTACACTCATTAGGTTGAACCCGGATAAAAGCTTTGCTACCAAAAATATGTTTCCAATTAACTTTTACTTTTTCCAAAACTCTCAATTGAATGACATTGGCTGAACTACCTAGATCAACCAACATGCGTAAATTTTGGAATCTTAAAATTTAAGTGATATTACTAGAGCATTGTTGAGTGGAAAAATAAGGCCATCAACATCTTCTTCCATAAAGGTGATTTCATCATCTTCTGACGCTTCTCGGTTCCTCTTTTCACGAGTAACTGATATCTTTGTCTTCTTCACTAATGAAAATTTCACTCCATTTACATCAATACCACCAAAGATCATGTTTATCATTAAGCGAGGCAACCCTGCATTCAATTTGGATGGTTCTTCAACACCTCAAATCGTTATATAATTTCTCTTGGCCTGATCACTTAGAAATTTTCTAAAGGTAACCATTCTTAAATAATGTTGCAACCACTTCACAATGGTGCTGACAGTCCCCAGTCTTGTGGCCATGCATTTCTTGGAATTCACGCTATCTTTAGGATCCCTTTGACTAGGATCCGATAGAATTGGTTTGGATAATCATCGGATAACCGAGGGTATGATTAACTCGGGAACCCCAATGGTTCCTTCTCCTATAAAGCTCTTCTACTCCGACCACAATCCGCCATTATATCATAAAAAAACCTGTATGCCAAACTGTTTATCCATATAATGGTACAGTTGAATTTATCACGTGATGTATCGATACGTGAATTAATTTGATCCATAAATATCAAATCGCTATGAAAAAAAATAAATTAATTAAAATAACTTGAAGAAAATACAAGCATGACTATGGTCTTAACTTCTCTGTTAGCAACAATAAGTGCAATGTCAAGAACAAAAAAAGAGAAATCAGTTTAATAGATTAAGAGAAGGTTTTGGCATTTTGTGTACATATGATTTTCTTGTCTTATAATGAATATAAAGTGTCATGCCCTGACCTTGGGGAGCGCGAGTGATGCTCAACCGAGATACCCTGGTCGAATAAGCTTGCACAATGACGTCTACCTAATTATCCCATGAATGAAGAGAAGATAAATTTTATTAATTAGAAAGTAAGAGATCGTATGAATAACATTAGTTCAATTCCATTAGTTACGTCACCAACGAGTCTTCAAAATTGTGCACTACACATTCGTAGTCAAAGTGGATACATATGATACATTTACAATATTTTCTGTTTAACTTTCCCAAAACAAAATACAACCCATACTATGTCAGAAATAAAATAATGCTATGACATTGCCGACAACAAGGCCCTGTCTATACCTTATAATACTATATACAAGGGACAAGAGATACAGGACTCCAAAATGAAGTGAGCCTCACTAAGTCAGCTGAGGAAAGGGTGTGCTACTATAACAGATCAACACCACTTGCATCATTAAAGATGTAACGCCTCCCGGCAAAAGGGATATTAGTACATATGGAATAGTACTAGTATGCAATACCAAACACCCTCTCAATAGAACGAGTAACAGTAAACAGAGAAGGAGACGTGAAATCAATAAGAGACTCAAATAGCAACAAGGTGTCAAATTGGGGGAAAGGTAAATTTCAAGTAAGTTAAATATTTTTAAGTTGGGAGATCTTTAGCACTAATACACCATCGTATTTTTAGCACGGATTCCGATATTAGCCTGATCGGATGAGCTTTATCACCCAGAGACATCCACTCAGAATACCATCATGTGTGTGGCATGATGTCTGGTCTCATGACGATTGGCTAAGCCTCTCATCACAATGTTGTGTGGGTCAACATCACATCACATCTTGCTAGCAATAATCTCCTCCCGTTTAAGGGGAAACATCTCAACACATCATTCCCATCTTATATAAGGGGAAACAACCTCAACACATTAACAGGGGATTTACCTCTCAATCACTCCTCACCGACACGTGTAGTTTCGGGGTTAGGTTATTTGACCTACCCTTTTTGGTGACTAAACGATACTCCCAAAGCATTCATTATTTAAAGGGATTTACTATTCATTTCATAATCTTTTAGATATCATTCATTTCATTGTCACCAATGGCCATAACACAATATCATTCTTGGCACGTTGGGCTTATTTCATATTTTATGCTCTCTCTTTCTTATCCAAATATTATCACGGATCATCAACAATAAAGCATTACTATTTAATACTTTAAGTCCACATGTGAGAAAATAAGAATGTTAAGCACATTGGGATTCTTTACACAATTTGGCATCATAGCTTTCATTTGAATCATAACTTGATATTATAACATTTAGATATGCAACTCATACTTCGAATACATTTTCAAATAATAACATAATATACCAAGAACATTTGGAATACCTATTGAACATATATCATTTGACACAAGGCTTATTCGAAATGAATGACTCGGGACTTACAAAGACATGATGGGGTTCGATTCTAAAAGAAGATTTTAGCCAACATACCTCGCCTTGGGCTTCCTTCAAATGACATAATGTTCTGAAAATAGCCACTTTGATTTATTTAGAAATATAGCAAAATTGAACACAAATTAGGAAGGAGTTCACGATTCCAGCTCATTCGAGCATGTTATCAAATACTAGGTGGGCATTATGTTCTCAAGCTTCTCTTATGGTGGATTTCCCTCTGTTGGCCCAAGTTTCAGTTGGAGTTTTAAATATTGACAAATGAACCTATGGAAGGACCTGGTCCATCTTGTACTACATAGTCTGAATTAACCAGGGCACATGTGAAGCACGTGAGGAAGATATGCACTAAAGATCACGAATCAATATCTTCTAAACGTAATCGAAAAGGTTGCATTTGGGATAAGGAGGACAGTATCCTTATGTGAAGAGAACTCGATCCTAAGTTAGGATAAGAGTTAGAGTTTGTATTGGCTAAGGACTTAAATGGACTACGGATAAGAAGTGGAGTTGAAATCAAACTCTAACTACTAACTCAATATATTATTGTGTTAGTTCTATTTTACATGAAATACACACAAGCAGAAGTAAATCATAGTTGAGAGCAAATAAAGCGAGTCTGTTTGCAAGCAATATATGCGAGATACAAGTGTGTACGCCTGAAGCTACATGAACTAAGAGAGAAGAACCAGTTCCACCTGTTTGTTTAGTTCAATTGTAGTAGGTTTTCAAATTATACCTTTAAGTTTTATTAGAAGCAATTGTATTAGGTACCTTGTGTCATCAAGTTAGAGTTAAGTTGATAGTGTCACAGCAGCTGAGGCACTGTTCCACACTGGGATTAGAGTTTAATCCTTAGGTTTACAAAGAGTCTTTGTAAATACTGTTTTGGCTCATTGATTATTAGTGGAGTTTGGGAAATCCTACTGAGTAGTAGGTCGTGGTTTTTTCACCTTTTGAGACAGGTGTTTTCCATGTAAAAATATCTGTGCACTTTACTTTCAGTATTTATTATTCCGCAAATTGATGTAGTTAGAACACTTAGAAGAACCAGGTTCTTCTAACGTGAAAATTATGTACCACACAAATCACCCATCCCTCTTGCGTGGTATTGATGTTTACTGAAATCAATTGGTATCGGAGCGGGTTATCCTTGAAGAGGTTAAAACCTTAG
Organism: Nicotiana benthamiana; assembly: GCA_034376525.1. Lineage (NCBI taxonomy): Eukaryota > Viridiplantae > Streptophyta > Magnoliopsida > Solanales > Solanaceae > Nicotiana > Nicotiana benthamiana. The sequence goes on along the minus strand of CM067338.1, from coordinate 53,352,262 downwards.
GAAAAGATCAACATGAGTGCACCACCTGGGAATTGAGAAGGACAGTCTACTGCTGAAGACCACAGGAAGTGGGAGAAAAATTGTAAATCTAAGAAATGGTTAGTGTGTGGACTTGGTCCTGATGAGTACAATAGGATTCAAGGTTGTACAACTGCCAAGCAGATTTGGGACACTTTACAAGTGGCTCATGAAGGAACACCTTAGGTGAAGAGGTCAAGAGGAACTCTGCTGTATTCTCAATATGAGAATTTTACTATAAAGGATGGTGAAACTATCCAAGAGATGTATACTAGGTTCAGTACACTGACAAATGAAGTTGAGTCTCTTGGAAGGGTTTTTCTGGAAGAAGACAAGGTGGAGAAGATTCTAACTAGAGTTCTGCCAATCTTCTGGGAAAGAAAAATTACTGCTATTAAGGAATTCAAAAATATTTCTACTCTAAAATTGGACGAACTGATTAGAAATCTAACTTCCTATGAATTGGGAAGCCAAACCATGAAGATGGATGCTCCTAAGAAAGAAAGAAGTCTGGCTCTCAGAATCTCAGAAGGATCAGATCTTGAAGATGATGAAATGTCAATGATAACCAGAGATTTCAAGAAATATCTTATGAGAGAAAAGGGTTCTTCATGAGGATCAACATTCAACAAACTTAGGGCTCCTGAGAAGCAGAAAAATGATGGTTGCTTTAATTGTGAAAGATAGATCATATGATAAAAAACTGCCCTCAATGGGAGATTGAGTGGAAGAAAGAAAGGGCAGAAAGAAGAAACAGGAAGAAGAAACAGGTCCAACCAAGAAATAACAAAGGAAAAACCAAAGCAATGGTTGCTACACGGGGAGTTACGTCAGATGAAGACTCAAAAAAAGAAGCTCAAGATGAGAAAGCTCTTATGGACATTGGAGAATCAGAAGATGAACAGGAGGTAAGTATTCTTCATCTTAAAGAAAAGATTAAGTTCCTGTCCAAAGAAAAATTGGCTGAGCTCTTGATGGACTTCATAGATGAGTCTTAATAGGAAATAGTGAGAAAGATGTTCTGTCTAGGGATTGTGCAATACTAGAAGAAAAATGCAAAAGGTTAGAGTCTAGGGCTGATGAGAGTAATAGCTTAAATACTGAGTTGAAGCACCAGGTTCTTTAACATGAAAATAATGTCCTAGAACTCAAGTCTGAAAACATAAAACCGAAAATAGGACAGGAAAGAAAAAGGTTGATCAATCATTTCTCACACTAAAAGTAAATTCAGGAAAAATGAAAGATGAACTGTATAAGAAAGATGAATCAATCAAGGTCCTTAAAGAAGAACTAGGAAAGGTAAAGCATGCTAGAAAGAACATACAAATGGAACAAGGCTTCTGATGCACTCTCCTGGCTGCAAGAGCACCACACCAGCAACAAGAGAGGACTTGGGTTTGGGACACAAGCTCCAAAATGCGATCCCAAAAACAAGTACCTCACTCTTCCTCAAAATAATATATGTACACATTGTGGTAAGACTAGCCATTACAAAAATAAATGCAATGCAAAAGAAAAGGCTAGTCAAAAGAACAAAGCTTTTATTCAAGAAAAACTCAAACTACCTGGTTGGGCAAAGAAAAACTTAATTCATCCTTTTTCCCATAGAAAGGGACCCAAACTAGTTTGGGTTCATAAAACTAACCCCTGATTTCATTTTTCAGGTGCAAGTGAAAGGAAGCAGCCAAATATGGTACATGTCTAGTGGCTTCTCAAAACATATGACTGGTAACAAGGACCATTTTCTTTCACTTGAGAACCTAAAAGGAGGCAATGTCTCCTTTGGAAAAGGGAAAAAAAGGTGAGATCATTGGGGTTGGAAAGGTAGGAAAGACAAACTCTCATTCTATTGAGAATGTCTATTTAATAGATGGCTTGAAATATAGCCTGATAAGCGTGTCACAACTGTGTGACAGAGGTAACCGTGTGGCTTTCACTTCCTTAAAATGTTTTGTGATTAGCCTTACTACTGACAAAATAGTTTTGCAAGGAAGAAAAGTTAACAATATTTACATTGTAGATTTGTCGACTCTTTCTTAAAATGAACTCACTTGTCTGAGTGTGTTAACTAATGATCCCCTACTTGGCACAAAATACTTGATCATGCTAGTCTAAATCAATTAAACAAATCAGTCTCCAAGGACTTGGTGATAGGGTTACCTAATATCAGGTTCAAGGAAGACTAAGTTTGTAAGGCATGTGGGAAGCAGGTATGGTCATCCTTCAAATCTAAGAATATGGTAAGCTCGTACAAGACGTTGGAACTGGTTCATATGGATCTATGTGGTCCAATGAGAGCCATGACCAGAGGTGGTAAAAGATATGTTATGATGCGTGTTGATTATTATTCTAGATTTACCTGGGTAGTGTTTCTAACTTCTAAAGATTAAGCATTTGAAAAGTTCACACCTTTTTTAGAAAAATCCAGAAACAATTAGAAAATCAACTTGCATCCATTAGGTCTGATCATGGAACTGAATTTGAAAATGCAAAGTTTGCTGAATTTTGTGATGAAAATGGAATAGATCATAATTTCTCTACCCCTAGGACTCCTCAGCAAAATGGGGTAGTTGAAACGAATAACCGGACCCTTGAGGATATGGCAAGGACCATGTTACTTTCCAGTAAATTACCTCATAGCCTTTGGGGAGAAGCTATAAACACTGCTTGTTATATAATTAATAGATGCACGACCAGACCTCTTGTAGAGAAAACTTCCTATGAGTTACTTAAAGGGAGAAAACCAAGCATATCCCATCTTAGGGCTTTTGGTTGCAAGTGCTATGTGTACAATAATGGCAAAGACTCCCTAGTTAAGTTCGATCCCAGAAGTGACGAGGGAGTATTCTTTAGATATTCTTCACATAGAAAAGCATATAAATTGTTTAACAAAAGAACTCTATGTGTTGAAGAAAGTGTACATGTTGTGTTTGTGAATCTAACACTCGTTCTGAGAGACAGGAACATGAAGATGAAGCCATTGGACTGGTGAGACAACTGGCTGAAGTTACAGCACAAGTCAAGGAGGCATCCAAGGAAGGAGAAGGTGATGGAACATGTCCTTTCACCCTGGGAAACCTGACAGGGGGAACCAATATAAGAGAAATTGTACAAAATTCTCTGAAGGATCCTGTACCTGAACCTATTCCTCTACAACATAATAATGAAATAGAATCTAGCAGAAACCAGCTGGTGGGGAAATCTTACAGGTACCTGAATTCTCACCCCATTGAGAAAATAATCAGTGATCCCATATCTGGAGTCAAGACTAGATCACAACTGAAGAACCTGTGTGCATTTGATGCCTTTTTTGTTCCAGATTGAACCTAAAAATGTGAGTGAAGATCTACAGGATACAGATTGGATCAATGCTATACAAGAAGAACTCAATCAGTTTGAAAGAAGCCAAGTCTGGAACTTGGTTCCAAAACGTAAGGACGAGTCAGTCATTGGGACAAAATGGGTCTTCAAAAACAAGCTGGATGAAGATGGAACAGTTACAAGAAACAAGGAAAGGTTTGTGGTTCAAGGCTATAGTCAATAGGAAGGCATTGATTATGATGAGACTTTTGCTCCAGTTGCTATACTTGTAGCAATCAGACTCCTCATAGCCTTTGCAGCACATATGGAATTCACTCTTCTTCAAATGGATGTGAAAAGTGCCTTCCTAAATGGCTATCTGAAAGAAGAAGTGTTTGTGAAGAAACCTCCTGGATTCGAAAGCAAAGAATGCCATGACCGTGTATAAAAGCTGGATAAAGCTCTCTATGGTCTCAAGAAATCTCCAAGAGCTTGGTATGAAAGATTGTCAAAATTTGATATGGAGCATGGGTACAAAATAGGTAAAATTGACAGCACCTTATTTCTAAGGGAAAAAGGTAAAGATCTTCTTGTTGTACAAATTTATGTTGATGACATAATATTTGGGGCTACCTTAGAGAGGTTGAGTCAGGACTTTGCAAAACTAATGGGCAGTGAATTTGAAATGAATATGATGGGAGAACTCAATTTCTTCTTAGGTTTGCAAATCAAACAAAGTCCAAACAGTAACCTTATTCATCAGCAGAAGTACACAAAAGAACTAATCAAGAAATTTAAAATGGAAGAATCCAAAGAAATAGATACTCCTATTGTAACTGCCACAAAGTTAGATGCTGATGAACCTAGTTCATCAATTGATCAAAAGTTGTACAAGGTTATGATTGGTTCACTTTTGCATCTTAATGCCAACAGACCTGACATTGTTTTTCAGTGTAGGACTTTGTGCTCGTTTTCAAGAAAATCCAAAGAAGTCACACTTGACTGCAGTCAAAAGAGTATTAAGATAGCTAAAAGGCACAACTGATCTGTGTTTGTGGTATCCCAAAGGTAGCAATTTTGACTTAATTGAATATGTTGATGCTGACTATGCAGGTTATATTGTGGATAGGAAGAGCACTTCAGGTATGGCACACTTCCTAGGATCTTGTCTTGTATCATGGGCTACCAAAAACAGAATTCAGTGGCCCTCTCTACTGCTGAAGCCAAGTATATTAATGATGCTTCATGCTCTGCTCAGTTGCTTTGGATCAAGCAATAATTGGTAGATTTTGGAATTGAAGTGGGATGCATACCTATATTTTGTGATAACACTAGTGCAATCAGTATGACAAAGAACCTTGTTCATTATAAATGGACTAAGCACATAGATGTTAGACACCACTTCTTGAGGGACAGCTATGAAAAGGGGCTAATCTCCATAGAATTTTGTGCCACTAATAAACAAATTGTTGACATCTTCACCAAGGAACTAAGTAGAGAAAACGTTGAGAGGAAAAGGTTGGAATTACGGATGATTAAGATTACCTAAGAGGTCATGTTTAGAATGTACAATGAAGAAAAATGAAAAATAAAGTAAAAATTCTGTTCTTATTCTATTTATTTTTTGCTCATGGTTGGATGTTTTGTTTTTCTTTTTGTGGACTGCACTGTAGAAACACCTCTGTAATCAATTAATGCAGCTTGTCTTGTTCGTGTTGAATTTGTTCTAAATAGTTATTTTAAGTTGATTTTTGATTAACTTGACCATGTGTTCACTTGTAGTTTCCCCAGTGCGATGAGTATTAATTAACTTCGAAGATTCACTGTATTCATGCAGCTTTTCGATGATGTCAAAAGGGGAAAGATATTGTGCGTAAACTTTTAGTGATCTTTATGACCTAAATCTGACCCCACTGATGATAAGTTATAATTTTTTGAGTGCTGATTTTCAGCTGAGTTCATAGCTTTCCTGATCACAATAAGCACAGAGTTTGGCATCATCAAAAAGGGGGAAATTATTGGCCCAAGTTTCAGTTGGAGTTTTGAAGATTGACAAATGAACCTATCGAAGGACCTGGTCCATCTTGTACTACACAGTTTGAAATAACCAGGGCACATGTGAAGCACATGAGGAAGATATGCACTAAAGATCAGGCATCAATATCTTCTGAACGTAATCGAAAAGGTTGCATGGGATAAGGAGGACAGTCTCCCTATGTGAAGAGAACTCTATCATAAGTTAGGATAAGAGTTAGAGTTTGTATTGGCTAAGGACTTAAATGGACTGTGGATAAGAAGTGGAGCTGTAATCAAACTCTAACTACTAACTCAATATATTATTGTGTTAGTTCTCTTTTACATGAAATACACACAAGAAGAAGTAAAGCATAGTTGAGAGCAAATAAAGCGAGTCGGTTTTGCAAGCAATATATGCGAGATACAAGTGTGTACGCCTGGAGCTACATAAACTAAGAGAGAAGAAACAATTCCATCTGTTTCTTTAGTTCAATTGTAGTAGGTTTTCAAATTGTACCTTTCAGCTTTATTAGAAGCAATTTTATTAGGTACCTTGTGTCATCAAGTTAGAGTTAACCTGATAGTGTCGCATCAGCTGAGGATGTGTTCCACAATGGGATTAGAGTTTAATCCTTAGGTTTACAAAGAGTCTTTGTAAATGCTGTTTTGGCTCATTGATTTTTAGTGGAGTTTGGGAAAATCCTACTAAGTAGTAGGTCGTGGTTTTTTCACCTTTTGAGCCAGGTGTTTTCCACGTAAAATTCTTTGTGAACTTTACTTTCACTTTTTATTATTCCGCAAACTACTGTAGTTAGAACACTTAGAAGAATCAGGTTCTTCTAACGTGAAAATTATGTACCACAAAAATCACCCCCCCCCTCTTGCGTGGTATTGACGTTTACTAACATCACCCTCACTCAACAACCAAGGTTTACCCATTTGGCTCAATACTACCTTTCCACACTCATGCTTTTAAATTCATGCATAGATACACTCACATACCCAATAATTGCTTGCTTTATTACCTATTTTTAGTTAAATTTTGAAATGGAGAGTTAGGGTGCAGAATCATACCTCTAGGATGAAGACCTGGTGAGTTTTCTTGTGAATTCTTCAAGCCTCGAGCAAGAATTGATGAATAATTAGTTTAGAACCCCTTCTTACTCTAGAGTACTTTCTCACTTTCAAAATATAATATTTTTATACCTTTCAAAACGATCTTAGGGACTATTTATCAGAATAGGGTCGGGTAAAAAAATAAGAAAAATGAAGCCTCGATATAGATCTACGGTCGCATATATGATTGTATAATAATTCTACAGTCCACGAAATGGGCCGCATAATGACCCTTTGGAACTTGGCATTTTTGCTTTACTCTACTATAGGTTTGCAGTCCGTAGACAAATTCTGCAGTCGCATAATATGCCAAAGAACTCCCCTCCTGAAATTTTTTATGCTAGATTTGTGAATGATTGTGTGGCTCGCCATACGATTATGCAACTGCATAATGGTCCTAAGATTAGCTCGAGTTTATGTTTCACTCTACAGTAGATCTACAATCCGTAAAATAATTTTGCGATCGCATAAAATGCCTTGCTTTTCCAAAAATTTACTTCAACTGCCCATGCGTTATTCAACCCAAAAGACTCGTGCCGCTACAACCATCAACACCTAAATCTAACTTGGCATCATGAAAACCTTGGATTTTTAGGTGAAACCATTAATATCCTACGACTAAATCATAACTAGCAAGTGTCACTTTGATGCGCCGAAGAAATATTCACAACTACCTCAGAACATACAACCTTAATGCTCGACCTCCACAACTCCCTGTCAAGGGCTATGTCCTCAATAATCCTAAGTCATGTCATGTCATGCCTGATCTCCTCTCCCCAATACTTCTTGGGCAGTCATATACCTCTCCTCGTGCCCATCACATCTAGTTGCTCACATCTCCTTATTAGAGCATCGGTGCTTCTCTCTGGATGTGCCAGACATATTTGAGTCTTGCTTCCCTCATCTTGTCCTCCAAGGAGGCTACACCCACCTTCTACAAAGTAACTTCATTCCTAATCAAATCCATCTTAGCATACCCGCACATCCACCTCAACATCCTTATCTCTGCTACTTTCATCTTCTGGATATATGAGTTCTTAACCGGCCAACACTCGCTCCCGTACAACATGGTAGGCCTAACCACTACTTTATAAAGCTTACCTTTAAGTATTTGTGGCATTTTATTATCACACAGGTCTCTCGATGCTAACCTCCACTTCATCCACCCTACCCCTATATGGTGTGTGACATCCTCGTCGATCTCCTCAATTCCCTGAATAACCGACCCAAGGTACTTGAAACTACTCATGTTTGGAATAACTTGGGTGTCAAGCCTCACATCCACCCCCACTTCAATCTGCTTGAAGCTGAACTTGCATTCTAGGTATTCCGCCATAGTACTGCTCAATTAGAAACCCTTAAACTCAAGGGCCTGTCTACTAACCTCCAACCTTTCGTTGACATCGCCTCGTATTTCATCAATCAGAACTATGTCATTAGCAAATAGCATATACCATGGCAACTCCCCTTGAATATGATCAGTTAATGCATCCATCACCAAGGCAAAATAGGAATAGGCTGAGCGCAAACCCTTGGTGCAACCCCATAACAACCGAAAAATGCTCTGAATCCTCCTAGTGTCCTAAAACTAGTCTTAGCTCAATCATACATGTCTTTGATCACCATAATGTAGGCAATCAGCACCCCATTTGCCTCCAAGCAGCTCCATAAAACCTCCCTAGGAACCTTGTCACACGCTTTCTCCAGATCAATAAACACCATGTGGAGATCTTTCTTCCTATCCCTGTACTGTTCCACCATCCTCCTAATAAGGTGGATATTTTCTGTGATAGAATGCCTTGGCATGAACCCAAACTAGTTTTCTGAAATAGACACCGTCTTTCGCACTCTCATTTCTACCACTTTCTTCTAAATATTCATGGTATGACTCAGTAATTTGATACCCCTATAATTGTTACAACCCTGGATATCACCTTTGTTCTTGTACAACGGGACCACTATACTCCACCTCCACTCATATGGCATCCTATTCATCTTTAATATAACATTAAATAACCAAGTTAACCATTCCAAGTCTGCTCTACGCACACACCTCCAAAGTTCAACAGGAATTTCATCTAGCCCGGCAGCTCTGCCCCTACTCATCTTATGCATTGCCTCCATTACCTCCTCTACCTCAATGTTCCTACAATAACAAAAGACATGGAGATTGTCGGCATTTCCCAATTCACCTAGCACAATATTCTTATCACATTCTTTATTTAGATTTTTTATGAAAGTAGGTCTATCATATCCTCTTAATCTGGTCATCCCCTATTAAAACTATGTCGTTGTCGTCTTTGATGCACCTCACTTGGTCCAAATCTCTAGCCCTCATATATCTCACCTTAGCTACTCAGAATAAAACCCCTCTTGATGGTTGTATAATGGTTTACCATTAATATAGAGATTCTTTATAATGGCTACTCATTGAATGTTATCTTTTCCACTTGATGTCTTACTTTAACATCTTTGCTCTCGATTCGAATTCCTTCGGAACTTATTCATCATCGATCATATGTTCGTAACCAATGCCAACTATTTACTGACACATATCTTAATCATCTTTACTTTCATGTGTCAACTCGTCAAGCATCCACCTGTCGTTTATCAGTTTTACCCCGTATAGATAGTCCTCATACTTTCCGGTGGCAAAGCTTAATGTTATCAGAAAGTAGATAAGACCCATTTTCTTGGCTGAAAGATTCCTGAACGGCTTCTGACACTTGAAAGGACACATGTTATCTCGTGTTTTGGAAAATATTTTTGCCATTTTTCGAAGTAATGATGAACAGGAATCCTTTCGCTTATAAACCTCTCCACTACTTATCGTGTTTTCCTTTCACTTTTACAAATTCTTCTTCTTCAAATTACCCTAAAGCACTTATGCAAACTCCTTTTTCCTAGTAAAGTTTCCTTACTAAGATTTCATATCACCATGTTTTCTACTACTATTGTCGTTGTAAACTCTAGCCTTCACATTGGCGGTGGTCCTTCTAAAACAAATAAAACTAAGGAAGTTAATGCAGAAGACAAACTCCTACCGTTAACATAATCATACCCTGTCAACTTAACTCACAGTTAGACCTTCAAGTTCAAAAGGAAACTATCAGTCTAGTAAATGAAAGATATTGGCCTGTCCGCAGATATCCCTATTCCATTTGCCCATAATCTCTTTCATAAGGTTGAAAATGACTCCGAGAAGACTTTGAGTCTGCATCGAAATCAGTTTTGAGTTTTCCCTAATTCTGATCATGATTGCGACCCTTGGTTGACACTGGAGAGCATTGTTTATCATCTGCTATTCTAATTTTTGATGCAAAACGATTATGGACATCTGCCCATGTGGTTGCTTGAAATTACAACAGGTATTCCTTCAATTTGTTTGAGGCATCAGAATCAGGTTGAGACTTTTGGTGAACGCTTCAGCTTCCTACTCATCCAGTATTGTGAGTTACAATATCCTCTCGTTTGGAAGTCAGATTACGAACTCCCACAACAATTCTAACTCTTCTCGAGTGATTCTAAATATGTACTCTTTCCTGGCTTGGACTTTCCTTGCCCCAACATGAGCTATGATGAAAGAATTTACAAGTATTTCAAAATAGTCAATTGATTGCTCTTCTAAAGAGAATACCATATTAAAGGACGCTTCGTTAGGGGTTCACGAAATTTCTTCAACAAGAAAAATTTGATCTCATATGGGGCCAAGTCATTTCCCTTTACACCAGTAGTGTAAGTTGTGATATGCTCTTATGGATCCTAAATCCTATCATATTTTGGAATATCGGACATCTTGAATCTTTTCAAGATCAGTTCCATGGCTACACTTGATTTGAACAATAACTGTGTATACTTCTTTGAATCTGGACCCTTCAACACCAATGGTGCTCCCGGGATCAAATCTATCCGAGCATAGTATAATTTAGCATTTTGATCCATTCATTAATTCACTTCCCTCATGAATCTTATGAAATAAGTTTTGAAAGGATAAATAATATTGTTGTCGTTTTCGGCTCCACTACTTGCACCACCTACCTCATTTTTATTAAAATCGAACTCATTTCTTGAAGCGATATTACCGGCTATTTACACTGTTTGATTTGAGAGAATATTGGGAGGAACTCGAATTCCTCTATTTGAGTTATTGGAAGAAACCGAAAGTGTATGCTTCAACTCCGTCATTACTCGATTTTTGTCTTGAGAAATGACTAATAACTATTTTTGTTGCTCCCTCAAAAATTTTGACCGTTTGAACAACACGTTTATCATCCATATCATCAGGAATTGGACTTCCCACATGCCGATGATTTTGTTCTTCACGAACCGAAGTTGTTTCATCTCCTTCGTTGCGAGTCTCAATAGTTGAATCATAATGCTAGAACACATCATTTCACTCGTTGTTTGTTCCAACATTGTAAGAATTATTCACATCATTAGATGCCATAACTAAATTTTCTTTTACTAAAGAAAAGTTACGTTAGTAACAGAAGAGTGAATCAAATTAGTAACACAATTGTCTATGCCCCACATTGGACGCCAAAATATTTACGTGTAAAATGGTACAGTTAAATTTGAAACTTGATTTATAGATACGCAAATTAATTTAATCCAAACTATAAAATATCTAAGAACAAAAATAAATTGGTTAAAATAACTTGGAGAAAATTCAAGCATGATTATGGACACAACTTCTCCGGTAGCAAGAATAAGAGCAATGTCAAGGACAAAACAAGAGAAAGCAGTTTAATAGAATGATAGCAAATTTTTGGTTTTTTGTGTACAGATGATTTTCCTATCCTATAACAAATACAAATTCTCTTATTTATAATTCAATTATGTGAAGAGATCTCCAAATCAAGCTCTTCTTTAATATGAATAAAATCCCTCTTGGTGGATGCAATACTAACACATTTATTCTTTGTAACGGCTACTTATTGAATGATGTCTTTTCCACCCGTTGACTTTCTTTTAAATTTGCGCTCTCGGTTCCAATTCCTTGGGAACTTATTTAGTACCAGCCACATGTTCATAATCGGTGCCAACTATTTATTGACTCATATCTTACTTGTCTTTACTTTCATGTGTCAACTCACCGAACATCAACCTGTCGTTTGTCCATTTTACTCCAGACAGTACCCATTTTTTTAAACTTCTTGTACAACTATATATATATTCTAAGTCAAAATTAGTGGGTGCTCAAACATAGAAAATGTACATGTATATTTGCTCCTACTTTAAATATTAAATATATAATACAAAACCTATACTAGAAAAAAAAAATAGCAAAATTTTCACCGAACTTTAAAACATATCTAAATAATAAAAAGTACAAAATTTGTACCTCTAATTGGAGAAATTTATTTTGGGCGAGAAACAACCAACAATAATTGGGCCCCACCTTGCTGGCAAAGACTTTCTCTTCCGCCTCATTTCCTCAATTGTGTTGGTTCGACGTTTGCAATTTGCAATTTCAAATACGTAGATAAAATAAATTCATTAGACATGTAATTTCACTTAAATATATTTATGGCTTATGGACAAAATCAACCTGAGGTATTACGAATAATATACTTCTTTCGTTTTAAATTAAGTCGACTCTTTTAACTGAGCACAAAGCTTAAAAAAAAATAGAAGATTTTTAAAATTGTAGTATAAAATAAGGCACATATATTTTATATGGCTATAAATTATTGAATAAAAGTAAACTATATACAAATATGAAAAATAGTCATTATTTTTTGCGTGGACTAAAAGAGAAATACGTTCCCCTAAACTAAAATGAAGGGTTATAAATCAAATAGTAGGGTTAATTTTATCGATAATTACTCAACTTTGTTTCCATTTCACTAAATCGCTCAATTATTTTTTATCACTTAAAAGTAACTTAACTTTCACATTTTCACTTAAAAGTCATTTTGGCTCAAACCCCTACCATAAATATGGTGTCACGACCCCAGTTCACCCTCCGTGAACATGTCGTGATGACACCTAGTCCCTACGACTAGGTAAGCCTAACAATACAGAATATAAACCAAATTGCGCAGGAAAATAATTAAAAATTAAACTAGCAAAATAATTAGTGTTTGAGGTGCCGCTTGGCACATACAATAGCAACTCTCTAACTAACAAACATTAATAAAATCTGAAATCCCACAAATCACAAGCTAGGGAGTACATAAGAGGCTCTGACTCAAGAATATCTACACAAGGAAAAATACTGAAAGAGCTATACTTATGACAAAAAGCTTGAAAAGTGACTCTTCGGTTTGCGGACATTGCAGATATACCTCGAAGTCTCTACCGATATTCCTCCTTCCAAGGCCGACAGAACTGAATGGAAGTACCTGTATCTGCACAACAAAAGTGTTTAAGAGAGTAGCATGAGCACACCACGGCGGTGCCCAGTAAGTATCAAGACTAACCTCGGTAGAGTAGTGATGAGGAACAGTCAAGATACTTACCAGTCAATAAATAGTATAATCATAGGAATAACATAAATGTCATAATAATATATGAGGTCTGCACGAAATAACCAATAATGCTACAATTCACAATAAGGGAAACGAATAACATGTAATTACGAGAACTAATAAACTACGATGTAGAATGATGGTAACCAAACCCCAAATCCTAAGGTGAAAACACAGCAAGGGAAACACAAGTCCATAACTCATATCCTATAATGATATTCACATTTGGTCTTATTCACTCTTCCACTACTTTACCAAGTTTCGGGCAAACCACAACTCACAAACCCAACATCCGAAATCTAACACCTGACATCCTGTGCCCCATTAGTCTCTCAGTCATACTGACCACTAACCGGTTAACTATGGCCACTCTCACATATATAATGGATAAACGAAGGCGTACCTCTCTCCTAAGCAAAATAGGAACAATTTACCACTACGAGAATGTTCAACTACGTGTATGCTTGTGCAGGTGTTCTAAAAAGAGTACTAACAACTAGTAACATGAATGGGGGAAAGGACCGCACATACGATGCTTCCACATAACTTCCAAGCGATAAAGTTCATACATGTAAGCAACCCACAATCACAGGAATACTTCCACAGGTTGTCACATTTCATTACAATCAACCCTGATATAGCCCACCGAATTTAGCCACATGTGCAGTGATAATATATTAAGTACCACCTTATTTCGCCACACGTGCATCACAATGTTTCAACCATATTCCGCGACATGCGACCCATACATAAGCATATGATATACCCGCCTTATTATGCCGCATGTGCAAATTATCAATAACAACAATAGGACGGCAAAGACCTCGTGCAATCTCTCAATAACAACTGCACGGCAGTGACCTCGTTCAACACAGTACCAATAACCACACGGCAGACACCTCGTGCAACACAGTACCAATAACCGCATGACAGAAACCTCGTGCATCACAGTCTCAAGTACAACACAATAAATCACAATATATATATATATATATATATATATATATATATATATGGGAATAAGGCAAGGGAATCAACTCAGGTATTTTTGTTCACCAAAAAACAGTACGACTAACTTATAAGGAATAATCGTAACAGAGAAACACTAAGCGCAATAAGAACAACTCAACAAGGAAGAAATAATGCAAAATAATGATTCCATAATACTCAGTCCAACATCAAAGAAATTAACATGGAGCGAATACTTTCAATTAAGGAAAATGTTACCTAAAACACGGGATATCTAATTTCTTTCCAATTAAGGCCAAATAATTTGCACGTGGTAGATTTAATGTTTTTCTAAATAAATACAAGCAATTATGAGTGATAATATGACTATAGAAGGGTAAACGTCCAAAGTTAAAAAGGTATAAATCCATTTGGCAACAAGTATACACCAAAAGGCCAAATAAGTTCCAAGTAATAGATGTAGAGGTGAAATCAATAACAGGGAACTCAATTATATCGAGAAAAATTCCACATGCAGTGATGATAAGGGTCTAAGAGTCTAAAAGGGTCAATTTATCCCAAATAAATTGGAGCACATACTCGTCACCTCGCGTGCAGGGAATAAATCAACATAGAAGACACAAATCCTAAAGGGAAGTCCCTCACACAAGGTTATGCAAGATACTTACCTCAAACCGACTAAAATCAACAAGCAACCACATTCTTGCCACAAGTACTCGACATCAAATGGCCCAAATCTATTCAATTAAATCACACATTACAAATAACATCTCAAGCAACTGATTTTACAATTTAATTCAAAGCTAAAGAGGAAAATTAGATAAAATAATCAAAATGCCCCTAAGGCCAACGTCTCGGAACCAGATGAGATTAACATTTTTAGAAGCCTTGGATTATACTACTTCATACTAGTAATTTCTGCTTTTGTGGCCCACGGACCGCTTCTGCTGTCCCAGTTCTGCGGTTCTCTTAATTAGCCGACCAACTGCTTTTGCGGTCCACTCATCGCAGAAGTGAGTTCGCTTCTGCGGAACTTACTCCATTTCTGCGGTTTCCAGCCAATGTCCACTTTCTATATCTGCGGTGCCGCTCCTGCGGTTCCAAAGCCGCATAAGCGAAAACACCAGAAGGCCTGCTGCAAATTCCATTCTAACTTCAAAATTTACCCGTTGAGCATCCGAAACACACTCGAGGCCTCGGGACCTCAATCAGTTACACACACAAGTCATTTAACCCGACACAAACTCGCTCAAAGTCCCAAATCACATAACACAACATCAAAATGATGAAGAAAACCAAAAATCAAGCTTATGTACTTCCCAATCTTCAAATAACAAATCTGATGCCGAAACCTATCTATTCAATTCGAAATGACACCAAATTTTTCAGACACGTCCAAAATAATATAACGGAGTTGCTCCAACTCTTGGAATCGCATTCTGACTATGATATCCCAAAAGTCAACTGTGGGTCAAACTTTTTCATTTTACAACTTCAACTTTCGTCGAAATGCCTCGATTTACTCTATGGACCTGCAATTCTGAATCCGGACGCGCGCCTAAGTCCAAAATCACCATACTAGGCTGTGGAGATCATTCACGATCCATTCCGGGGTCGTTTACACAAAGTTCAATACCGATCGACTTTTCACTGTTCCAACTTCCAAAACAAGGTTCCTTCTTCCTATTTGACTCTAAACCATTCGAAGGCGGAATTCCACCATGCACGCAAGTCAATACTCATATTATGAAGCCGTTCTAGACCTCATGCCGCTGAACAGAGCTTAAATTCTCATAACTATCGGTCGGGTCGTTTCGTCCTCCCCCCCTTAAAACCAACGTTCGTCCTTGAACGTGCTATGATTTGCCTCGACGTCCTCAAGTCACTGAGTGCGAACTTCCAACATACACCCGCGGGTGATCCCACATCACCCCAATCCACTTAAACATGAATACACCATCATAAACTGAAATTTAGCCTCTCTAGTAATACCAATAAGCCTTCAAGCCAAAAAATTTCACCTTTCATCTGTTTCCAAAAGACCCGATTTGAAATCCATATCCAGTATCGGTCTCAACCTACTAATTCAATACAAGCCGAAACACACATGGTACATCCAAGAAAAATGATATACCACACATAGGCCCACAATAACATTTCTTATAGCATTACTTGCCTGAGATCAAATCTGTACCGGCTATAAGCCTCATATTCAATAGGAACTCTTTCCAAACATCCACAACACTAGAAATGATACAATAACCACAAAAACCACATTACAAAACACCAGATAGACCAAATCTTAGTAAACACCAACAGGTACACACCCCAAAAACTAAAACTCATGAGGCATAGAACGAAAATGAATGAATATGGGAAAGGAAAACACATAAGGGAACTAACAAACAAATTAATCTAGCATAAATTCTTCTTAAACCCAAATCTACAAGACATCCAACAAGAAATAATGAAGGCGTATAAAGGACTCACAAGGATCTTATACTCATATAGCTCTTACCACAGTACACAGCTCAGTCTATACATATCAAATCATCTGAAAAATCTCGAGGGTCCCACCCTCAACACTGGATCACAAGTAGGGTACACATCAACCCATCTAGAGACTCTCACTAGTCAAATTCTGTCTACAATTTACAACACAGACTGGCTCCCATATTGGTGGAGCCTAGAAATCACAGCTCGTAACCAGTAATACTCAGAGATCACATCAAACCTATCGAAACAAACAACATGAATTTGCTACTAGCCTCATAACTCTCGACAACAGCTTGAAACAGATGATAGACACGGCTATCACTCATAAATCCTCCCAACAGAATAATCACATAGACATAATGCAAACATAAAGCGCTCCCATAATTGGAACAACAACAAGGAAACTCTCCCCGATAAGCAAAACTGTGATGATCTATATTTACGGCCCTCTATAACATACTGAACTCGTACATGAATGACATTAGCTGGCACATCGGCCTCAAACCTACTATATGAAACACATCAACGAGTCGGGCCTCCCCCTCTTAGGTGCCCTTTATATACTTTAATACCTCATTATGACATATCGGCCCGAAGACTAGGACAATCTCTCACCATGTGGCTAGCATCTCTACACTCAAAGTACCCTCTCTGCTGACGAGGCGGTGAGAACTGTGTGGTATGGGTACTCCTAAACCGCTGAACACCTGAATCACCATGCATAGTCCGAAGTGCGAACTGAAATGGCTAACCTGTAAAGCCTCTACCATGATGCACCCTGCCTTCAAAATAAGGACCAGTATATCTCATCCGTCTACGAGGCCTCATTGCCTCCTCTGGCTCCCTCTCTTGATCTCGGCTGCTCTCTCTCTCATGACTATGTCTACCCTCTCTCTCTATAGCATGCACACCCTCTATCCTTCTAGCAATGTTCACCACCTGCTGATACAAAATATCCATCTCTAACTAATGGGCCATACTTGACTTGATGTTGGGAATAAGCCCCTCAATGAACCGGCGAACCTTCTCGCGAACAGTGGAAACCAAAGTTAAGGCATGTCTAGCCAAACTAGTGTAACAGATTGCATACTCCGAGACGGTCATAACACCCTGGAGCAAATGCTCAAACTATGTGCGCCATGCATCCCTGAGGCTCTGAGGAACAAACTCTCTTAGGAACATATCATAAAACTGGGTCCAAGTTAGTGAAGCTGCCTCCTCTAGGATGTCTAACTCATAGGTGTGCCACCAATCATAGGAGACCCCTCGAAGCTAGAAAGTAGTGAAAGAAAAACCGCTCGGTCCAAAGATACCCATAGTATAAAAAATACGATAACACTCATCAAGAAACCCTAAGGTATCTTTTGATGCTAATCCACTGAAAATTGGAGGATCATACTTTTTGAAACTCTCTAGTCTCATCTGCTCCTGCTCGGAAGCTGCTTCCATGCCCTTGGGCTGAACTGGTGCCACAGGTGGCGCAGGAATAATCTCAGAGACCTGCTCAACATGCACTGGCTGCTGAGGAGTGCGGGCGGTGGGAATGTGTGCTCCTCCCCCGGTTTAGGATGTGGCTGCACTAAGGGGAAGCAATCCGGCCTTAGCAGAAGTGGTGTACATACTCATGAACTACGCTAAAGTCTCCTGAAGGGCTGGAGTAGCAGTAGTTGTAGGTGCGTCAGATCCCGGGACTCTAGTAGGATCAGCTGGTGGTACCTCGGCGGACGGTCGCGGAGGTGCTCTCGTTGCACCACGTGCGCGTCCTCGAACTCTACCCCGACCCCAACCCCGACCTCCGACGAGTGCAGCAGGGGGCGCGGGTGCCTGATCACCTCGGGTAGTATGCTTCCTGACCATCTATGAGACAGTAGAAGATGGAGGCTTAGGATTGTGAATGTCAAAATCTCGTAAGATAGGGAAATAAAATGAAGTGGAATTTTCTAAGGGTTACATAGCCTCTCGCTGACAAGTACATACGACTCCGCACCGATCCTAGTTTTCCCTACGTGAACATGTCATGATGGCACCAAGTCTCTACGACTAGGTAAGCCTAACAATGCAGAATATAAACCAAATTGCGAAAGAAAATAATTAAAAAATAAACTAGCAAAATAAATTAGTGTTTAAGGTGCTGCTTGGCACATACAATAGCAACTCTCGAAACTAACAAAAATTTTCAAAAAGAATCCCACAAACCACAAGCTAGGGAGTACATATAAGGATCTGACTCAAGAATATCTATACAAGAAGAAATACTGAAAGAGCTATACTTATTACAGAAAGCTGGAAAAAGGACTCTTCAGTCTACGGACGTAACAGATATACCTCGAAGTGTCTACTGATACGCCTCTTTCCAAGGCTGACTGAACTGATTGAGAGTACCTGTATCTGCACAACAAAAGTGTGCAGGAGAGTAGCATGAGCACACCACAGCGGTTCCCAATAAGTATCAAGACTAACCTCGGTGGAGTAGTACGAGGAACAGTCAAGACACCTGCCGGTCAATAAACAGTATAATCATAGGAATAACATAGATTATATAAAAATATGTGAGGTCTGCACGAAATAACCAATAATTAGCACACATGTAACAACAAGAACTAATAAACGACGATGCATAACGACGACAACAACATCCCAAATCCTAAGGTCACAACACATCAAGGGAAACACAACTCCATAACTCATATCATACAACGATTTCACATAAGGTCTTATTCACTCTTCCACCACTTTACCAAGTCTCGGGTAAACCATAACTCACAAACCCAACATCCAAAGTCTAACACCCGGCATCCTGCGCCCCATCAGTCTCTCAGTCAAACTGACCACTAATCGGCTAACTATGGCTACTCTCACATATATAATGGATAAAAGAAGGCATACCTCTCTCCTTAGCAAAACAGGAACAATTTACCGCTACGGGAATTTTCAACTATGTGTTTGCTTGTGCAAGTCTTCTAATAAAAGTTCTAACAACTAGTAAAATGAATAGGGGAAAGGACCCCACATACGATGTTTTCTCATAACATCCGAGCGATAAATTTCATACTAGTAAGCAACCCACAATCACAATAATAACCAATTAGGAATACCTCCACATGTTGTCACATTTCATTACAATCAACCACTGACATAGCCCACCTTATTTCTCCATGTGTGCCATGATAATATATTAAGTACCACATTATTTTTCCATAAGTACATCACAATTTTTCGACCGTATTCCGCCACATGCACAACCTTATTACGCCGCATGTGCAAATCATCAATAACAACAATAGCACGACAGAGACCTCGCGCCACATAGTGCCAATAATAGCACGACAGAGACATCATGCAACACAGTACCAATAATCGCACGGCAAAAATCTCGTGCATCACTGTCTCAAGTACAACACTATAAATGACAATATATATATATATATATATATATATATATATATATATATATATATATATATATATATATATATATATATATATATATATAGGAATAAGGCAAGGGAATCAACTCAGGTATTCACCAAAAGACGGTATGACTAATTTACAAGGAATAACCGTAACAGACAAACATTATGCACAATAAGAACAACTCAACAAAAAACTCAACAAGGAAGAAATAATACAGAATAACGATTCCGTAATACTCAGTACAACATCAAGGAAATTAACATTAAACGAATACTTTCAATTAAGGAAAATGTTACATAAAACACATGATATCTAACTTCATTCCAATTAAGGCCAATTAATTTGCACGTGGTAGATTTAATGTTTTTCTAAATAAATACAAGCAATTATGAGTGATAATATGACTACAGAAGGGTAAACGTCCAAAGTTAAACATGTATAAATCAATTTGACAACAAGTATACACCAAAAAGCCAAATAAGTTCCAAATAAGACATGTAGAGGTGAAACCAATAACATGGAACTCAATTATATCGAGAACAACCCCACACTCAGTGAAGATAAGGGTCTAAGAGTCTAAAAGGGTCAATTTACCACAAATGAATCCGAGCACACACTCTTCACTTTGCGTGCAAGGAATACAATCATTATAGAAGACTCAAATCCTAAAGGGGAGTGCCCCACACAAGGTTAGACAAGATAATTACCTCAAACTGGCTAAAATCAACTAGCAACCACGTTCTTGTCACCAGTACTCGACTCCAAATGTCCCAAATCTATGCAATTAAATCGTACATTCTAAATAACATCTCAAGCGACTGATTCTTCATTTTAATTCAAAGATAAAGCGCAAAATTAGGTAAAATAACAAAAACGCCCCTCTGGCTAATGTCTCGGAACCTGATGAGATTAACATTTTCAGAACCCTCGGATTATACTGATTCATACCAGTGATTTCCTCTTTTGCAGCCCTGGGACAGCTTCTGCGCTCCCGCTTTTGCGAAAAACCAACCGCTTCTGCGGTTCTCTTAATTAGCCGAGCAACCGTTTCTTCGGTCCACCCATCGCAGAAGCGAGTTCGCTTCTGCGGAACTTACTCTACTTCTACGGTTTCCAGCCAATGTCCACTTACCACTTATGCGGCTTCCACGCCCATTCTGCGACACCGCTCAAGCGGTTCCCAAGCTTCAGAAGCGAAAACACTAGAAGGCATGTTTCAAATTCCTTTCTAACTTCAAAATTTACCTTTTGAGCATCCGAAACACAACCGAGGCCCCCGAGACCTCAACCAATTACACACACAATTCATATAACCTGACACGGACTCGCTCGAAGTCCCAAATCACATAACACAATATCAAAATGATGAATCAAACCAAAAATCAAGTTTACGAACTTCCAAATCTACAAATAACGAATCTCATTACGAAACATATCAATTCAACTCGGAATGACACGAAATTGCGTAGACACGTCAAAAATAACATATCGGAGCTGCTCCAACTCTCAGAATCCTATTCCGACCTCGATATCTAAAAAGTCAATTGTGGTTCAAACTTCTTCATTTTACGACTTCAACTTTCGTCGAAATGCCTCGATTTACTCTACGGACCTCCATATCAGAGTCCGGACGCGCGCCTAAGTCCAGAATCACTATACAAAGCTATTGAGATCATTTACGACCCATTCTGGTGTCATTTACATAAAATTTCAATTCCGGTCGACTTTTCACCGTTCCAACTTCCAAAACAATGTTCATTCTTCCAATTTGACTCTAAACCATCTGAAAGCCGAATTCCACCATGCACGCAAGTCGGTACTCATATTTTGAAGCCGTTCTAGACATTATGCTGCTAAGCAAAGCTTAAATTCTAAAAACGATCAGTCGAGCCGTAACATATGACAGGGCATAATATTTAATGAGAAAAATCTAAAAATAAATGCCACATAAGCTTAAATGAATCATACCCACTTTAGATCTATTTCTTACTTAATGTGATTTGACCCATAATCCAAATACTTTCAATAAAAAATATATTAAATCTCACATTAGTTTAAAATGATTATCCTGTACCATAAAATTCTTGTCTTTTCTATTTCATGATGCACATTCTATAATTATTCTATACTCTACTGGAGTTAAAATACTGTTGTATCCAACTCACATAACATATTTATAATTTTGTAATAAAAGTAAAATAGTATCGTATTCATCTTACATAACATATTAATGCATCTAAGTATACAAGAAAAATAATAATAAGGCTAATAAGAGTGTATTTTTATAAAATATACACTTATAAACAATCTACTGCAATTGTTTAGACAAAAGAAATATTGTATTTGTATGATAAAACCCCCACAAAAAAATCACATGACCTAAATTTTTTGGGATGTGTGTTTTTTCCCTATTGAAATCCATTTGTATTATGGATCAAATCACATTAAGGGAAAAATGGATATAAAGTGTGTATGGTCCATTTAAACTTATGTGCCATTTATTTTTAGATTTTTCTCATTAAATTTTATGCCACGTCATATTTATAGTAGGGGTTTGAGCCAAAATAACTTTTAAGTAACAATATAAAAGTTTATCTAATTTTAAGTGACAAAAAATAATTGAATAACTTTAGTGAAATTAAAATATAGTTAAGTATCCATCATTAAATTAACTATCAAATAGTAGGAACGAAGAAATTTTTTGGGAAAGGACGATCTTCTTCAATCTCGTTTTACAGAACACTTTTGACTTAAGCATGAATTTTAATACTTTGACTAATATATTGTAGAGTACTGTTTATTACTTATAAAAGAAAAATGACATTTCCTCTATCCCAAATATTTTATCACTTTTTGCTCTTCGAGATATAATTGATGTGAATCATAACCAATACTTTAAATTATATTACTTTTATCATATTCACATGAAAAAAATAATAACTTATAATATTTTTTGAATTTTTTGAAATATTTAAATTTTATATTTTAAATTTTAAAATATTGAGTTTATCTAATCTAATTTAACGTTAAAATTATTCAAATGATAACTCTCCAGACTTGTCGTTGTCGAACTTCAAATAAATAAAGTAAATAAATTTGCATTTGAAAAATTGTAGTGGTTAACTAGTTTTATACTAATTAGAATTCTTAGATTATAAAATTTAAAAACAAATTAAAAATTATAAATGAAGAAATTAGAAGACTGGAGTCCTTATATATTTGAGTCTTTTACAAATGAAACAAGACTATGAAAAAAGTATGGGAGACAAGACAATAGACAATATTAAAGAAGTGAAGGGCGTTGGAGAGAAAAAAAAAAGAAAGGAACGAGATGGAGAAAGACGTCAAATATTGAAGGAGGGGAATATGAGAAATAAAGTCGAAAGAGAGAGTGTCATGGCAAGTGGGGCCCTGCAATACACTTGTCAAATAGAGAGTGTCTCACTAACTATTGTTTTTTTTGGGAAAGATAATATATATATATATATATATATATATATATATATATATATATATATATATATGTATATTACTAAATGCATACGGAGCTATTACAAGTAACATTGCTTGCCATGGTCATCCTATTGGAATTATCATCATGGCAAGCTAGTTCACACCTATTGCTAAACACAATCCGAGCACTGTTGTTACAAGTATTTACTAGGCTTGATGAAGACCCAAGCAAAGCAGCCTGATCTGAAACAAAACTAATAATAGCAAAATCAGGGACATTGGTAAAAACTGTTGGCCAGCAAGCACTTCCAAAATTGTGGCCTTCCTTTTCCATACTATCTGCCACCATATTCTAATGTCTGTACGCATGTTTGATTGTCGGCTTACCTAGCTAATCCAGGTAGTACCTGCAATCAGTAAGCAAATTAGAAAATTAGATATTATCTGAATTAAGTAGTACCAACATGTATTGTGCATCCACCTCTATTTCTAGAAGTGTAAGATTGTGTTGATGAGCAAGCTTTAGTCCTATTAATAAAGCAAACAGTTCTGATAAAATAGAGTACACATGTGGTACTGATCCAGAAAATCCTATAACTCATTCTGCTCTAGAGTTCCTAATGACTCCTCCTAATCCTGCTGATGTGCTTGAGTAGGGCCCGTCCGTATTAAGCTTATAGAAATTATCCGGAGGCAGATACCATTTAATATTCTTAATTAACGCCTTATTGCTGGTCGTTTTTAAATGAAATGAGGTTATATAGGTGAATTCTGCAGCCTGCATAGTAACTAATTTATAAGGGATACAATTTTTCTTATGATGGTATAGGTTATCATAACGCGTTAACCAAATATTCCACAGACCATATGGAATATAAGTAAGGGGTTGTATGTGCAAAGACAAGCTATTGTTAGTATCAAATAAAAGTTGATGGATTAAAGTATGTATATCTAGTGCATGATTAAGCGAATTAACGGTTGAAGCTAACCCTAGTTGCGTCCAGAATTGTTGAGCATCAATACAAATGATGAAAATATGAAGCATAGATTCTTCTGGAGCATGGGAGAATTGGCACCTAGCATCGTCAATGATGTTCAAATGTTTTAAGCATTTATTTGTTGGCAGGCGGTTATGATAAAGAAGCGAGATGAAGCTTTTAATCTTTGGATTGACAGGAAGACGCCAAATCCAACTAAAATTATAATCATTATTATCTTGCAAAGCACCATTCTCAGCGAGCTTCTTGTAAATAGAATAAATAGTAAACTTGTTATTATTGGTTAATCCCCAAAAAAGAAAGTCAGAAGAGTTATTAAAGAGTGAAATATATGTAGAGTCCATAAGATGATGCATCTTAGTAGGAATATTAAAACTAAAGTGGTTCTTATTCCAACCTAACGGAGTGAGTACTTTGGCAATAGTTAAATTTGATTCTTGAAGAGGTAAAGGTCCATATATTTGGGAATGGAGTATAATTCCCGGCTTTATCCAAGGGTCATACCAGTTATTTATACTTCTGTCATCGCCTAGTTTCCATTGTATTCCCTTTTGACAATTGTTGCAGCCATTGAGGATATTTAGCCAAGTTTTTGACGTGTATGAGGAAGGTTGCTTAGTTAAATACTTATTAACAATAGTTGACTCTCACTCAACTATTGTTGGTTGTGCCTCACTTAGAATAAAGTTTCTCCTCTAAATGTGAGTTCAACTCTAATTTTTATTTTCCACAGTTTTCATTAAATCTAACAAAACATTATTAAATATTGTGTCAAATTTTGGCAAATTGAAGAGACAAAAGCTACTCAATACATACAAACTTAGGGGACTACTTTAAACCTACCTCTAAAACTTGTGGCACTAACTTTGCCTTTGTTATGGGGAGAATTTAAAAAATAGCCAGATTTACAACTGGTTGTTCAAACATAGCTCAGTTTTCAAAAGTAATCAAAATTTAGTCATTTTTAATATAAAGATAAATTTGAGCGAAAATATTGTTCAAACCCCGAAAAATATGCCTATATATTATGCTGGAGTTCCAGCATAAGTATACTTGAACTCCAACATAATATACTAGAGTTCTAGGATAAGTATGCTAGAACTCCAACATAATATGATGGAGTTCCAGCAAGTATACCGGTACAAGATAATATACTGGAGTTTGGAGAACAGGTGCTCCAGCCTCCAGTATATTATACCGGAGACAACAAAGTATACCGGTTCTGTCACGACCCCTACCCGGTCGTGATGGCCCAGCACATTGCTAGGCAAGCCCCACCAATCACGCTCACACTCCGAGCTACAAGCTCACATCCTTAACTCACAATTCATTAACAACGTAGAGAAAACCAAAACTTTTGAAGTTACATAGAAACATCCCAAATAACCAGTACATAACAACCTCCCACAGATATGGGGGTCACGAGTCAAGAGCCTGTACCTGAATAGCGTAATAATACTAAAACATATCATACTCTGAGTATGCAGAAATATCAAAAATGCAGAAATAGTGGAGGAGTCGAGTCCTGCAGACGCCAGGAAGCTACCTCGACAAGCTCCGGAGAATACTCTAAAAATAAGCTGAAAGATCAACTCTGCCCGGAGGTACCTGGATCTGCACACATGGTGCAAGGAGTAGAGTGAGTACTTCCAATTCAGTGAGTAATAGCATTAAATAACAACTGAATGTAAGAAATCCGGTAAAAACACTATATAGTTCTATTTTCAGCAATAAAGACCGTAGATAAGTACCAAACAGGGAACATAATCTGATAAATACTTTCCTTTCCGTCCGACCAGTTACTAACACTACTACGGCACGCAGCCCGATCCAACACAACATCTATATATACATAAAATGCTGCGGCGCGCAGCCCGATCAAATATAACATATAAGATGCTGCGGCGCACAACCCGATCAAATTAGTATAGTCTACTGCACTCACTGGGGGTGTGTACAAACTCCGTAGGGGCTCTTTCAGCCCAAGCTCTATAATACTGCGGCGTCCAGTCCGATCCATATATCTCTGCGGCGTGCAGTTTGATCAATATGATATAAATCACTATGGCGTGCAATCCGATCCATATAATATACAACTGCGGCGTGCAGTCCGGTCGATATAATATACTACTGCGGCGTGTAGTCCGATCCAATAGATGTATATGTATATACTGCTGCGACGTGCAGCCTGACCCGATGTATATATATCAATTAGCCTCACTACGGGGTCTTTGACTCCTCTCGGTCAATATAGACTTGGCCTCTCGGGCCCACTCAGCTGAGACAGGATATTCAACCCTAGGTATTGCTCATTCAGATCAGGTTACAAAGTCCGGTTTATTCCATGATTTACAGTCAAAAGTCAGGACAGATGGTATGTGTCAAATCGGTAAAGTGAGGTCAATTAGCTCAACATGCTCCCTAGGAGTTCTACAGATCGGCACAAGGTACCAAACATGGCAACTAGCCCAAATATACGAGTACAAGCTCAGTCTCAGCAAAAAGTACAGTAAGTCATCAATCAGGATTGACCAACTCCAAGTCCCCAGCAGACACATCACAACGCTTATCACAAGACGCGTGTCTTATCTCAACATAGCACCGCGTAGTGCAAATACGGGATTTCAAACTCTCAGTATATCATTCATAACCATCACTCACCTCTAACAGGCCAAGATCCTAGCTCGCCTTGCGCTTTCCTCGCAAATCGACCTCCTCGAGTGTGGAATCTGATCAAAACCACAAGGAATATGTTATAATAAGCTAATGGGACATACCCTAATAGAAAGAACTCGAAAAACACCCAAAAATCGAAAGTTGGAAAAACCCGAACCCTAGGCCCACTTCTCGAAAAATTACAAAATTCACATCAGCGGAATCCTCGTCTCACAACGAGTCTGTACATATAAAGTTCATCAAAATCGAAGTCCAAATGGGCCATCAAATCCACAATTTTCATTTCAAAAACCAAGCCCTAGTTTCTTCAATTTTTACCCAAGTTTCAGAGAATTAATGGATGATTCTTCGATTAAATGACGTAATTTGGCCACGAGACTAACCTCTAATCACTTCCCATCAAAATCCCCTTCAAAGTCTAACAACAAGCTCTCAAGGAGGTGCAAAAATGGAGGAAATAATGATGGGTTCGCGACTGAAATTTCATTAAAAGCCCTTTGCCCAGCTAAATTTTTTTTTAAGAGATCGCGTAATACTAGACCCGATCGCGCTGCTTAAATTTCCCGTGCTACGCAATCGCCACCCCCACGATCGCGAACGCGATGAAAAAACTTTGCTGGGCCCCGAGATTCTTCTCTGCGACCGCGACCGCGATGCTTCAGATGCCTTACCTACGCGATCGCGACTCAACTCACGCGAATGCCAAGCACCCAGCACCCAACCCTATGCGATTTCAACCCAAGTCACGTGATCGCGATGGCTAAATTCCTGCTGCACTGCTGCTGCAATTTCTGCAGATTTTCTTAAGTCCAAACTTCCCAGAAATAATCTTAAATCGCCTCGAGGCCCCCCGGGACCTCATCCAAAAACACCAGCATACCTCAAATCATCATACGAACTTGTTCCACTCATAAAAACATTTCCCTAAACACAAAAATCATCAAATCATGATGGATTCAAGCCTAAGTTTCAACTATAACAACAGAAACTAACATTCGATCAAAAACCCGACCAAACGACGTCCAAATGTCCTAAGAATTTTCAAACAACTCTCGAAATTCCATTACGACTCCCGGATCAAAATCTCACGTATCAACCGGAATTCGCCGAAATTCGAACATAGCCAGTTCAAGCCTAATTCTACACCGGACCTCCAAATTCAGTTCCGATTTCACTCCCAAGTCATAAATCACCATCCGAAACTAGCCGAATCATCGAAAATCCAATCCAAGCCCTATTACCCATAAACCAACATCCGGTTGACTTTTCCAAACTAGCATTTTCTTAAAAAGACTAATTGTCTCAATTCCAATCAAACTCTGTCCGAATCACTTCAAACTCTACTAACACATATAATGAAACATATAGAAGCATAATATGGGGAGAACGGGGCGGTAACTCACGTGATGACGGGCTGGGTCGTCACAGGTTAAGCATATTAAGTTGGATTTCATATACAGGTGCACCGAACTCCAGTATATTATGCTGGAACGATCTCTATTGCAGCAAAATAGTGGCTATTTTTGACTTGATAAACGCTGACTATTTTTGAATGACCAGTACAAAAACTAGTTATACCGTGCTATTTTTACTTTGTTATGTTGAATGTGTGTGATCACATTAGATCAATTCGAGTGGTCTTAGTTTATATGTGACCCATTCAATTTTCGTAAATGGGCTTAACACTTTGATTGGATCATTGTTACCCATTGTTTTATAAAGCGTCATATTGTATTGTATGGTATTGTATTGTATCGTTTTATGAATACAACAATTGGATAGATTGTATTGTTTGTTATTGTCAAATAATCTTTTACAGTTTGATTTGGCTGTATTGTACTATATGCAACTGATAATTTTACTAAAATATCCTTAAATATTTTAAATATTATCAAAAATTACACATAAAGTAACTATAATTGAAGTTAAAAATTAATATTATGCAGCTAATTGGAGATAAATTTATTAGAATTAAAGCTAAAAATCAAAGCAAAAGAAAGAAAAAACAAAAAGAAAACAAAACCAATGTCTCATGTTGGAGTTGGAAGCGACATAATGAAAAAAGGAATGAAGGCATACGCTATAGGTTAGGACATTTGGATAAAAACAAAAAAAAGGGTAAAATAGAATTACAAAGTAATAAGATAGGGCATAACTAAAAAGAAAAATAGGAAACAAGTCTATCACAACAAATCGCTTGTTTAAAAATATGAGTCTTTTCATTGTTCCAGAATAATGAATTTAACAATACAATACAATCATATTTAAGTAAATAATCAAAACAAGAGATGTTTTGGGATAAAAATACAATACAATATAATGATCAACAACCATCCAAATATGCTGTAAAGAAATATCAATGGATTGGCAGAGCAAGGGAGAGAATGGCGTCGGCATGGGAAGCATTCTGGGGAACGGGTCCTGAAAAAGAAACACGATTCCAGCGGCCTTACGTGGAAGATAATTAAGCTCACTTCTACTCGTAAAGCAAACTCCAAGAACCTGAAGGATTGCGTATAAGTATTCATAACACGCAGCAGAAGACAATAACAATTTTAGGCAGCATTTTCCATGTTTAAAATTTATTTCCATGTCAATAGATCGGATCTAAGACTACCTGGTGAAGAAAGTCTCATTTTAAATTCTTCGATAGTGCAAATTAAAAGAAATATTGTGTTGAAATTTTTCACAAAAATCTCAACTCAATGATAGAAGAACAAGAAACACTTTTGTTGTAATTGTATTTTCTCTCTTGTCTTGTGTTGCACTCTCACTTTCACAAAGTGGGTTTTCTTCTCTAGAAAAATAATTGTGCAAATTTTGTTCCATCATCCTTCTTTTATTTGAAACTGAAAGCACATATATATATGTGTGTGTGTGTGTGTGTGTGTTAAGTAGGAAGGGTTGTCTCTTCCCTATAAATGTTTTCCATACATGCATCATTAGAACCTACCATTACGCCACGTATGGCACAAATATTTCCTAATGCAGCTAGATTTTCACATTGTTTAATATTACAATTTCTTGCATAAATATATCCCTCACTATCTTTCTCGTAGATATCCATTACAAAATCAAGAGGTTTAGTAAAACTATTGAGTTATCAAAAGAGTTGTTCCTTAGTGCTGCATTTGCCAAAACATGTGCCATTCTATTCCCTTGCCTGAAGCTATGCTTGAATGATATCATTCCCTGCTTGGTTTCCTCCTCCACCAATAACCTGCATTCATGGCATAGAGTAATGGTATTTTTGTGGATTATATTTAATATCTCCGTGGCATCAGTTTCCACTTCAACTGGAAAGAGTTATTCCTTGATGATTAATTGTAAGTTGTGGTTTAGATCTTTGAAATCCGTTTGCAAGGGTGAGGTTGAATTAACCTTCATTGACATTCCGATACACCACCTTCTCTTTGTATCACGAACAACACCATTGATTCCTCCTTCCATGATATTTTTGCCAAAAGCCCCATCGATGTTTTCCTTGTACCACCCTATTGGTTGTTGCTCCAATTTTACTTGTAATTGAATAGACCTGTCAACTACTTGACTTTTCTGTGTGAAGAAAAAATATTCATTAGTGTATGCTAAGATCTTCTTTATATTTATTAGGTTGATTTTATTGTTAATGTTTTTATGATTCATGTTGTTCCAAATTTTACATGTTATAAAAGGAAGTAATTGTTGCCAATTTAGATATTTTAGAGTAATTTTTGGAGGATTGCTTATTAGGAAGTTCATCCAAATAGCGCGCCTTGGACAATCAGCAGTGTTTATCCCTATTTTTTGCCAGAGGTTTTTGGCTATATGACAGTCCCAGAAGATGTGATATATTGATTCATTATCGTTTTTGCATATTAGGCACGAAGGGTTTATATTAACCCCAACTCTTGCTAGATAGCTTCTTGTGGGTAGACGCCTGTGGCATATCTTCCATAGCAAAAACTTTATCTTGTTGGGGCATTGAAGATTCCGTAGCCAAATATTATTATGCGCGTTATTTGCATTGTTGTCAATTATTTGATGTGAAGCAGATGTTGTAACAATTGGTTGGAATTTAGAATCCAGCATAAGTTGTTTTGGTTATTTGAACTGTCTTTTTTACAAGCAATTGTATTGATACTATTTTTAGTTGGGGTTGGTAGGTCAAAGAAAAGTTTTTCCAAGCACCATTTATTATTTTCCCTAATGTTCTTAATTAGTAGTATATCTTCTCCCTTAGTTAATGGCCCATCAATACTGTTCCGAAGGCTTTTGTAAATTGGAATGTAGTTTGTATCCCAAATGTATAAGAAAGACTAGTTATGCACTGGCTATCTAATCGCTTTACTACAAATATTTCATCCTATCAGTAGACTTTTCCAAGTGATTTATGAACCAATTGTTCTTTTTTTTCCCGTAGATGCTAATTAGAACCTTTGCCCATAAAGAATGTACATTGTTGATGATCCTCCAGGAAAGGCCAGTAATTAGGGCTTGGTATTTACAAGAAGCCTTTTTTATACCTAAACCCCATTGGCAATTTCCTTAGTAACAGTATCCCATCCAATTAAGTGAATTTTTTTTTTGTCCTGAGTAGTACCCCATAGGAAATTCCCTTGTATCTTATCAATTTCGTGAAAAGTTTTTTTTGGGAGCAAACTCGTTTGCATTATGTGGTTTGGCAGTGTACTTAGGGTAGATTTTAATAGTATACATCTACTTGCCATACTAAGCCATCTGGCATTCCTGTTATTCAGTCTTCCTCTCATCCGATCAAGTAGTGGTAGATAATCCTTTTGCCTGGTTATACCATTGAACATGGGAATTCCTAATTAGTTCACAAAATTATTGCACGTAGCAATTCCTAGGGTGGTGGTTACTAGTTCCTTAGTATCATTAGAGCAATTCTTACATAGGATTATTTTATATTTACTCTTGTTGACACTTAGGCCTGAAAGGCTAATAAAACTTTTTAGGCACTTGTTAATACTTGTGAGGGTTTTTTGATTGGCTTCTCCCATTAAAGTCATGTCATCTGCAAAAATAGGTGAGATATACAAGGTGCTCTAGGGTTAAGCTTGAGGGGGGTCCAATTCCTAATGTCAACTTCATGGTTGATATTATTAGACAACATATTCATGCAAAATATAAAAAGATAGGGGGATAGGGGGTCTTCTTGCCTAATCCCCCTAGTCGGTGTAAAGTCCTCAGTTTTATGGCCATTTACAAGGATTGAGAACGAACTAGTCATGACAGTGTTCATAATAAGATTGGTGATATTCTTAGGGAATCTGTAGAACATTAGCGTTCGGTAGATATAGGACCATTCAACTTTAGCGAAAGCTTTCTCTAAATCGAGTTTCAAAATCATTTTTCTTTTCCTCTTTGACATGTGGAAGTTCCTAAGGACTTCTTGGATTATAATAGCATTGTCACTGGCTCTTCTTCCTTTAACAAAACTGGCCTGTTCTATGTTGATTAGGCGGTCAAGGAAAGGCTTAATCCTATTTGCTATTATTTTGGTGATTGTCTTGTAAATGGCATTGCACAAGCTTATTGGTTGAAAGTTTATTAGTAAGTTAGCATTTTTTACTTTAGGAATTAAGTAGATGTACGCGTGGTTCATCCCCGGGGGATTTTTTTGGTAGTAAAGATTGTGTGGCATAGCTTAATAACCTTACTTCCTATTAGGTGCCAATATCTTTGGAAGAAAAAAGGGCGAAGTCCATCAGGGTCCGGTGCTTTAAAAGGTTTAAAGAAAAATATTGCTTCCCTAATTTCGTGATTAGTTAGTGGTTTATCAAGGATTGATAGGTCACAAGTGTGAAAGTATTTTACTTTTTAGTCGAATTGGGTAGTATAATTGTGAGAAGTTTTAAATAATTACCTGAAATAATTAGTAACATGATTCCTTATCAAGGATGGAACTTCTATCCAATTCCCTAGTTCATCCTTAAAGAAAACTATATTATTTCTTCTTCTTCTTCTTCTATTTGTGGCTTTAATATGGAAGAACCTAGTGTTTGCATCACCTTCTCTTAACCAATCCACCCTTGTAATTCTCCAGTAGTCTTCCTCTAATCATAATATAGAATTAAATTCATCCACTAATTTAGTTTCCAAGTCTTGAAGGAAGATGCTAGTTTCGTAGTTTACGGAGTTTTGTATTCCATATATTCTTTTTAAGAGCTTCTTTTTTAGCAAAAATATTTCCAAAGGTTTGGTTTTTCCATTCTAATACTTTTTCTTGGAAGCTCTCTGTTCCTTGTAAAAGGTCTTTGTTGGCCCAATTAAGAGAGTCAAGTTTTCTAAAATCAGGATGAGTGCACCAATAAGTTTCTAGCCGCAAAGTTTTATCCCTAATGGAGTAATTTTATTATTAAGATTTATTAAAAGAGGGTTGTGATCCGAATGAACTTTAGAGACGTGGGTTATAGTAGTATTAGGGTAGTCTTCCAACCATTTTTCATTAGAGTAGACCCTATCAAGTCTTTCCATAATCAATCCCTTGGTTTTTTCAGGTAGTTCGCCCAAGTGTATTTACACCCTTTAAATCCTACTAGAAAGTAACAATAATCTAGACAGTTCCTTAGAGACTTGGCCCTCCTTTGATTAATTTTCCTACCACCATATTTATCCATCACATTAGTAATTTCGTTGAAATCCCAGCTATTAACCAAGGCCCTTTGTAACTATCATAGATTGATTTTAGGTTGTCCCATAACCAATATCTATTATCTACATCATTGATAACATATATGATACTAATTAACCAAGTTAAGTTTTTTGGTCTAACCTCGATCATGTGATACTAATTAACCAAGTTAAGTTTTTAGGTCTAACCTTGATCATGGCGTGGATAGCCTGGCCATTCCTAGTGAAAATTTTCACTGTCACCACTTTGTTGTTCCATAGGATCACAAAGCCTCCACTCTGGCCAACAGAGGGAACTTCAATCATCTCAGTAAAACTAAAACCTTCCAATATTGAGATGCGGCTCTCCATCCTTGTTTCTAAAAGTGAAACTAGACATGGAATGTGGGTGTCCATAAGCTCCATATGTTGGAAATAACGCTTTACGCTAGAGGGGGGGGGGTGAATAGCGTTTTAAAAATATTAAGCGTTTTAGTGCGGAATTTAAAAACTTTGCAGAAATTAAAACAAGTGCAGTAAAATAAACTTACACAATGATGTATCCTGGTTGCCCACAAACGTGGTTAGTCCAGTCCCCGAGAGACTCTCTCGAGATTTCTACTAAACTTGTCAAGCTTACGGGTGCTTAACAAACCGTTACAGCTGAGGACACAAGCCTCACCTAGGTGCTCGGGGATCACAATCCCAAAGACTTCAATTGCTCGGGGATACCAATCCCAAAGACTTCAATTGCTCGGGGATAACAATCCCAAAGACTTCAATTGCTCGGGGATAACAATCCCAAAGACTTCAACTGCTCAGGGATAACAATCCCAAA
Source organism: Nicotiana benthamiana (assembly GCA_034376525.1). Lineage (NCBI taxonomy): Eukaryota > Viridiplantae > Streptophyta > Magnoliopsida > Solanales > Solanaceae > Nicotiana > Nicotiana benthamiana. The sequence goes on along the minus strand of CM067338.1, from coordinate 53,317,880 downwards.
GACTTCAACTGCTCGGGGATAACAATCCCAAAGACTTCAACTGCTCGGGGATAACAATCCCAAAGACTTCAACTGAGGAATCACAAGTTCCTCAACAAACAAGAATCGCAATTCTCTTACAAACACAAAACAAACTCACTTTACAAAGTACTCCTCAATGAGTAGATATGAGTAGAAATAGTACGCTCAAGATCACAACAACTTAGCTCAATAGAATGGCTCTTCAAAAAGCTTTATGGATGAATGAAAATGATGATCAATGTAAGAAAGCTTTTAGCAATGAAAATACTTAAATTGTATATGTTGTTGTTGTGAAAACACTGAGTTAAGCCTGTATTTATAGGTGAAAAACTCAGTCTTACCGTTGTCTAATTGCCAATTAAGGATTGCTGAAATTACTCAGTGACAATCGATTGTCAAGACTAAACAATCGATTGTTTGCCTATCAGATCAAAAATTCAATCCCAGATTTTACGTCAACAATCGATTACTTCAAATCAATAATCGATTATTTATAACGTTAAAAAATCCTTTCCAATTTTTGGCATAAAACATCGATTATCAGGAAATCAACAATCGATTATTTTAACAACGTTCAGAAAATCTTTTCCAGATTTTACGCAAAACATCGATTGTTAAATATCAACAATCGATTACCTGAAGGTAATTTGAAAATGTATGACAACGGTTAGTTCCAACAATCGATTATCAAATAGAACAATCGATTATAAATTAATTTCAAAACTTACTGTCTCATATATAATCGATTATCAAAAGCCATAATCGGTTATTAATTAATTTCAAAACTTTCTGTCTCATATATAATCGATTATCAAAAGCCACAATCGATTATTAATTTATTTAAAAACACTGGGAGACATTTTTCTCATTCTAATCGATTACCATTAGTTCATAATCGATTTTTCTGAGTTTTGAAAACTTTGCCTCAGTTAACAATCGATTATCAAAAGTACACAATCGATTGTTATGCAGTTTGCAAAAACCTGATGTTAACTGACTTACTCACAATCGATTATCATTAATTCACAATCGATTGTCATGCAGTCTTGGCTTAGAGATACTCGATTATCATAAGTACATAATCGATTATCTTAGCCCAGATTTTTGAGGCATGTTTGAAAAACATTTTAACAAATATAAATATGCATAGTTTAAAATCATTTGACACTTAAGTTAGATAAGCATGATTTTGGAAAAATAATTTTAGTAGAGAAGCCATGTTATGAGCCAAGATTGAGGAATCAAGATCACAATTAATATTGACTCAATTATAACATTTCTAAACTTTGTCTTGAGCTTCTTGTAATGCATCCATTTTGTGCTTGTCCTTGAGCACTGCTATATATCGCTTATTGCTTTGTTTGACATTCATCAAAACCTACAAAAGAACACACGTTTAGTATATTGCATTTGAAACGTGTTTCCAACAATTTCCCCCTTTTTGATAATGGCAAACATAAGCGGGATATATGCAATAATTATTTTGATAATCCAAGACAAGAGTAAAGTATGCAATTTGATGTTCCCCCTCAATTCATGTTCCCCCTCACTTTAAGCATGAATGAAGTTGAGAGTGATATAGCATACTTCTTGATATCCCGTTTCTTCCCCCTTTTGCCATTAGCAAAAATTTACACAAGGGAAGAATATGAAAAAAATTTGAAATAAACACAAGTTTATTTATTGGAAAATTAAGATAACATTACAAGGGTGAAACCAAACATAACTAACCAATCAAGAACAAACAGACCAAAAACAACAATTTCTCATAACAACAACAATTTCATCATTCATCACCCCCATCCCCTTCATCATCATTGGTAGGCGCTTGATATGGCACCATCTGAGCATAGGCATAATGCACGTGATCAAAGTAACCATGGACCTCACGGGTTAGTTGAGTAATTTGGTCAGAAATGGTCCGGAGGGTAGGCTCCTGAGGAGGATGAGCACGACGGGCTTGTCGATTTTGAGGAGGAGCGGGAGCATGATCACCATCATGATGAAAGGAAGACTCCGAAATTTCCCAGATTTTGGTGCTCTTTTTGAGAGGACCATTAGCAATATTGACTCCGGAAGCTTCAAGAAATTTCATTATTAAGAGGGCATAGGGGAGAGGTATGTCATCTCTGGTGGCATTGAACATATGAGATAGAATAAGCTTGCACCAATTTATTTTAACACCGGTGACAATAGCATGAAGAAATTTGGCATCCTCTTGGGAAATGGTGGTGTGATTGAGTTTACGGGGTTTGAGAACACGAGTGATGAAATAGAGAATGAAACGATAATTCGGGTCCATACCCTTTATGGTGGGACGACGGGAAGAGGACTCATCATAGGCTACTCCGGCTTGGCGGAAGAGATTAGCTTCATCAATCATGACCCCGGCATCATTTATGTACTGGTAGATGTCTTCACCATCATGCGGAATGCCGGCAATGAGGTGGAGGTTATCTTCAGAAATTAGAATGGGAATGCCGTTAACATTGGTAACAAGTTCACCCTCATCATCTTTGTGAAGGTTGGAGTAAAAAGCTTCAACCAAAGAAATGTTGTAGTAGGGGTGAGTAAGGAGTAGGAAATTGAAAAGGTTGCACTCTCTTAGCATATTTGCGGCTGGAATGAATGGTGCAACAAGAGCGTTTGTTGAAAAGCGAGGAGGGAGAATAAGGCGTTTCTCAAATTTGGTTAAGAAACGGGTGAGCTCTTCATTGGATTCAAAGAATAGAACCGATCCATCTTGATATGGATGGCGAGAAGAAGAAGCACCTGGTTTGAAACGAGCACGTTTTGAGTTGCGGCTTGACATTTTTTTTTTTTTTTTTGAAAGGATGTGCTAGGATTTTTCAAAGAAAACAAGAGAATTTGATGCTTGGGAGGCTTGAGTGAGTATACAAGAGCATATGTGCAGCCTATATATAGAGAAGGAATGAATCTTACATTTATTGGAAATGATTTGAAGAGATTTGAAGTCTGAAACGGTAAAAATAAATTCACTGACCGTTCAACAATCGATTGTTTGAATGGAATAATCGATTGTCATTAATGAAAATGATCTGACACATCGATTACACGCCAGAACGGTAAGAAAATTTGAAAAAGATAGTCGATTGTCAAACTTGGTAATCGATTGTTTTTCATATTTATGACCTGTCAGGAATCGATTATGGAGCCAAAACGGTAACATAAGTTTAAAACAGATAATCGATTGTCAATATATAGTAATCGATTGTTTTACTCACAGAGAGTTTGAATTTTGGCAAATAATCGATTGGCAGAACAAATAATCGATTGTTTGGAAGGGGGATGCTGAAATGATGAGACTTAATTCTATCAGGCAATGTAAACATTTAACAAGATTTCATGGCAAAAAAATTGAATCAACAAATAATCGACTATTGATACTGATAATCGATTGTAAGCATAAATAATCGATTATGATCGATTTTTTTTTCTTGTATCAAGATAATTCATACTTTCCTCTTACCTTTTGGGGGATGCCTGCAAAATAGAATTAAACATCTCCGACGCTCAAGTCAGTAATCTATAAATGAAATAATAACTTTGAAACTCGTGTAGTCGGGTGAAAAAAAAAATGAACTCTTAAGAATTTTGTCCTAGGATGTTCTTAAGAGGGTTTAGGGTACTTACCTTCCCTTCGACTTTGCCAATTACCTGATTTTGAACATCCTCCGTTCATTTTGGTCTTTTGGCTCATTCTCCAATTTACGAAGCTTTTTCCACAATTTTGCCTTTTGAATTTTTCGAAAATACTTCCGATTTAAAAAAACATAAGTCGACTTTTCCGTCTCTTCCTCCTTCTTTGTGCTTTAATTGAAGGAATTTTGAATTCGTCTTTCGTCAAGTGTTTGGAGCATCCACTACACTTGATTCCTTCAAGCACACTTGCAAAACAAATCAATGCTCTTTTGGTACCCATGCCATTTTGGGTCCTTGAGGGTTAGGCAAATAACGACCATAATAATATGAAGAATCTCTATGCTTTGTAAAACACATAGGTGCAATATGACCTATACGATTGCAGTAATGACATACTACGTTCGGGTTGTGTTGATGCCTAGGTTGAGCCAACAAAGTTCTAGGCGAATGAAAATGATTAACACTAGATATATTGTTCCCATTTCTAGTATAATATCTAGATGGTCTAAAGTCATTAGTGCTAGACTTGTTGAAGGACCTAGTGTCATGTCTAGGTGGTCTAAGCTCGTTCCTAGAGTTATTTCTTGGTTGCCGAAAATTACTATTTGTAGGCTTGTTTGCAAGAATCCTAGATTTGGATCTAGGTTGTCTAAAGATATTAGTTCTACCCTTATTTTCATACATTCTAGCATAATGTCTAGGTGGTGTAGTGGAGTTTTTGTTTTTATGCCGTTGATTTTTCTTAGGCGATTCTTTTTCACCAACTTTAAGAACTTCTTTACTACGAGTTTCTAAAGTTTTCCTAAGTTCTGTGTTTTCTAGTTTTAAGGACTCACAAGTAGTACAAGTAAAACAATTATCAACACAAGAGGCTTCATGCATGGTCTTGATGACTTGTCTAAGTTCTATACTATCATTTAACAAAAATTGATTTTCATTTGCAAGATTCTCGTTATCACGAGACAGATTTTCAACCCCTTTTTGAGCTAAAGAAAGACGTTCTTCGAAGTCCTTGTCTTTTAAAAAGAGTTGTTTCTGAAAATCCTCTCCTTGTAGAGAAAGAGTCCTTTGTAAATCTTTAATAGTCTTAGAAGCATTTACCAACTCATCATGCAGTTTGTTATAAGCAATTTGTATATCGTTAGATGTACTTACCTCGTCTTTTTCGTCTGCCATGAGGCACTGACCAGTTGATTCATCGTTTGTGCTGACCGCTTTTTGAGGCGTGTTTTCGTGCAATTCCTCAAGTTTGTCCCACATTTCCTTAGCAGTTTTATAGTGGGAGATTTTTCGCCAAAGTTCCTGATTCAAGGCGTTATGAAATATATTCATAGCTTTAGTGTTGTATTCACTTACCTTATCTTTCCCGACTTTTGTCGTCAGTTGATCACTGTGTTTAATAGCTTGCCATAGATACAAATCGTTTGCCATTGTAAAAACTTGCATCCGATATTTCCAGACTGAGTAGTCGTTTTCGTCTAATATTGGAGGTGACATGCTGCATTCTCCTTCACCTATTCCTGCAAAGAAATTTAGAGTAGAAGCCATGGATGGTTCTCTCAAACGGTTAGGTTTTTCAGAGAGTATGGCTCTGATACCAATTGTTGGAAATAACGCTTTACGCTAGAGGGGGGGGGTGAATAGCGTTTTAAAAATATTAAGCGTTTTAGTGCGGAATTTAAAAACTTTGCAGAAATTAAAACAAGTGCAGTAAAATAAACTTACACAATGATGTATCCTGGTTGGTCACAAACGTGGTTAGTCCAGTCCCCGAGAGACTCTCTCGAGATTTCTACTAAACTTGTCAAGCTTACGGGTGCTTAACAAACCGTTACAGCTGAGGACACAAGCCTCACCTAGGTGCTCGGGGATCACAATCCCAAAGACTTCAATTGCTCGGGGATACCAATCCCAAAGACTTCAATTGCTCGGGGATAACAATCCCAAAGACTTCAATTGCTCGGGGATAACAATCCCAAAGACTTCAACTGCTCAGGGATAACAATCCCAAAGACTTCAACTGCTCGGGGATAACAATCCCAAAGACTTCAACTGCTCGGGGATAACAATCCCAAAGACTTCAACTGAGGAATCACAAGTTCCTCAACAAACAAGAATCGCAATTCTCTTACAAACACAAAACAAACTCACTTTACAAAGTACTCCTCAATGAGTAGATATGAGTAGAAATAGTACGCTCAAGATCACAACAACTTAGCTCAATAGAATGGCTCTTCAAAAAGCTTTATGGATGAATGAAAATGATGATCAATGTAAGAAAGCTTTTAGCAATGAAAATACTTAAATTGTATATGTTGTTGTTGTGAAAACACTGAGTTAAGCCTGTATTTATAGGTGAAAAACTCAGTCATACCGTTGTCTAATTGCCAATTAAGGATTGCTGAAATTACTCAGTGACAATCGATTGTCAAGACTAAACAATCGATTGTTTGCCTATCAGATCAAAAATTCAATCCCAGATTTTACGTCAACAATCGATTACTTCAAATCAATAATCGATTATTTATAACGTTAAAAAATCCTTTCCAATTTTTGGCATAAAACATCGATTATCAGGAAATCAACAATCGATTATTTTAACAACGTTCAGAAAATCTTTTCCAGATTTTACGCAAAACATCGATTGTTAAATATCAACAATCGATTACCTGAAGGTAATTTGAAAATGTATGACAACGGTTAGTTCCAACAATCGATTATCAAATAGAACAATCGATTATAAATTAATTTCAAAACTTACTGTCTCATATATAATCGATTATCAAAAGCCATAATCGGTTATTAATTAATTTCAAAACTTTCTGTCTCATATATAATCGATTATCAAAAGCCACAATCGATTATTAATTTATTTAAAAACACTGGGAGACATTTTTCTCATTCTAATCGATTACCATTAGTTCATAATCGATTTTTCTGAGTTTTGAAAACTTTGCCTCAGTTAACAATCGATTATCAAAAGTACACAATCGATTGTTATGCAGTTTGCAAAAACCTGATGTTAACTGACTTACTCACAATCGATTATCATTAATTCACAATCGATTGTCATGCAGTCTTGGCTTAGAGATACTCGATTATCATAAGTACATAATCGATTATCTTAGCCCAGATTTTTGAGGCATGTTTGAAAAACATTTTAACAAATATAAATATGCATAGTTTAAAATCATTTGACACTTAAGTTAGATATGCATGATTTTGGAAAAATAATTTTAGTAGAGAAGCCATGTTATGAGCCAAGATTGAGGAATCAAGATCACAATTAATATTGACTCAATTATAACATTTCTAAACTTTGTCTTGAGCTTCTTGTAATGCATCCATTTTGTGCTTGTCCTTGAGCACTGCTATATATCGCTTATTGCTTTGTTTGACATTCATCAAAACCTACAAAAGAACACACGTTTAGTATATTGCATTTGAAACATGTTTCCAACACCATAAAATATCTAGTGAAATTTGCATTGTTCGCACCTCTAAGGTTCCGGATTACTACATTATTTGGTTGATACATGGGAATGTTATTGGGGGGGGGGGTTGTTGTTTTGCATCACCCTTTGGGATGGGATCATGATCAACACATTCTTCCCTTCCGTTGGGTCTTGTGGTGGACGGATGTCCAGTGAGCATTTGTACAATGTCATTGGGCAACTAAAGATATATTTCCTATCGAGCATCTCCCTGAATAGCAAGACTTTTACTTCGTTTAGACATGAAAGCGTCACTACTAGTTCCCCCAAGTGAGCCATGTTTTCCACTGCCTCTTCTTCCTCTTGGATTGCTTCCTTATTTGGTACGTTCATTTGTTGTGCTTGCTCATTCATTTGATCTAGTTGTGGATCTTGTTGTTTGTATGAACACTAGATTGAGTACCATCATGTCCTTCGGTGCAAAGAAGGGTAGGTTTAGTGAGGATTTTGTAGAATTTGTTGGTTTGGGTGGTGTGGAATGTTCCACATTTCTTGCATGTTGTTCACTAGTTTTTGATTCAGTGATGGAGCTATTGGTTGTAGTATATTGTTCATTGCTAGATTCATTCCCTCCGAGATTAGTTGGTCTAGGAAATGTTTGTTTTGGATTACTAGGATCTATTCTTGGCCATTGATTCCCATATTGAGTGTCACTACATGGCCTTGAAGTCCTAGCTCAATCCACGTTTGAGAGATGCGGTTTGGTGGGGTTGGTGGTTGTGCATAAATCAACAGTTTTGGTTGAGAAAGTGGAGCGAAATTAGGTGGGTTGTTCATGTTTTGGGTATGTGATAGATGAAAAAGTTGTAGGAGCCGATATCTCCTTCTTAGTGTGAGGGGGTTCTGTCCCCTCTTTGGGGTAGCGGTGTTTATAGAGGGTGATCTATTGCATGGATTAGGAGAGGCCCTAATGATTGGATCTATATATTTGTTGGAGTCAGGGAGTTGCGTGTGTTTTATAGCAAAATCCCTCATGGATATGTCACTTTCCACTTGGCTGTCTATGTTTTCCAAGTGTTTGCCTTGCAATTGGTTAAGGGGAAGTGAGCATGCATGCATGCAAATGTTATGATTATTTATTGATAGATTAGTGGGAGTATTAGGGGTTATGATAGTTTGCTTTACTACCTCATTGGTTGGACTATTGATAAAGTCTATTACCATACTCTTAATTGAGGTTTTATTATTGAAAATACTAGTCGGATGGTCTGTTACATTTGTGACATTTGTCACTTGGTTTCCATGCAAAATATAAGTCTTTTTGTTATTAATTTTATTAGTTTCTAGATTATCAAAAATCATGGGCTGATTTTCAGGTTTTTCCAAACCACTTCCATCTTCCTCCATATGCTCTAAAACTTTGAAATTATTGACAATTTTTTTTATCTTTGTTAGTATTAGATTTTACATTTAATGGTAGGGTATTAGATGTGTTGATTAAAAGTTTCTTGTCAATGTAATTTAAGTGTTAAGTTTTGAGATACTTACCTGACACTGCATCAAATATGCGGACATTTATACCTGGTGAAAGATTTGCAGCGTGTTCATTGTCCAATTTTGCCTTACCTTTCCTTGGGAACTTAACTGTCATCCATTCTCCTTCTTCTGGTTTGTTGTGATTTGTTTCTTCCTTTCCTTCACTGTCTTCTTTTGATGTGGTTGGTGGGCTTCCTTGTAAGCAATATTGGTTCGTGTGTCCTAGTCTCTCGGAGGATTTGCATAGTATTTCATTTCTTTCATATACAATTGGTTATTTACGTTGACCTACGAGTATATGGTTTTGGAGAGGTTGATCAAAGGGTAGTTCCACACATAGCCTAGCATAACGTCCCCTTAGTGTAGCTGAGGTACACACTTTGAGTAGTTTATCAATTGAGTATTCTATTTTTCCAAGGACAATTCCATCGTAAAATTCTGTGGGTAATTTGATAATCGGGTCCAAATGACTGTGAAATTTTGGTATGTGTTTTTTTCCAACAAAGTTTGGTAGCCATTTTTAGTGGATAGGAAAAAACCATGGACAAACCAAGGTTCATTACGAAGAACTTTGGTCATGCTTTCTTCCTTGGTTCGCTTCACTGTGTAGTAGTCCTCTGCAAGATCAATGAGAGGAAAATTTTCATTTAGTTTCCATAGATCTTGTAATTTCTTTTTGAGGTAGTGGTGCATAAGCCTTTTACCTATGAGTTTAATGATGATCGAAAATTTTCAGGGCATGTATATTCAGTTTAAGTCCTCTGGACTGAGGTTTATTTGCTTTAAGGAATTAGTTAACCCCTTTTGGATTTGATCATCATTATGAGTTTGGAGAGTTTCCATATCCACGGGAAGCATGAGTTCTGTTGTTAGTGGCTTACTATGCTTTGTAATTAATTCACCTTTTAAGAGTGTTTCCTTATAGGATGAGGAGTTGTTTGGTTGAGAGTTGAGTTTATCCGGTGGTTTAGGAGGAATATTGGTGGTAGTAGATGGTTGTTCTTGTAGTGAGAAGGTAGATATTCTCTCTCTTGTTCCATTATCCTTTATATAGCATCTCCTATAAACCCTTTGTCCTATTTCGTTAAGGTAATGATTTACCTAGGACAAAAGTTTATTCCAAAAAATAAGCTCATCGGAATTTTGTATGAAATTCGCAATCCCTCAATGGGCAATGTAACTGCCGAGAATCATGGGCTTTCCATGAAGTCCAATTCCAAACCTTTGTGAGACGTCCTTTTTTGGACTTCTAACTTCCATGTTTATTGAAATCGTAGGAAATTCTTTAAAGAATTTCATGTCCAACTTAAAATTGGATTGCAAGAATAAATTAATATTATTATACAATCTTGATATATAAATATTAATTATGAGTACCAAATATATATCACATATATATTTCAACCAAGAGATATAATATAATTTTCTATTTTAAATAGAAAACTTCAATTTGTTTACAATATTAATTCTATCCTCTGTGCTAGAAAAGAACATAATTATATTTTATTTGAAAGAATAACTAAATTATTTGACTAATTAAATTCTTTGATTTAATTTTGATTTATGTGAATATAAACATCTAGAGAGAGAACCTCTTCCTTCTCACTAAAACATTGCAATGAACAATCCTAAAACTTCCAATATCATTCCTCCTAAGCTACCCGACTTAGATTCACCTCAAATCCTACTACTTTGATACCATCAAGCCAAAGTTTCAAAGAAAAACTAGTTGAAGCGAATGATGAAGGCGGAATTCATATGGCTATTGATGAACAAATCTCATCACAATCCACCTATGAACTAACTAACTATTTGCCCTACACAAAAAATGACCAATAAATCCAATTATCTCCAGAAGACCTTCACTGCATCTACTCACCTTTGAAATTTTCTACAATTATTAATTTACAAGGGTTGAGAATTCAATAGCAACTACTAAAAAGAAAGGTCCAAGATTTGTCGAAATTAAAAGAAACTTTTCCACTCATAGACCTAGGACATGACTACTATATCACAAAATTTACTAATGAAGATAGCATGTTCAAAGTGCTTGGTTCATATTTGCTCACTTTCTTTCTGTCAAAAAATGGGTTCCAAACTTATAGCCTCAAAGGCAAAGATCTCAGTACAACTATTAGAGGTTGTGCATTATAAACGCTTCTCTTCCCCTTAACAATACCAGAATACCAATCACACAAAGGAGACGTTACTGTCTAGTGCAAATCCAGCTCATTCGATCCAGTGACTCCATAAATAAACCCACAACAACCCCATGCACCACCACCACTGCATGCACAACCTCCAGTACCAGCGCCACAATCACCACCAGCCCAACCAGAAAACCTTCCTATGAACCACCAAAATCAACCCCTCTCAATGCTCTTGAACAAGAAAAAGTAAAAGTGGAGGAGGAGGAAGAAGTAAACCTAATGGGGCCTGGACTAGTCCTAGAATTTCAAGGCTGAACGAGGTAAAATTTTACCTATTTCAAGATCAAAGGGAGAAAAGGTATGTGCTAAGCTGTCCCATAGCACTACAAAATTTCTCAATGAATGTGCATCCCCAAGAGGATCCAACAATGGGAAACCATGCCATGATTCTGGTTCCTTCACTAAGGAGGAACCCAATTCCTCCTACTCATAGGGAAAATAGGAACCCCCCAAATCTTCAAAACATGTATCGGCCAACCAATATTATAATATGGAACATTCGATGTGGTAACAATGAAAACATTAGGGTGAACTTTAGAGAAATGTTGGACACACACAAGCCATGCATGGTCACCCTACTAGAAACTATGATAAAAAGTCACTTATCTCTTCTAAGTGACTTTGATTTCTCACAAATGATCGAGGTACCTAGTGAGGGACAGTCAGGAGGGACAGTCCTTCTCTGGGATGCAAATGTGGTCAGGGTTCATGACTTCGTTAGAAACAATAAAGAAATTCATGCTGTGATAGAGGTACTTCCCTTATAAATTACTTGGTTGTTCTCTTCTGTTTATGCTAGTACTACGTTGTTTAAACTTTTAGATATATTAAAGAAATTAGCAAAACTGTTAATGGCCCTTAGCTTCTTGGGGATGATTTTAACGATGTTATAAGCTGTAATGACAAACATAGAGGTAACTCTATTAATAGTAGACTAGTAAACAAATCTGGAATAGTATAAATTTTTGCATAGGCTTAGATCATGGCTATAAGGGTTGCAAATACACTTGTTCAAACCATAGGAAAAAATCCAAGGGTTTAATTATGGAACGTCTTGACAAGATTTTTGTTAACAAGGAATGCATTGATTTATATCCTGCTGCTATAGTAATCCATCTAAGACTCATTCGGATCATAATCCAATTCTTTTAAATTTAATACCTAGACATGCCAATAGTTTAGAAAAGCCCTTTAGACTAGAAACTATTTGGTGTAGGCACCCGAACTTTATTAATGTCGTAAGGAAAAATTGGTCTATTGAGGATCTTATAGAAACCAGATTAATTTTACAAAAGATATTCTCATTTGGAAGGGAACTACTTTCGGTGATATTTTGTGACGACCCAACCCGTCTTCTTATGTGTTACTGCTCCATTTCCCCCTTATTGTGTTTCTTCAGATATCAATATCAGTATTAGAGTTTCGGGTGTAATTGAATTGGTTTTTGTTAAAAATAAGGCACATGGCCTCTTAGAAGGAAGCTAGTTTTCGAAAAGTCAACCGGAAGTTGACTTGTGGGTTAGAAGGCTCAGATGTGATTTCCGATGTATTGGTTAGCTTTGGGAGATGATTTGGCCTTAGGAGAGCGATCAGAATAAAATTTGGAGGTCCGATGTAGAATAAGGCTTGAATTGGTGAGTTTGAATTTTGGCGGATTCTGGTTGATTGGTGAGATTTTGATCCAAGGGTTGGAATAGAATTCCTAGAGTTGCAGTAGCTTTGTTAGGGTGACTTTGGATATGTCTGCAAATTTTCAGGTCATTAGGACGTCTTTTGGTTGGGTTTTGGATTGTATGGCGCATTCCGGAAGTTCTTAAGAAATTTAGGCTTGGATTTGAGGAATTTGATGATTTTTGATGTTAATGATAGTGTTCTTGTGGCTCGAGCAAGTTTGAATAAGGTAATAGGTAATGTTGGTGCTTTTGGTTGAGGTCCCAGGGGCCTCGGGGTGATTGCGGAAGGTTAAACGAGAATTTTTGGAGTTTGATTTAGGTTTGGGATTCTCTCTTCTGGTATTTCCGCGTTTGCGGATGAAGGACCGCTTAAGCGGTGTCCGCTGAAGCGAAAGATGAGTCGCGGAAGCGATTAAGGGAAAAAGGTTGGGACCGCTGAAGCTGACAGGTGACCGCGTAAGCGGTTGCCGCGAAAGCGGTCAAGGACCACAGAAGGGGTCTCTAAAGATTCAAGTCAGACCACTGAAGCGATCAAAGGGAAGCGTAAGCGGAAGTCGCGTAGGCGGTAAGAGGGCCGCTGAAGCAGAAAACGGACTGGTTAGAAGGGTTTAATTGGGAACATTTCATTCGCGAGGGTTATGCATTTTCCTCCATTTTTAGCGAGCTTTGTGGCGATTTTGAAGAGGGATTCAAGGAGGAATGATTAGAGGTAAGTTCCCTGGCTTAAATACATGATATTATGATAGAATAAGAATAGAAATTGATTGAAATTCATTAAAAAGGGCTAAAGCTAGGGCTTGAGTTTTGATATTTCAAATTGGAATTTGATAGGTCATTTGAACTCGGATTTGGGAGTTCTTGGTATGTGTGGACCCGTGGCGAGACGAGGAATCTGGTAATGTGAGTTTTGTAATTTTTCGAGAAGCAGGCTCAGGGCTCGAGTTTTGCTAGTTTTGAGATTTTTGCTATTTCTCGATTGTTTTCTATTGGGTGTTCTTCCATCGGCATGTTGCGATGTATTCGCTCTGTTTTTGTTTAGATTCGACACGCGTCGAGGCCAATTTGAGGGGCAAAGGCATTTCGAGCTCGAAATTTTGCTGGTTCGAGGTGAGTAATATTTGGGAATGATATCCCGAGGTTTTGAAACCCCAGATTTGCACATCCTAGTACTGTATTGTGGTGACTTGCACGCTGGACCTGAGCGTAGGGTAGAGCACTGTTGGAATTGTGACTTGCTCCGTCCTGGTTGTTGGTTTTACCGCTAAATTGTAAATGTTTTGCTATTATCATTATGACTTCGGCTCATTGCTATACTTGGGGCTTATTGCCGATTATTTTAAACCCTGGTATATCAAATTGTGACGCCATATGAGGCGAGGCACGCACTCCGTGGCCAGTGCGGGGTCATATATGTGGGAAATTATGACTCGGTTCAATCCGATGGATGAATTATACTATATTGGCGAAATCTTCGCATCATATATTGGTGTTATCTAGGCTTGATGCCATGTTTGAGGCCTTGTGCCGACTTGTAGAATCCTTTATGGATTGATATGTCAGAGTTAGCATGATTTTCATACTATTTGAATTCATTTCAAGTTTTTTTACACTAGTTGAGTGCATAGATGTCTATGGCTCGGAAGGTATTTGAGGTTTACATGTTATTCTCGGATGGTACGGTATATGCGGTATATTGTGGAGGACCGAGACTTGTGTGTGTTAGGTTATAATTCAGTTCAAAAAGGAAGTTCATAAAATACTTAAGCAGTAGGTAGCCTCAGATGACCAAGGAAAATTGTACTGCTATTTGAAAGTGATTTGACGACAGTATATGTTTCAGAAAAAGGGAAATGTGGTTAAATGGATGGAACTTCGGTTGTATTGCGGCACCTTCTTGTTAGATTGACTAGTGATATTCAGGTTGTGTCACGACAACAATCACTGTCGTGATGGCACCCAACACACTTCTAGGCAAGCCCGGCCTTTTCACAAATATTTCCCGACATAAGGAGATTATAGATATACAACATAGGGAAAAATTCTAAGTCATAATATAAAAAATCTAGGAATACGGATAACATACGCGGAAGTTTAATAAAGTACCGCAATATAGCCCAACTAGGACCTGGTGTCACGAATATGAGCCTCTAATACAAAATTCGAACCTACTACAATGTCTGTCTAGGAAATATAGAACAAAAGATAAAGATAGAGGGGAGGAATCAAGGTTGCGAACGCCATGCAGCAACCTTGATGCTCCCAAAAAACTGTTGCTCAGCTAAAGAAGTTCTCACTCAGCCTATGGGGTACCTTGATATGCATGCAAGGTGCATGGAGTAATGTGACTACTCTAACCCAGTGAGTAATAAATATAAATAAAAGGCTGAGAATAAGAAAATATGAAAAAAGCAAAGTAAACTATATTTAGAAATTTGGAACATCTAATAATGAAGCAACGAACCAACGAAATACGAGAACAAAGATACTATGACAAGTAAACCAGAATAAGAAGAAATGCATGGATGCAATGCAACACATAGAACGGTGCACTCTACTACCCATTGCGGCGTGAGCCCGATCCATTTAATGTCGAGGGTGATCACTGGAGGTGTGTACAGACTCCGGAGGGGCTCCTACAGCCCAAGCGCAATATTAATATAATAAACCGTCCTCAGCCTGAATAACAATATATTATTGTTGCGCCGTGCTGCCCGATCCGTCCTCAGTCCAGAAAATCATCATAAGCCCTTTGGACATTTGTAAAACAGTATTTCTCAGCCCAGAATATCATTTAGAAATATCATTTAAGTTTTCAAAGTTTAGAAATATCGATGAGTTTGCAAAATAATATCAAAAATCTTGGACTGAGATAAAATAATATGCAAAGTATGTGAAAACTGTGATATCAATCCCTGAAGGATTCAAATAATTGGCATGAAGCCCAAATATAACAATTAATCCAAGTCGTAATCCCAAATAACAAACAACCCTGCACTCGTCATAGAGCGCATGTCTCACCTTAATATAGCGTTACGATGTGAAATTTCGGGGTTTCAAACTCGCAGGACATCATTTACATCTATTACTCACCTCTAGCCGGCCAAAGTCTAACTCACAATGCCTTTGCCTCTCGAATCAACCTCCTCGCGCGTCGAATCAGATTAAAACCACAACGAATCCGTCACAATATTCCAAGGGAATAAAACTCAATCAAAATAATCAAAAAACAAAAAGAATTCTCGAAATTAGCAAAACACGAGCCCTGGGGACCACTTCTCAAAACACAGAAACTTTTACACCAACAAATTCCTTATCTTGCCACGAGTCTATACATATCACAATCACAAGAATCAGAGTCCATTTGACCCCTCAAATCCCTAGTTTAAACTCTCATAAGTTCAAGCCCTAAACCACCATTTTTTTACCTTGAATTCCTTGAGTTTTCAGTTCTAATCCATTTTTTTACACCATAAAATTGTATTCTAAGTCTAAGAATCCATACCTGATTAAAGCCCTAGAAACCCTCTTCAAAATCGCCAAAAGACTTTCCAAGTCCGAAGTGAAAAAATGTTGTTCTTTCAGAAATTCGCAAAGAAGACTATTTCATTTAGCTGCCTAGGGAAAACTGCAACTGCAGTCCCAGTGCTGCTTCTGCGGCTTCCGTTCCTGCAGTCCACATCCGCTTCTGCGAACTTTCACTTAAGGACCATGACTGTTTCTGCAATCCATGCTTTCGCTTCTGTAAAACTTGCTCTGAATCTAATTTTCACTTCTACGCCTTCCCGTTTGCTTCTACGTGACCGCACCTGCGGTCCCAAAACCGCGGGTGCGAAAATACAAGATACCAGCAACCTTTAACATGCAAAAGCTCTAAAACTCTCAGTTTAACCACCCAAACTATCCCCGAGGCCCATGGGACCTCAACCAAAAAAATAAATAAGGTCCAATACCCTATTCAAGCTTTTTCCAATCATAAAAATACATCCAACAACACAAAAATCCTCAATTCTCATCAAATTCAAACCTAAGTTCTTCCAAAACTTCCGAAATACACATTTTATAAAAAACACAACCAAATCACTGACGAATCATCTGAAAATTTGTACACTCACCCTAATCACCTAACGAAGCTACTGCAGTTCTCAGAATTCAATTCTGACCCTCAGATCAAAATCTCACCTATCAACCGGATATGGCCAAAAGTAAATTCACCAATTCAAGTCTAATTCTACACCGGACCTACAAAATCAATTCTAATCACACTCCTAAGTCACAAATCACTCCCTAAAGCTAACCGAATCATCGGAAATCACATCTGAGCCTTCTAACTCATAAGTCAACATCTGATTGACTTTTCCCAACCAAATCTTCCTTAAAGAGACTAAGTGTCTCATTTCCTACCATAACAAATCCAATTCAACTCTAACACACCAAACTCCGATAATGAAATATAAGAAGCATAAAAGGGGAGAAACGTGGGTGTCACATATGAGACGACGGGTCGGGTCATCACATCCTCCCCAACTTAAACAAACGTTCATCCTCGAGCGGGTGAAGAAACATATCTGAAGCCTCAAACAGGTGAAGATATCTGCTCTGCATCTCTCGCTCGGTCTCCCAAGTAGCCTCTTCCATGGGCGGACCTCTCCATTGCACCTTCACCGAAGCTATGTCCTTTGATCTGAATTTCCGAGCCTGACGACTCAAGATAGCCACTAGCTCCACATTATATATCAAACCCTCATCCAATTGTACCGTGCTAAAGTCCAAAACATGAGATGGGTCCCCAACATACTTCCGAAGCATAGAAATATGGAATACCGGATGAACGCCCAACAAGCTGGGTCGCAAAGAAGGCATATAGGCCACCTCTCCAATCCTCCTAAGTACCTCGAAAGGATAAATGAACCGCGTACTCAACTTCCTTTCTTTCAAAACCTCATCATGCCCTTCATGGGCGAAACCTTCAGCAAGACCTTCTCGCCCACCATATAAGATACATATCGAAACTTCCAGTCTGTATAACTCTTCTAACGCGACTGAGCTGTACGAAGTATCTCCTGGATCACTTTTACATTCTCTAAGGAATCGTGGACCAACTCTGCACCAAATAACCTAGCCTTACGGGGCTCAAACCATCTGATTGGAGACCTAAACTGCCTCACATACAAGGCCTCATATGGTGCCATTTGGATACTGGACTGATATCTTTTGTTGTAGGCAAACTCAGCAACTGGCAAAAACTCGTCCGAAGAACCTTCAAAATCAATCACAAAGGCACGTAACATGTCCTATTATATCTTAATGGTACGCTCGGACTGCCCGTTCGTATGAGGATGAAACGTTGTGCTCAGCTCTACTTCTGTAACCTACTCTCACAGAAAAGTCCTCCAAAATCAAAATGAAGTGACCAAACTTGGTCATGAATACCGGAATGAAGTGCCTTGACTTGATCAGCTGATCCACAATCACCCAAATCGAATCAAACTTCCTCGAGGTCCTAGGAAGGCCACTCACAAAATCCATAGTGACTCTCTCCCACTTCCAACTCGGGAATAACCATCTGCTGAAGTAGACCACTCGGCCTCTGATGCTCATATTTCAGCTGCTGATGATTGAGACACCGAGCTACATAACCCAAAATATCTTTCTTTATTCTCCTCCACCAATAGTGCAACCTCAAATCCTGATACATCTTTACGGCACCCGGATGGATGAAATATCGCGAGTTGTAAGCCTCCTCAAGAATCAAATCTCTAAGACCATCTACATAGGGCACACAAATCCGGCCCTGCACAATACTCCATCATCACCAATAGTTACCTCCCCATCATCGTCATGCTGAACTTTGTACTTGAGGAAAAGCAAATGTGGATCATCATACTAGCGCTCTATGATGCGATCATATAAAGAAGACCGAGAAACCATGCAAGCTAATACATGACTGGTCTCTGAAATGTCTAATCTCACAAACCGATTGGCCAAAGCCTAACATCTACTGCAAAGGGCCTCTCCCCGCCAAGTTCCCCATACTAACTGCCTTTTTGCTCAAAGCATCGGCCATTACATTGGCCTTTCCCGGATGATACAGAATGGTAATATCATAATTCTTTAGCAACTCAAGCCACCTCTGCTTCCTCTAATTAAGATACTTTTGCTTGAACAAATGATGAAGATTGCGATTTCCAATGAATACCTCACAAGATACGCCATATAAATAGTGCCTCCAAATCTTCAAAGCATGAACTATAGCAGCCAAATCTAAGTCATGAACAAGGTAGTTCTTCTCATGGGGCTTCAATTGACGAGAAGAATAAGCAATCACTCTACCCTCCTGATTAACACACAACCAATCCCGACTCATGAAGAATCACAATAAACGGTATAAGAACCTGAAGCTGATAGCAAAACCAATACTGGAGTTATGGTCAAAGCTTTTTTAAGCTTCTGAAAGCTCTCCCTGCACTAGTCTGACCATACAAACAGAGCACCCTTCTGTGTTAACTTGGTCAAGGGCGAGGCAATAGATGAAAACCTTGAACGAACCGGCGATAGTAACCCATCAGACCGAGGAAACTACGAACCTCTGTGGCTGAGGATGGTCTAGGACAACTCTAAACCGCCTCTATCTTTTTTGGATCAACCTGAATACCATCACTGGACACCACATGCCCCAGGAAAGCCACTGAATCGAGCGCAAAATCACATTTGGAGAACTTTGCATAAAGCTTCTTTTCCCTCAACCTCTACTACGACTCGCAAATGCTCCGCGCGCACCTCCTGACTACGCGAGTACACCAGAATATCATCAATAAAAATGATAATAAAAGAATCCAAATACTGTCAAAACACACTGTTCAATAAATGCATGAACGCTACTGGGGCATTGGTCAGCCCGAAAGACATAACCAGAAACTCATAGTGACGATATCCAGTCCTGAAGGTAGTCTTAAGAATATCCGACTCCCCGATCTTCAATTAGTGATAAACCGAATGAAGATCAATCTTGAAGAACACCTACGCTCCCTAAAGCTAGTCGAATAAATCATCAATATAAGGCAGGGGATACTTGTTCTTCACTGTTACTTTGTTCAACTGCCTGAAGTCAATGCACATTCTCATAGTTCCATCCTTCATCGTTACAAATAGAATAGGTGCACCCCACGGTGACACACTCAGCTGAATAAACCCCTTTTCTAGGAGTTCTTGAAGCTGCTCCTTCAATTCTTTCAACTCCACTAGTGCCATGCAATACTGCATAATGGAAATGGGCTGAGTGCCCAACACTAGGTCAATACCAAAATCAATATTCCTGTCCGGTGGCATGCCCGGAAAGTCTACAGGAAATACATCAGGGAAATCCATCACAATGGGAATAGAAACAAGGCTAGGAGTCTCAGCTCCAACATCTCTAACAAACGCCAAATATGAAAGACAACCCTTCCCGACCATACTCTTAGCCTTCAAGAAAGAAATAAATCTTCTACGGACATAGTCAGTCATACCACACTACTCGATCCTCGGAACACCCGACATAGCCAAAGTGACTGTCTTTGCATGACAGTCTAGAATAGCATGACACGGAGATAGCCAGTCCATGCCTAGAATAACATCGAAGTCTACCATGCTCAATAGCAATAATTAACTCGGGTCTTCATCCCCTAATAGTAACAAGTAAAGACCTATACACACGGTCTATTATAATATAATCAACCACTAGGGTAGATACATGTGTAACTAAAGCAAGATACCCTCGAGTAGTACCCAAATGATGAGCAAAATATGATGACACGTAAGAATAGGTAGAATCGGGATCAAATAAGACAAAGGCATCTCTGTGGCAGACTGAGATAATACCTGTGATAACAACATCTGATGCTATGGCATCTGTCCTGCCTGGGATAGAATAAAATTAAGCCTGGCTTTTGCCTGCTCAGCCTGCACCTCTGGCGCGACCCTTGGCTTCATGGCTTGCACCCATATCTGACTGAGCGGGTACTGAAGAAACTGAAGCAAAAGATGAGTATTGATCCCTCTCCTGAAACTGACAACCACGACATCGAGGAAACTACCTCCTCATATGATTAAACTCACTGCACTCGTAGTAACTACCTGGTGCTGGAGAAGGGGACTAAAGGGAACCATTCATACCAGAATGACAGCCGATGCACCCGGCGCTGAAGAACCCTGAGCTGAAGGGGCATATGATGAGCTCTGAGTTGGGAGGGAACTAAGTGAAGGTTAACCCTACTTGAACCCTTGATGACCACGGCTTAAAGACGTCCCACAATACTCTGGACGAGCCGACTGAGGAGGCCTGAATGAACGACCTCTACCATGCTGAAACTGGCCCTTAGACGGAGCACTACTGAAGCTACCTGAACCTCGAGGCCTCTTGGCCTTCTTCTCCTCTTGCTCTCTGCAGCGAACCGTTTCAATATCACAAGCAATTTCAACCACCTCCTGGAATGAAGCACCCAATACTATCTCTCTCTCTCTCTAGTCAACAAAATGCGGAGGGAGTAGTTAAGGCCATCCACAAATCTCCGGATAATCTCACTGTCCGTCGGAATCATCCAAATAGCAGACGGGCCAATAGTGAAAACCTTATCTCGTACTGAGTCACGAACATGTTCCCCAAATTCAACCACTCAAACTGACGTCGCAGCTCCTCTCTACGGGACTGTAGTACATGCTTCTCTAAAAAGAGAGTTGAGAACTACTACCAAGTAAGGGGCGTTGCACCAACATGCCTATGACTCTCAAAATCCTCCCACCAGATAAATGCATCCCGTGAGAACTGGAAGGTAGTAAAAGCCACACAACTTGACTCTAAAATCCCTACGGTACGAAGCATACTCTAACACTTGTCAAGAAAACCCTGGGAATGCTCGCCCTCTGCACCACTAAATGTCGGAGACTAGAGCCTACCAAATCTATCGAGACGACGTGCTCATCGTCTGGCATAGCTTGAACCACAAAGTCCTTAACTGGGGCAGCCGACTGAGCTGGAGCTGCTCCTGGTATCTGCAATCCATGCACAACCTGCTTAGGTGTGTGAGCAGCAAGGGTCTGATTGCCTCCTTCAGCCTTCTAAGTAGTTGCTAAAGTAGTGACTGAGACTGCATGAGCCAGGCCTTGCAAACCGATAATATCTGGGCCAAGGCCTCCTGGAGACTCGGAATAATTATAGGCACTGTTAGTGCCTGCACAAGTGCTGCTGGAGCATCCACAACTAGAGTCTGGTCCTGAGCTGGGGCAACTGGTGGATCAACAGGTGCTACCCTCGCTGCTCTGCCTTGGCCCCGGTCATGACCGCGCCCACGGCCTCTAGTGGCCTTAGTGGGTAGTACTGGTGGTCGTCCGTCATATTCGGTAGCACAGGTCCTCTCCATATTTGAGAGAACAGAATATAGAAGTTTAGTTTTCGGATCAACAAAGTCGCACGACATGAAATTAAAGAATATGAAGTTTTTCCTAAAGGTTCTGCAGCCTCTCGAGGATAAATACCGACATCTCCGTACCGATCCGTGATACTCTACTAAACCGGCTCATGATTTGCGAGACCAAGTACCCTAGGCTCTGATACCAACTTGTCACAACCCCAACCCCGGTCATAATGGCGCTTAAAACATGCTAGGCAAGCCCGACCTTTTCACAAATATTTCTCGACTTTAGAAGATTATAGATATACAACATAGGGAAAAATACTAAGCCATAATATAGAAAATCTAGAAATACGGATAACATATGCGGAAGTTTAACAAAGTACTGCATCATAGCCCAACTAGGACTCAGTGTCATCAATATAAATCGCTAATACAGAATCCCAACCTACTACAATGTTTGTCTAGGAAATATAGAATAAAAGATAGAGATAGTGTGGAGGAATCAAGGCTGCGAACGCCATGCAGCTGCCTCGATGCTCCCGAAATACTGCAGCTCCGCTAAACAAGTGCTCACTCAGCTTGTGGGGTACCTGATCTGCACACAAGGTGCAGGGAGTAATGTAATTACTTTGACCCAAATGAGTGATAAACATAAATCAAAGGCTGAGAATAAGAAAATACGAAAAAATGCAAAGTAAACTATATTTAGCAATTTGGAACATCTAATAATGAAGCAACAGACCAATGAAATACGAGTACGTAGATACTATGACAGGTAAACCATAATAAGAACAAATTACTGGACGCAATGCAACACATAGAACGGTACACTCTAGTACCCGCTGCGACGTGCAGCCCAATCCATTTAACGTCGACAGTGCGCACTGGGGTGTGTATAGACTCTAGAGGGGCTCCTACAGCCCAAGCACAATATCAATATAATCAACCAGCCCTTGGCCTCAATAACAATGTAATACTGTTGTGGCACGCAGCCAGATCCATCCTCAGTCTAGAAAATCATCATAAGCCCTTTGGGCATTGGTAAAAGAGTAGTTCTCAGCCTAGAATATCATGTAGAAATATCATTTAAGTGTTCAAAGCTTAGAAATATGGCTGAGTTTGCAAAACAGTTTCTAAAACATTGGACCGAGATAAAATAATATGCAAAGTATGCGAAAACTATGATATCAATCCCTGAAGGATTCAAATAATTCGCACGAAGCCCAAATAAAACAATTAAATCCAAGTCGAATAATTATCAAATAAGTCTTAGTCGAAAACATAGTAGAAACATCTCTCCGGACGAACCAAGTCGCATTCCCCAATAACAAACGACCCCGCACTCGTCATAGAGCACGTGTCTAGCCTCAATATAGCGTTACGATGTGAAATTTCATGGTTTCAAACCCTCGGGATATCATTTACATCTATTACTCACCTCTAACTAGCCAAAGTCTAGATCGCTATGCCTTTGCCTCTCGAGTCATCCTCCTCGCACGTCGAATTTGATTAAAACCACATCGAATCCCTCACAATATGCCAAGGGAACAAAACTCAATCAAAATAATCTAAAAACAACAAGAATTATCGAAATTAGCAAAACCCTAGCCCACTTCTCAAAAATTAGAAACTTTTACGCCAACGGATTCCTTATCTCGCCATGAGTCTATACATATTAAATCATAATAATCGGAGTCCATTTGACCCCTAAAATCCCTAGTTTAAACTCTCTTAAGTTCAAGCCCTAAACCACCATTTTTAACCCTTAATTCCTTGAGTTTTTAGTTTTAATCCATGTTTTTACACCATAATCATATTCTATGTCCAAAAATCCATACCTGATTATAAAGCCCTCTATATCCTCTTCAAAATCCCCCAAAAACTCTCCAAGTCTGAAGTGCAAAATGTTGTTCTTTCAAAAATTCGCGAAGAAGACTATTTTATTTAACTGCCAAGCAAAACCGCATCTGTGGTCCCTATGCCGCTTTTGTAGCTTCTGCTCCAGCTGTCCACATCTGCTTCTGCGGACTTTCACTTAAGGGTCATGACTATTTTTGCGGTCCGGAAATCGCATTAGCGAGACCGCTTCTGCGGTCCACGCTATCGCTTCTGCGAAACCTGCCCTAAATCCAATTTCCACATCTTCACCTTCCCATTTGCTTGTGCGTGACCGCACGTGTGGTCCCATAACCGCAGGTGCAAAATACCAGATACCAGCAACCTTTAACATGCAAACACTCTAAAACTCTCCGTTAAGCCACCCGAACTCACCCTGAGGCCCCCGGAACCTCAACCAAAAAAAAGGTCCAATACCCTATTCAAACTTATTCCAATCATAAAAACACATTAAACAACACAAAAATCATCAATTCTCATCAAATTCAAGCCTAAGTTCTTCCAAAACTTCCGAAACGCACATTCGATCTAAAACACAACCAAATCACCGCCGAATCATCTGAAAATTGGCGCACACACCCCACATTACCTAAAGAAGCTACTGTAACTCTCGAAATTTTTTTCCAAACATCGGATCAAAATCTCACCTATCAACCAAATATAGCCAAAATGGTAACTTCGTCAATTCAAGCCTAATTCTACATCGGACCTCCAAAATCAATTCTGATTACACTCCTCAGTCACAAGTCACTCCCCGAATCTAACCAAATCATTGGAAATCACATCCGAGCTTTCTAACTCATAAGTCAACATCCGATTGACTTTTCCAAACCAGATCTTTCTTAAAGAGACTAAGTGTCTCATTTCCTACTAAAACCAATCCAATTCAACTCTAAGACACCAAACACCGGTAATGAAATGTGAAGAAGCATAAAATGGGGCAAACAGGAGCTGTAGCACATGATACAATGGGTCGGGTCATCACAGGTTGGCATGGTGGCACAAGGGAAATTTTAAAGTACCTATTGAGGAGTTATTGAGTATTAAGAGTGTGGTGTGTTCGGACGAAGAAATTGGGATTATGTACTATTCTTTGTGTGCTATATGGAGTTGGAGAATGGGAGTTCTCATGTTCAGGCCATGTGGTGGTTCTGGATAGTATTTATTCCGCACTGTTTAGGGACTACCAAGGTTTGGAGGGCTGAGTCAATCTCGCTCTGCTTGGTATGTTGGACTTCGAATATGACATTGGGGCTTAGATTGGTTTTCTCAATATTGTGTTATTTTATATTATTGTGCTATGGGCTATGCCAGAAATTTCATAGGGGAGTGGCGAGGTGCATCGGAGTATGTTCTAGTATAGTGGTTTACATTTCGAAGAACCAGCGGACGGCTGTGAAGGATTGTTTTTTCTTAATTTGGACTTCATGATGGATGTAAGTGTAGAATTTGCCATCATTGATTCTGTTTTTGTATTGAGGGACTTTTCGAGTGTGTTTTTTGTGGCCGAGCATGTTGCCAGGCGAAGTTGTGAATTTTGATATTGATTTTGCGCCGGACACCGTATCATATGGCTTCGGCAGATTTCCTAGGTAGGAAGTTCGTTGGCAGATCAATGTGGATGTGTGTCCTAGCTTGAGTGGGCTTGGTTGATCCAAATTTATTGTTGAGGGATAGGTTGATTCGACCGTTATTGAGCTTATTAGTGATCAGGGAGGTCTACGGGTTACTTTTTGTGTTGCGAGACATTATGATTGTTGATATGAGAATGTATGGTGCTTTTTTACTAGGGTTCATATTGGAAGTCTAACGTGAAGAGTAATTGGGTGTTGCTCGGTGAATAGTGCATCGGTTACACCCTCTCAGGGTTGTATGGTGTATGTTATTTGCCTTGCCGTGGATATGAAGATTTGCCTTTGTTCCAGATATCAAATTGCACGTGGTCATCACTTTCAATCATAGTGACTTGAGGTGTCTCGTGTGGAGCAGTGTTGGATAGGATCACACAATGCAGCAAAGCTATGTGGAGATATGACCTTGCGGGTTAGATTTGTGTGCCGTGTTCTATGATCAGAGATGGGTTCTCAGCCTTGTGTTGTAGTGGTATTGGTGAGCTTTAGATACAGCTCTTTCAATTGAGTCATTTTTTCACGATTTGAGTATGTTCGTGTTGTTGCTTATTGATGCGTGTATTATGCAAGTTGTGGCTTAGGCCTATATTGAGGTGTCATATCACCAGAGTGGTATTCTCTATTCGAGGTGATCGTTGGGGTCACGAATGAATATGAATGGATTTGATCTTAGCTTGTTACAAGGATAATATTGAGGTTCGGCTCGGAATCTATTGTGGTATTATTCAAAAGGGTTGGTTGGTTGGCCTTGCTTCACGAGAGGCGCCATCACGGCCGGATTGGGATTTGGGTCGTGACAACAAGTATTTAATCATGCCAAAAATCATTTCAACTATCTCCCTAGGTCCATAGGTGTCTGGTATCAAAGCACAACAAATAACATTACTATGACGATCTCAGGTCAAAGGAAATGATTACATCACATTCTTCAAGAGAATATCCTATTGACAATTTATGGTAATTCTAACCAATAGGAATTATCCAATGACTCAGTTTAATGATCATATCTCTATATGCATCATCTATCTATGTAATTAAGTTATTGAGATCAATCAATCTTTATTCCATAAAGACGATCACATAAATATTTATCTAACCTGATTACTAATGTCCAAGTTAATAATCCTAAGATCAAGAACAAATTTAGATTAAATTGTATGAGAATTTGCTCTCATTATTAGGATCTCTATCACGGTGACAAATCTCAAAATTTAATAAAGGACCTTATTAAATTAATCAAACAATTAATAGCAATGATAAAAGAATATCAAATGCCATATATTTTATATCAAATGACGTTCACAAAAATATCTTCGAATTGTCAAATATGATATTGGATATAGGGCATATCTACTATATCCCTAACAATCTTCCACTTGCACTAGAGCCAGTCGCTCTTGTACTTCATCCCCAATATCCACTTCTTCTAGTCAAACTCCTTTGCGCCAAGAGCTTTACTGAATGGATATACCACACTTTTCTTTCCATCAACCTTTTGAATCTCGATGTCTCCACGTTCAATGATCTCTCTCATCAAGTGAAACCTTTGCAAAATGTATTTGGACTTTTGGTGTAATTTGGTTCTTTTGCTTGAGTAATGGCTCAAGTATTGTCACACAACAGTGGAACCGCACCTTCTATTAAAGGAACCACACTAACTTCAGCTAAGAACTTTTTCATCCATAGAGCTTTCTTAGCAGCTTCACTTGCATCTATATATTCTGCTTCAATCACTGAACTAGCTATTATAGCTTGTTTGGAACTTTTCCAACTCACTGCACCACCATTTAAGTTAAATACATAACCAAAAATGGATTTGCTATCATCACTATCTGAAGAGAAACTTGCATAAGTATAACCTTCAAGATTCAAATCAGAATCCCTATAGATGAGAAATTGGTCTTTAGTCCTTCTTATGTACTTAAAAATGGTGTTCACCACCTTCTAAAGTTCCTCACTAGGATTTGCCTGATATCGGCTAGTCACTCCAAGTTCATAAGCCACATCAGGACGTGTACATGTCATGGTATACACGATAGCTCCCACTGAACTAGCGTATGGGATACTACTCATGTGTTCTCTCTCTTCAATTGTTTTAGGACAATCCTTCCTACTGAGAGTAATTCTAGTGCCTATCGGTAGATAGCCTCTTTTGAAATTATATGTTATACCTCTTTAAGATGTTATCAATGTACAAATACTGGAAAGGTCCAAACAGTTTCCTAGATCTATCTTTATAAGCCTTTATTCCTAATATATAATATGCTTCTCCCAAGTATTTCATGGAGAACTGTTCAGATTGCCAAATCTTGGTACTTTTCAATGCCGATATGTCATTCCTTATGAGCAATATATCATCAACATATAACAGTAAGAATGTAATTGTGCTCCCACTTACCTTTTTGTACACACAAGGTTCTTCTTCCCATCTAACAAAATTAAACATTTCAATTGTCTTGTTAAAGCAAATATTCCAACTTTGAGAAGCTTGATTTATTCCAAGAATAGATCTTTGTAGCTTACAAATTTTACTATGATCAGACGAAGATGTGAAACTTTTAGGTTGCGGCATGTACACATCCTCTTCAAGATCACCATTAAGGAAAGTTATTTTCATATCCATTTGCCATATTTCATAATCATAGTATGCTGCTATAGCAAGCAAAATCCGATTAGATTTGAGCATTGCCACATAACAGAAAGTTTCGTCATGGCCGACTCCTTCTTTCTGACAATATCCCTTGGCAACATGACAGTCTTTGTAGGTATCCACCTTTCCGTATGCTCTAATATTTATGTTAAAACCCCATTTACAACCAATAGGTTTTATATCCTTTGAAGGTTCAACTAAAGTTCATACTTTATTTTTCTTCATGGATTCCATTTCGGATTCCATGGCCTTTTGCCACTTCTCGTAATCAGAACTTTGTATTGCTTCTACATAGGTCTTAAGGTCATCATCATTATTATCAACCTCATTTGATACATTATCTTGTACCAAATTTAACCTAGTTGGTACATGACGTTCTCGTGTAGACCTTCGAAGAGGTACTTGTACAACCCATTCACCTTGTGCTGGATTTGATTGTTGTTCAATTTGGTTGGTAGCTGGTTCATTAACATGTTCTTGAATTTAATTTAGTTCTTGAACTTCAACCTTTGAAGATGGCAACATCCATGACAACTTCAAAACATCTAATAAAGATTCTTGGTTGGCAAATGGTTCCACTTGGGTCTTATGATCTTTATATTGTGTTAATTCATTAGTTTCTTGAACTTTATCAAATTATTTTTCTCCATTATAATTTCCTTCTAAAATAAATTCCCTTTCCAAAAAGGTTGCTCCTATGGCCACAAACACTTTATGGTCAGAAGGGTGATAGAAATAATATCCCATTATTTCCTTGGGATACCCAATGAACCTACACTTATCTGATCTTGAGTCAAGATTAATGGACTGTAGTCACTTAATATAAGCTGGACAACCCAAAATTTTAATAAATATGTTTAAGGTTAGTCTTACATTCTTTCCATATCTCATATGATGTTGTAGAGACCGACTTAGTGGGAACTTTATTAAGTAAGTATGTTGCTGCTTCCAAAGCATATCTCCATATATTTATTGGAAGATCAGTGAACCCCATCATAAATCTCACCATATCTAATAAGGTTCGAATTCTTACAGACCATTGTGGTGTGGTGTTCCTGGAGGTGTCCACTGTGAGAGAATCTCATTCTTTTTGAGAAATCTAGTAAAATCTTCATTAATATATTCTTCACCTCTATCAGGCCTTAGTACTTTGATACTTTTACCAGTCTGCTTCTCAGCTTCACTATGTAACCTTTTGAATATTTCAAAAGATTCAGACATTTATTTCATAAGATACACAAATCCATATCTTGCCATATCACTAGTGAAGGTAATGAAGTAAGAATATCCAACTGAAGCTTGAATTTTTATGGGCCCACAAACATCTGTATGAATTAGTCCCAATAATTCAGAATCACTTTACTTCAAGTAAATGGAGATTTGGTCATTTTTCGTTTGAGACAAGATTCACAAGTTGGATATGATTCAAAATCATACTTGTCAAGGTACCCTTCGTTGTACAACTTGTTAATTTTTTTTCTCCAATATGACCAAGCCTACACTGCCAAAGGTATGTTTGATTTACATGATCATCTATTTTCCTCTTAAGACTTGAAATATGCATAATTGAATTAGCATTCACATTATGTAAGAGATAAACGTCATGTTGGAGATAGCCATTCACATATAAATTATCACTATAATAAATAGAGCAAATACCATTGCCTATATTAATGCGAAAACTAGGTTTGTCTAACATAAAAGCTGAAATTATGTTCGAAACAAAAGTTAGGAATGTAATAACAATCATCCAACATAAGTACTTTGACCGTAGGAGTTATTAAAGAAATTGAACCTACAGCTACGACCGCAACTTTTGCACCATTTTCAACTTGTAGATTAACTTCTCCTTTCTTTAACCTCCTACTTATCTTGAACCCGTGCAATATATTACAGATGTTATAACCACTGCCAATATCTAATACCCATAGTGAAGAATTGGTAATAGCTAAAGAAACCTTGAAAATATTTTTTATTAATGTCTCACCTTGTTTCTTGTCCTTTAGAGTTGCAAGATACTCCTTGCAGTTTCTCTTCCAATGACCTTTCTTCTTATAGTGAAAACATACAGCATCATATACTGACTGCAAAATCAAATCTTCAGAAAGCTTTTTACCAAGCTTGTACCTCAACTTCGCATGTTCTTTGGTAAGAATATTCATGTGATTGACAAGGGGTCAAACTGGAGAGTTTTCAATGTCCAACCGTGTATCAACCATCTTCTTAAGATATTCAATGATTGCAGTTGGATCCATATTCTGATATTTCCTCTGGAGTTCAGAGCTCATAGAAGCGAGAATGATGTGTTTAATAGCAAGGCATTCTTCCAAGTATTTCCGATAAACCTTGGTGCCTTAAACATTATTCTCTGGTGAGATTATCTTTGCAGGCTTATCGATCACATAAATAAGTTTTTCATGCATGAGAATAGTTCTCAAATTTCTATACCAGTCATCAAAGTTTGGTCCTACCAACTTGTTGGTCTCAAGTATTTCACACAGAGATATAACAGACATATTGAGAAATCTAAAATGTAGAAAAGAAAAGGCAATAATATAAGAACATATTTACATATATCATAAAGGCATGTACTTTGTCTAAATGATATTTCCACTAATTATTTTAAATTATTTACGCTCATTATAGTTTACGAAATCTTTATTTCTGTTAAGAGTAAAGAAATCATTTAACAATATGTATGAGATCCTTGGAAGTCAAGTCATTTCTCATATATATATTTCAAAGGTAGGCACTTTTACCAATTTTATCCCCATATAATTTTCTTAAATATCTCTATGTCAAATAGTTCCCTGGTAGTCAGGTCGATCCTATTGGCATAATTAAGTTCAACCATCATGATAGCAAAGAACTTATTAAATTTAATACTCCCCTAGGTAGTCTATGCGTCTAGTTTTAAATTGAATAATTCTTTCAATCCATACATCTAATGCAATAAATAATTTTAATATATTCTCGAACTATAAGTCTTCCGATAGTCAGGCCGCTCCTTATAAACAAGAAATAAGTAAAATTATTTAATTTGATGGATAACTCTATAATATCATATCTTATATTTTATTATTTAATAACTCAAATTTTAGTAAGAGGGAATTGTTACTAAAATAATTTTTAATAACATGAAGATCAAATCTTTTATAGCATATGAATTTAGTTCAAGTTGTCTACATGCTTAGACCTAAATTAATTTACATTACATGTAATAAATAATTCAAAATTATGTAATGAACAAGCACTTGACATAAAACGAAATTCAACATCCTCTAACATGTTTATCTTATATAACATACAAAAAGAATTCATGCTAGAATATTATTATTAATTAACATCTCATGAACAAATAACAATTAAAAATAACAATAAAATCATGTAACCTATTATAGATCCCCATTGTATCTAATATAAAACTTCAAATTCAAGTTATGAACTATCTCAATAGTTATATGAATGCATATTTTATTCATAATAAAATAATACCAATATTCAAACGATTTGACTATTGCACAAGACGCATGTATTATGGTTTGAACTTTTCTGATATAATATTAAAATATTTTTGTAAATAAATATTAGACACAATAAATCACGGCTCTGATACCACTGAAGGATTGTGTATAGTAGCGGAAGACAATAACTATCCTAGGCAGATCTTTTTTTGTTTAAAGTTTATTTACATGTCAATAGATCAGATCTAAGACGTACCTGGTGAGAAAAATCTCTTTTCAAATTCTTCGATAGTGCAAAGACTCTATGCGTATTCATACCGAGACCGATACTTGCTATCAACTCTTTAATCTATGAAACCCGCGAACAAATTGAACAAAATATTTTGTTGAAATTTTTCACAAAAATCTCAACTCAATGTTAGAAGAACAAGAAATACTTTTCTTGTAATTGTATTTTCTCTCTTGGCTTGTGTAGCACTCTCACTTTCATAAAGTGGATTTTCTTCTCTAGAAAAATAGTTTTTCAAAATTTGTTCCATCACCCTTTATATAGCATCACCTACAAATTATTTTTCCTATTTGGTTGAGGTATAGGTGTTAATCGGGCCGGGCTGACCCCCTAACAACCCGGTTCAACCCGGGACAGCCCGGTCCAGCCCGTTACTGCTATAATGTGCGAGTTGGGACAGTTTAGACGGGGCAGGATAGTAATGTTAAGGTTTTGCTAAACGGGTACCCGAACCCGCAACAACCCGTTAAGCCCTTAACAGGTTCTTAATAGGTTCCAGCCCGCATCAGTCTGAAAACCCGTGTAAATTGTTTTGTTATTTTTAAATTGAATCTGACCGCTGTCAATGGTCAAATTTCAAAAAGAACTGTTGGCAAACGTCCTAATATGCCAAAAACAGCCATAATTTCATATTTTGGGATGTCATTCATGATATTGTACAATTTTTACAAAAATTTTATGTGGCTACACTTGAGTTTTCTGGAGCTTATTATCCTACTATTGTAAATGGTTTAGTTTACATTGCTGAAATTTCTCTTTTACTACATAAGTTGAAGGCGAAAGAGGGATATAGTGATGTTGTTAAAACCATGCTAGATAAGTTTAAAAAATATTTCTTCCCAATTCCTCCTATTTACCTAATTGGTGCTATTTTAAACCCAACTATCAAAATGATAAAGTGTCGCCAATTAATCGGTGCTTTATATACTTATATGGATATTGGACCTACTGAAACTCCTGATAGTGAGACTTGTATTACTAAACTGCACACACATTTACAAGTTTTGTATTATGATTATGCTAACATTGTTGATGCTTCTTCGATTGTAGATGCAAATATTCCTTCAAGTAATACTTCAACATCTGGAACAAATTGTGAAGATGATGATAATGTTCAAGATTATTTGATTTGGTCTACACTAGGAGAACATCAACAAACCAGTAGCCGGAATATTGATGAACTCCAATTCTACTTGCAAAAGACACCGGGACCCCTCACAAAGGATTTACCTCCAAGTTGTTGGAGGAGCAACTCAATTCAGTTTTCTATTCTTTCGGCCATTGCTCGAAATGTTCTAAATGTGCCTATTTCAACAGTCGTATCAGAGAGCATATTTATCCAAGCAAGACAGCAGCTAGGAGATACCCGTCATTCACTGGGAAATAGCACTTTGGAAGTTCTAGCGTGCTTCAGAGATTGGATTAGATCAGAACGGAGTAATCAAGGGCGTGACGAGGTAGATGAAGAGGAAGACCAAGAAATTGGAGATAATGGTTTATGGTATCGATTATAATGTCGAAAATCTAGCACCTCACATTGACAAGGAAAAGCTTACAAAGATGATGCAAAATATTTGATTTACTATATCTTTTTTTATATTAATTGGTGTAAATTTTTAATTTGCAAGTTCAAATATTTAATAAAAAATCAAAAAGGAACTTGCAAATTAATTAGAAGTACTATATTATTCAATAAAAATATCAAAGTTACTTAAATATTGTGAATTTTTTATATTTTATAATGTTTTATACTCTTATTCAATATTTTTTATATAATTATGCATTTAT
Organism: Nicotiana benthamiana; assembly: GCA_034376525.1. NCBI lineage: Eukaryota > Viridiplantae > Streptophyta > Magnoliopsida > Solanales > Solanaceae > Nicotiana > Nicotiana benthamiana. The sequence continues at coordinate 53,284,236 of CM067338.1, read as the reverse complement.
GTTAATATATATTATGTTTTAGATTTTTAGAACGTTCTAATATTTAATTTTTAAACCTTAAAGTTAGCAAACACTAAAGCACTTAACTATCAATAACATTGAAGAAGAAAAATATAAGATAATTAAAAAAACGAAAGCCCGACACTCCCGAACCCGTACGGGTCCTATAGGACCCGGAAACTCCTAGCCCGCCACCAGCCCGTTATTTTCAGCCCGCCAACAACTCGCCAGTAACCTTAACGGGCTGATCATTTTTGTGTCCTGCCCATTTCAGCTTGCCCGATAAACACTTTTATGTTGAGGTAGTGATTTACTTAGGAATAAACTTTTGGAAATTTTTTATGGAATTCGCAATCCCATTCTCAATGGGTAATGTGACTGCCGAGAGTCATGGACTGTCCATGAAGTCCAATTCCAAACATTGGAATTTTCCTATTGAAAATCAAGAAAACACTTTTCAGTTGTGAGACGTCCTTTTTTGGACTTCTAATTTTCTTATTTATTGAAATCGTTGTAATTCTTTACGGAATTTTATGTCCAATTCAAAATTTGATTGTAAGAATAAACTAATATTAAATAAAGAAATTTTATATATAAATATTAATTACGAGTATCAAATATATCACATATATATTTCAATCCAGAGATATAATTTAATTTTCTATTTTAAATAGAAAACTTCAATATGCTCATAATTAATTATATTCTTTGTGCTAGCAAAGAACATATTTATATTTCATTTGAACTAATAACTAAATTATTTGATTATTTAAATTCTTTAATTTAATTAATATATAATAAAGTAATTAATTCTTTAACAAATATCAGAATACTCGTTAGTATTAGTATGTGACCCCATATAAACCGGTAGTAAATTGATCACATCAATATACTAATCAAGGGTGACATCTAGAAACACTCTTAACGACTAGATATCTTGAAGTATATATAATTTACTCTCAAGAACCAGTAGAAGAATAATGTAGTAATTCCTTCTGTCCTTGTAGCTCTATATCACCCTAGGATATGGTTCAACTATCAAATTCTAATAGGCAACCAACTATGTGTTCATGTCAAATATAATCGACCATTGAATGACCTAAGAAACTCTTTTCTTCTTTCATTCAATTACCATGACCATGGTCTTAGTTTGGTCGTTTATAATTCATGACAGCATGGATCTTAAACTTATTAGCAAGAGTTGATAGCTTCCATCTTGATCAATTATTAATTCTACAAGTATTTAATCATGCCCAATATTCTTTTAACTATCGTCCTAGAGCTATAGGTATGTGGTATCAACACACAATAAATAACTTGTCAATTACTATGACATTGACGATCTTAGGTCATCAAATTAAACGGTTACATCACATTCTTCAAGAGAATATGCTACTGATAGTTTATGGTAATTCTAACTATTAGACATTATGCAATGAGTCAGTTCACTGATCATATCTCTATATGCATCATCTATCAATGTAATTTAGTTAATTAGACCAATTAATCTTTATCCCATAAAGATGATCACATAAATATTGATCTAACCAGATTACTAATGTCCAAGTTAATAATCCTACGATCAAGAACAAATTTAGATTAAATTGTAAGAGACTTTGCTCTCATTATCATAATCTCTATCACGATGACAAATCTCAAAATTTAATCAACAACCTTATCAAATTAATCAAACAATTAATTATAATAATGATAAAAAAATATCAAATGCCATATATTTTATATCAAATAACGTTCACAAAAGTACAAAAATACGTTCATATTGTCAAATATGATATTGGAGCATGTGTATTGTACCCTTAACAGAACCGTTTTCGCCGTGTTTGGCAAGCTCTTCTTCTTTCCCCAAACTCTTCCTTTCTTATATAACAAATTTTAGGGCTCATCTGCTTCAGTTCAGTTTTATTTCCATTTATGACATTCAGAGGAGTTTTCGTTTTAATTAAAGTCCTTCACTTGAGTTATTTTTCTTTATATCAATAAATTTGGTTTTCCAAATTTCTAGTTTAAGATCAATGCTTCTGGGTTTGGCTTGACTGAAGGTTTTACCTGCATATTACATCGTCCAAAATTGTTTCTTTTGTCACACTAATACCATGGAAGAAAATACTGTAGGATCGAAAGGTCTCCCAGAAAATCTGTAGCTTCCTCAGCTTATTCCAATGCTTTTGTTCAACTGGCTTATATAGCTGGTACTAAGACACTCTATCTTAATAATTTCAGTAGGCCATTAGTTGCTGAATCTTTGTTGTAGTAAGTTGTGATGGATTATAACTTCTCCCAGTCCTTGCGTGTACCTTATCTTTTAAGAACCGCACCTTATCTTATATGGTGATTTGCAGTTCAGGCTGTTGTTGCTTGGTAACATTTTCTTGCGGGCTTTTATTTGTATCCTCTGTGATGTTTCATGATCTTTGCTTGAACTCGAGTAGGAGGTTTCTAAAATGTTTGAAATGGAGATCAATTAGAAAGTTTAGTTGCTAAGCTTCTGAGTGGATTGAGAAGCCTTTTTCTTATTTTGATAATCGAGAAATTTTCGAGGGACAGCTGGCATATGGTTCAAAACTTGATGGATAATAGATCTACCCCTCCTTTTTTTAAATAATCAAGAATTCCTTGAGGGTGAGTGGCGCACCTGCTCCTCTACCCTTTTCTGTTTTTTTAGAGGGCGCTCTAAGAATTATTGAGCCGAGGTGATTAGGCACGACATGACGCGACTTCAGATCTTCGGGGTCATGATTTTTGATAGGAAGGTGTGGTGGTTGAGCATTAGGGTTGAAGGTTATGGTGCATTCGAGTATTTTTCTATTTTATATCGGGGGTGGGGCTAGTCTAATAATATTTTGTCTTAGACTGCTGGTGACTTATGTTGTGTTAACACTATTTTTCTGTTTTTATAGTACTATGTAATTAGTACCGGTTTTTGTTATTGCCTTTCCACCTATTTTCTATCTCTTACGACGTTGATATTATCTATCTGCTTGCTGCTGCTTGTACGGATCTATTGTCTCCGTTCGTCTTTAAGAGTCGAGGGTCTCATGGAAACAATCTCTCTACTTCTCCAGGTTAGGAATAAGGTCTGCGTGCACTTTACCCTTTCCAGACCTCACTTGTCGATTCACTGAATTGTTGTTGTTACTGTTGTAAGGTTCGAGCCTTTGATGTTCGCCTAACCCACACATCCACAAGTTGTGCTTTCACCCGATTAATGCCCTGGGGGCGGGTCTACCCCTCTACAGCAACATGTGTTAGATAGCAAGCTCTTTAATCCGCGGCAAGATCAAACTCGTAACATGTGTCTAATTCATACATTACGTGTTGCACTCTTCCATTGAACCAAAGACCTAGGGGCTTAATGGAGACAACACTTCAGATGCTAATGTGCATACCAACAAGGCTGAAGTAGTCTGTAAGTTGGCAATGTTTCCCCTTCTAAGAGTAGCCTAGAGAGTAATGATATTGGATGAAAACGGGGTAAAATCAGTTTAATAGAGTAAATTTTGGTTTCTTTTCAACTGAATTGGGATAGAGGTGTTAAATGGGACAGAGGAAACCTAGTCAGTGTAGTTGAAGTAGATACTTATAGTTGCATCTGAATTTAAAACTTAAATTGGTATAAGAACTTATTCAACATGATTTTTACTTTGTACTTTCACTTTTTCCAATTCATTTGCCCATATATTTTTTTTGTATTTATGTCTTCTTCTCTTACATTAGACACCCATGCGCACTTATATGTATACCTATATTTTCTTAATAGGTGGTTTCTCCACTAAAGCTCGCACTTTAATTTCGCTTTGCGGTTAACGTCCACATTGCCCACATTGATGCTTTGGACTTCGCCTTTGACGACACCATTTTAAAATGGTATGATTAAAAGAAAATATGTATACCATTTAATTATGTTTTAAATCATTAAATCCTTGTCAATAGCGTAATCCTGCTTACATGGATTGTTGATTTTGTTGTTAGATTCCACGCACCAAATTGAAAACAAAAAGGGCTGAATGCAGTGAATAAATATATGTTTTTTTTTATTTTATAATGGTAACAAAAACAAATTTCCTAGAAATATATGTTTCTGTTTATCAAACTTCCTACAATAAACTTTCTAAGCATGAAATTTAGTTTCCCACCGTTTCAATCTATGTATCTTACTTTCCTCTTTAGCCTGTTACAAAAAGAATGCCACATTTTAATATTTCGTAAGTTTTTAATTCAAAATTCTCAGTTTACCCTTGGTGACATGTCCTTATAAGAATTGCATAACATATTTAAAACCACAAGATTCTAAGAGAAATTTTGAGATGTTATTTAAGAGTAGAGTTTTTAACTAAAATTCAAGTGCGTCCTTAGTGTATTCCAGTTAGCAGGAAACATCCCCATTACAACAACAACAACAACAACTACCCAGTATATTCCCAACAGGTGGGGTCTGGGGAGGGTAATATGTAGACGAGCCTTACCCCTGCCCGAAAGGACAGAGAGGCTGTTTCCAATTGACCCTCGACGCATAGGATAAAATGAAAAGCTGCATTATAAACAGGCTTGGTCCAAAGTTAACTTAGTTAAAAAACTAACAGTTGAAGCCTGAACACATGCTACACATATAGCAGTGGCTCCCCATATGCTGCTTTTCCCCCATCCACAGCTCTTTGTTGAGGGATAAAATAGGGAAAACATTAGCTCTTGTTCTTCTTCTTCTTTGTCACTTTGACTTCGACTTACATGTCTTATCTTCTTTGGATCCGTGCTCTGGTTCTCCAAACAGGAATGTGTAGATGTTGGCATTGCTATCTCTGCATTTGTTTGCATCAGAAACTCAAAATAGATATAAATGATGAAGCAACTTTCCATTGGAGTAGCAAACAACAGTATACAAATAATACTCAATTCAGAAAAATCTGAAATACCATAAATGGGCGTTTTAGATTATCACTCAAACTTTGAGCCAACATCATTGAAATTTGTTTCCTCGTAAGTATTTCAATCAGAAGCTTTCACTCCAGAAGCACTTTTTTTCTTGTACTATTTTATTCCAAAGATGCAAGACGTTTCTTCTTTCCTCATGGAAGATATAGTTTAATGAAGGAGGGGAAAGGCTGCTGCCTTTTTCTATTTTATTGGAGTGGGTGACGTGCACAACTTGTGTTTTGGCTACAACTGGATAGTTTTTTAAAGGAAAGTTTATTTTGGACTAAACCTTCTCATTTTTAAACAAATTAGGGATGTTTTGTGCTAAAAGGAATACATTAAGGATGCACCTAAACTTTGATGTATACTTTAGGGATGTTTTCTGGTAAAAACTCTTTAAGACTACAACATTCAAACTACTTCTTTACCTTCATAAACTTCGGGCTAAGTCAAACTAAGACACAGAGAATTATTTTTTTTGTCTGTGTTTGATGGAGTTTAAAGATCACAATGTATGCTCAACATGGTCGGAGTAATTGAAAATCTTGTCTTGATATATCTGAATAAGGCACTGTATCAACCTATCAGCCTGGCAATGTCTGAATTGAATATGCAACTTGAATCAGGAAGATACATTTGTAAAGTGGTGCTCAAGGGGAAATTCTATAGAGCCGTGGTTAGACTTGCGATGTTGTATGGGGCGGAGTGCTGACCCGTGAAGAACTCGCATGTTCAGAGGATGAAGGTTGCGGAGATGAGGATGCTTAGGTGGATGTGCGGACACACCAGGCTAGATAAGATTAAGAATGAAGTTATTCGAGAGAAGGTGGGGGTGGCCCCGGTGGATGAGAAGATGCGAGAAGCGAGGCTGAGGTGGTTCGGGCATGTGCGGAGAAGAAGTCCCGATGCCCCGGTGAGGAACTGCGAGCGGCTGGAGATTGTTGGCGGTCGGCGAGGCAGAGGGAGGCCTAAGAAGTATTGGGGTGAGGTGATTAGGCAGGACATGACTAGAATGCAGGTTTCCGAGGACATGATCCTTGATAGGAAAGTTTGGAGGTCTAGAATCAGGGTTGTAGGATAGGGGCTCCTAGAGTTTTTCGTACACCCCAGCCGGGGTTGGGTGTGGGTCAGCAGGGTTTCCCATAGATGATTTGTGTTTTAGCTGATGCTCCCCCTATGGCTGTTAGTTGTGGTAGTTACTGTATGATATTATTGCATGCGGTTGTATTTATGTTTCGTATGTTTAGATAATTATTTACGCTATTTACTCTATTTCTACTGGAGTTACTAATGCTTTATTGTTTTTGTTTTTGTCTTTGTTTTGTTTTACTGCCGTTTTTCCTTTATCCTATGAGCCGGGGATCGATTGGAAACAGGCTCTCTGCCCTTTCGGGTAGGGGTAAGGCTTGTCTACATATTACCCTCCCCAGACCCCACCTGGTGAGAGTATACTGGGTAGTTGTTGTCGTTGTTGTTGCTCAAAGCTACTGTTATTTTGAGTAGATGAAGTTTTCTGTAGTTACCTTTGAGATCCCTCAAACTATATCATTAACTGTTTTCTAGGTAAGTGATATGTCAGTCAGTAATAAGAATATGCTTCAGTTGTCATAACAAGTCTACTACACTGAAATAACTATTTTCAACTAAAAATCACCGACTTAAATTAGTTTGCCTGAATGTTAAATTACCGGTTTTTTTACCCTAAAACCTAGTCAGTACCATTTTCTCATCCATGAATAGAGATCTAAATCTTTCATTTCATTGTTTTTCCACTGACCATTGGCTGCCTTTAGGAACATTTATATTATTTGAAACAATAGATGTGAAATCCACTGTGTCAGCATAACATTACAACGTGATGGGCCAGAGAAAAGTGAATAGCCGCCGATCAACATATGATCTAATCAGCCTATGAATATCAGATCTCTCTGAAGTATAAGCTTTGTTCATTCTCTTATGCTTGATCTGATGGCATTCCTTTTATCTCAATCCAAAGAAAGGGGTCTTACCAGCCTCTGAAGACCTATGATATTTGATGGTAGGTTTTGATCCTCCTACCCTGTTATCAAAAGTCTGATCTAATTTGATTGGAAAATCATCTATTTAGAACACGAAAGAAGTCGTATGTCTTTAAATGAGATTTTGGAGTGATTCAGTTCCTTTTTGTTCTTCTGTAAGATGCCAGGTAGACAAGGTGTCTGATATATGTTTTTCTTATAGAATGAAGCTGTCCCGACGGCATGTTCAGAACCAGCTCCCTTCGCTTGAGTTAATTTTAAGTCATTTTTTTAATATCAATAAATTTGGTTAACTTATTGTTCCAAATTTATAAGGTAAACAATCTCTAATTTAGTATGTGAGTAAAACTCTATTAGATGCGGAGACAAGGTATCCACAACTAGAAAAATAAGCATTAGCTCTTATCATGACATCTAGAAAACTACGGCCTTATTTCCAATGCCATCCTATTGTTGTTGTTACTGCTTTTCCATTACGAAATATCTTACATAAACATGAACTATCAGGAAGATTAGCAAAATGGGCTATAGAATTAAGTAAATACGAAATAATTTACCAACCTCGAACTGCTATTAAATCCCAAGTACTCCCCGATTTTTTACCTGATTTTAGTCAAGGCATGCATTTAGAAGCAGAGAAAGAGTTACAAATTTTTAATGGTGCTAATTCGGGGACTTGGCTATTATTTACTGATGGTTCATCTAATGTAAAGGGGTTAGACTTAGGAATTGTTCTTATACCACCTACGGGTGAAACAATTAGATAAGCTATAAAATGTCACCCTGTAACTAATAATGAGGCAGAGTATAAAGCTGTGATTGCAGGTTTAGAGTTAGCATTAGAACTTGGTATCATGCAAATCTTAATCAAAAGCGACTCACAGCTCGTAGTAAATCAAATGTTGGGGACTTACGTGGCTAGAAAAACTCAAATGCAAGAGTATCTCGAAAAGGTACGGAAATTAATAAGACAGTTCCAAACTTGGAAAGTGATAAAAATCCCAAGAGAAGAGAATTTGGAAGTGGATGCTTTGGCCAATCTCGCATCTGCTGCAGATATAGTGAAAGATGCGAATGCTTCAATCATACATTTGTTCCTCTCCGTTCTTGACTCTGATAAAAATGAGGTAAACTTTAATCATTTAACTTGGGATTGGAGAAACGAAATCCTATCTTTTTTGCAGCACAGAATCGTACCTGAAGACAAGGTGAAGGCTTATGCACTAAGAAACAAAAACCGCTCGTTATTGCCTATTGCAAGGGAACCTTTACCGTAAAATGTTTGGTGGACCATTAGCCAGGTGTCTCGGACCTTCTCAAACAGAATATGTGATGAGAGAAATACACGAGGGACATTGTGAAAATCATGCAGGAGGCAGATCACATGTAAAGACATTGATACGAGCATGATATTACTGGCCTAAATGGAAGAAGAAGCGAATGATTTCGTATCTAAGTGTGACAAATGTCAAAGGTATGGGAACAACATGCATAGACCAGCTGAGTTATTACATCCTGTCATAGCTCCGTGGCTCTTCATGAAATGGGGAATGGACATCGTAGGACCATTACCCAAGGTAAAAGATCAGGTAAAGTTTCTACTCGTACTTACTGATTATTTCACTAAATGGGTAGGAGCAGAAGCGTTTAAACAGGTACGAGAGAAAGAAGTTAAGGACATTACTTGGATAAATATAATTTGCCGCTTTGGTGTTCCAAATGAGATCGTGTGTGATAATGGACCACAATTTATAGGAGCTCAAGTCACATAATTCTTTCAAAGTTGGCAAATTAAAAGAATTACGTCGACATTGTATCATCCAGTAGGTAATGGGCAAGCAGAGTCTACAAATAAAGTAATTATCAACAACCTAAAGAAAAGGTTACAAGAGTCAAAAGGCAATTGGCCCGAAGTATTACCAGCGGTATTATGGGAATATCGAATGACGGCAAAAATAAGTACAGGAGAAACACCATTTTCAATGGTTTATGGTGCGGAAGCTTTGATACCAGTTGAGATAGGTGAACCTAGTACATGACGCGTTCAAGCAGAGGAAAACTCGAACAATGAAGAGTTATGTGTAAATCTTGATTTACTTGAAGGGAGAAGAGAAGCAGTCTTAATAAGGATGACAGCCCAAAAGCAAGTAATTGAGCGATATTACAATAGGAAAGCACGCCTCAGGTTTTTTAAAATTGGGGACTTGGTGCTGAAAAAAGTGTTCCAGTCTAATAAATCAGCTAATTCAGGAAAGCTAAGTCCAACGTGGGAAGGACCTTATAGAGTTTTCGTGAAATTGCGGGGAAATGAGCGTACGAGCTAGAGACAATGGATGGCAAAGTTTTACCTTCACATTGGAATGTCGTCCATCTAAAGAGGTATTACTTCTAAGGAAGTACCCACGGTCTGGTATCACCATGTTAATTTTTTTCTTTGAATTTTTAAAATTATACTAACGATTTTAGATGCTAGGCAAAAATCCTAACTTGTGCCAAATGATGAGTCACGGCCTGCACGGCAAAATTGAATACTCTTAAATTCCTAGCCTAGGGTTACATTAATCTGATGGAAATACACACGAGTTAAGCAGTATTCATCTATAATCGCATCCCCGAGTCCCGTATATTTTTCTGTTTCAGGAAAAGGACCAAAAACTGGGAGCAAACACACAAGTGTTCGAGGTTTCATACTTCACCGCTCAAACACTTGGGGGACTATACTATATACACTCGAGTATGTGCAGAATAATGAATACGAGTGCAGAAAAACAAATACGAGTGAGCAAGATGTGAGCAGGATTTAAAAAGAAAAATCAAGCTGCAAAATGTCAAGTGGCAAGCAAAAATCACGAAGTAAAGGACAAAAGCACTCATTGTAGTGTTCTTTTCCATGAGAACAATGGAGTCACCTCTCAAACCGTTTCTAGTATGAAAATATAGGGTCATGACTATGTATTAAAAACAGTTTATGAAAAACCTTGTCTATTTTATAAATTTGTTAAAAGTAAACAGTTACGAGAAAGTCGTAGATGTGCTCCAATACATGTAATACTCAAGAAACTTATCAAAGTTCATGAACAAAAACTTGTCAAAAGTTATTTTATACGAAACATGTGTGTTCCTATTTCATTCATCGTATGGTAACACCAATATGAAGTTGACACGTATTCTTCATTAAGTGTCGATAAATAAAAGGGCCCTCTTTTATTTTCCTCATGATGATAATGCATGAGAAGAATCATGAAAGCATTTTCTAAAAAGATAAAAATGTTAACTTATTCTCTAAGTCCTATTAAGAAAAATAGGCAAGAATATGATAAATAGAAAATTATTCTGTAAAGTCTAGAAAAAAGTTAATAGACAAGGATAAAATAAAGAAGTATTATACAAACTTTTTAACATAAAAAGCTAAGGGAAAAACTTAGTTATTACAATACATTTGTTTTTCAAAACAAATGCCCCATTATAGAAACTGGGGACTTCATTAAAAAAATTACATCATCAAAAATAAACAAAAAAAAGGAAAGGTTAAACATTTTCACTGGTCACTCCGGAAGTTGGAACATTAGAAGTCGCAACCTCACTAGGCTGGGTAGAAACTTCTAAAGGAGCAGCAATAGAAGCAGTCTCAGCTGAATTTGAAGCATCAACATTCTCGAGGGAAGCAATTGTCACGGGGATTTCCAGTTTTATAGATAAATTACCCTCGGTCACTGGTATCGTAACTTCAACAACTTCAGCAGTTGACTCTAAGTTCAAAGGCTCTTCAATCCTGGGAGTTCCAATTGTTGGAGAGGAAATGTTAATTACTTGATTAGGAGAAGGAATTTCAATAGGTTGCTCATTCTTCTCAATCATGTCTAAAACTTTGGCCAACTCAGATTGCAAGTCAAAATTTTCTTGAGAAGCCTCAATCAAAGCATCACGACAAGATATCAAGAAAGCCTAATTAACCTCATAATTGAAATTCTCTACTGAAGAATTGTAATCCTTCTCCAGGTTTTTATAATCCTTTCCCCACGTAGCAAGGGTGTTCTTCATTGTTTCTTGCTTAGCTAGGTGGGAATCAAGGGAAGTTTGAAGGTTGGAACAGGAACTCTCCAATACATGAACCTTATATGAAGAAATATTCAAATCATCCCAAGTCTGGTTCAAAGTCTGCACTAATTCCTTGGCACATTCTTCTTTTTTCTCCATTAGTGCTCTGAGTTCTCTGATTTCTTAATTAGCCTTTGACAAAGAATCCTTCAAAATCTATTTATCCTTTCTTATTTGGCTCGTGGAAGCCGTGGCAATCCCTAACTCTGAGGATAAAGCTCGATTCTGATGTTCCAGTTGAAATTTACTAGACTGCAACTCTTCAATGCTCCCTAAAGCACCTTTGAATTGTTCCTTCCAATTTTGAGCCCCAAGCTGTGCTTCTTCAGATATTCTCTTAGCATCAGCAGCAGCCTTAGCAGATTCACGTGAATTTTTCTCCAAAATAGGGATCCTCGCCATTAACTTAGTTCCAATCATGTTTTCCTACAAACATAAGGCACAAAAATAAGAACTCAAAATCGAGGAAAATCAAATAGTCAATTTTAAGTAAGTTACCTTCAGTGTTGAATGAACTATGTCATTCATTAAGGTATAACAGCTGTGGCTCTGCATCTTCGTTCTCTCCATATCCCCAATGAGAGGCTCGAGCCAAACATTAGCTCCACCAGTCTTCCTTAATAGGCTACGGGTAGCAGGTACTTCAAGTGTAACCTTTCTCATAGCCATACCTGTGTTATTGGGGCCATATTCAGAATGAGAAGGGACAGAGCTACCGGGCCAGATGAAATTCCAATTGAACTTTGGAGGTATGTGGGTAAAGCAGGCTTGGAATAGCTTACTGGGTTGTTTAATGTTATATTCAAGACTAATAAGATGCATGAAGAGTGGAGGTGGGGTACAATAGTTCCGTTATATAAGAATAAATGTGATATCCAAAGCTACAACAACAATAGGGGTATCAAATTACTAAGTCATACAATGAAATTTTAGGAGAGAGTGGTGGAAATGAGAGTGCGAAAGACGGTGTGTATTTCAGACAACCAGTTCAGGTTCATGCCGGGGCGATCTACCACAGAAGATATCCATCTTATTAGGAGGATGGTGGAGCAATACAGACATAAGAAAAAGTATCTCCACATAGTGTTTATTGATCTAAAGAGAGTATACGACAGGGTTCCTAGAGAGGTCCTATGGAGATGCCTAGAGGTTAAAGGGGTCCCGGTTGCCTACATTAGTGTGATTAAAGACATGTACGATGGATCTAAGACTCGGGTTAAGACAGTAGAAGGTGACTCCGAGCATTTTTCGATTGTTACGGGGTTGCACCAAGGGTCTGCGCTCAACCCTTTCCTATTTTCCCTGGTGATGGATGCACTAGCCCATCTTATTCAAGGGGAGGTTCCATGGTGCATGCAATTTGCTTATGACATAGTTCTGATTGATGAAAAGAGAGACAGAATCAACGAGAGACTAGAGGTTTGGAGATAGACACTTGAGTCTAAGGGCTTCAGGTTGAGCAGGACGAAGGCGGAATACCTCGAGTACAAAATTGGGGCCGAGCCGGTAGAAGTTGGAGGGGAAGTGAGGCTCGACTCTCAAGTCATTCCTAAGAGAAGTAGTTTCAAGTACCTTGGGTCAATTATTCAGGGGATCGAGGAGATCGACGAGGATGTCACACACCGTATAGAAGTGGGTTGGTTCAAGTGGAGGTTAGCGTCGGGAGTTCTGTGTGACAAGAAAGTGCCACTGTTACTAATAGATAAGTTTTATAGAGCAGTGGTTAGGCCAGCCATGTTGTATGGAACCGAGTGTTGGCCGGTTAAAAACACACACATCCATAAAATGAAAGTAGCAGAGATGATGATGTTGAGGTGCATATGAGGGAATATAAGGATAGATAACATTAGGAATGAAGTTATTTGACAGAAGGTGGGCGTGGCCCCCATACAAGACAAGATGAGGGAAGCAATACTTAGATGGTTTGGACACATTCAGATGAGGAGCTATGATGAACCAGTGAGGAGGTGTGAGTGACTGACTGTGATGGGCACGAAGAGAGGTAGAGTAATACGTAAGAAGTATTGGGGTGAGGTGATCAGGCAGGACATAATGCGACTTAGGATTACTGAAGACATGACCCTGGTCAGGGAACTTTGGAGGTCGAGCATTAAGGTTATAGGTTAGGGAAATTTGTGAATATTTATACAATGCACTAGAGTGACACTAGACAGCTAGGACTTAGTCCTGGGATGCTACTGCTCAGATACTGATGCAGGGCGTGATCCGGTAGATATTATTATACCTTTCATCATTTTTTTATTTTCTAGATTTCATATATTGCCGTTATTTTTTATATTTTATGTTATGTATATTATTTTATGTTATTTTATTATGAGTCTATTGATAGTACTAATATATCTCTTCTTGTTGATTTCTTGAACTGAGGATCTCCTGAAAATAACCTCTCTCCCCCTCGGGATAGAGGTAAGGTCTGCGTACATATTACCCTCCCCAAACCCTACTTGTAGGATCATACTTGGACGTTGTTGTTGTCGTTGTTGTTGTTAATGAAGCTGTCGTGAGGGCATGTTCGGAACTAGCTCCCTCTGAACCTACACAAGTAGATGCTCCGAAGAATTAAGATGCAATTAAAGAGCAGCCATAATAACTGACAAATGAGTTCCAATAAGAAGCAAAAAAAAATGGAATTATAGCTTACAGACCTGCTTGAAAAGGCTCTTTTATATGTACTCAACTACATTAATGGACCTATCAAGATTTTGCTCAGCGGTGTTATTTCAATATGTCAGATCCCTTTTAAATTATTTGTATTTGTCAATTTTTGTGGGTTATTGTAGATCCTAAGCAATGTTAGGTACTTAAATTCAATCTCACACTCTGGTGCTCAAGTATACTTTTCTTAGCTTAGTTATATGGCAAATGTTCGTCTTAGTGATACTTTAGCGTGCGTTTGGTTCGAAGGAAAATATCCAGAAATTGTTTTCCAATTTTTTCTTATTTGATTGGCTTAAATATTTTGGAAAATATTTTCCTTATGAACTCATTTTTCTCCAATTGGAAAAAAATATTTTTCAAAACTCCTTCTCAACCTTTCCTATTCTCACCAACCAAATCCATCCCCTCTCTCCTAAAAAGGTTTTTTTTTGTTTTAAAATTTCAGTTTTTTCATTATCACCACCTTACTACCCCTCCACCCCAACCCGCCCCATCCCCCTCTTTTTTATCTTATTTTTAAATATATTTTTCAGTTTTAGTTTTTTTATTTATCGATTTAAAGGTTCAAAATTTATAAGTTCAAAAGTTATGAGTTTGGAGGTTTATGCTATTGAAAGTTTACGGGTAGAAATTACAAAGTTTACGGGTTAGAAATTTTGCGTTTTCGAAAGTTTAGCGGTTTGAAAGTTTATGAATAATGTGGGTTTGGAAGGTTGTTGGTTTGAAAGTTTATGGCTTCATATTTATTATATCTAAATTATTTATGAATATTCTTGAGAGGTCATTTGCCTCAATTTGCGTAGAAAACATCAGAAAATGAATAAGATTACTATATGTTTTATAAGAAAATATTTTTTACGGAAAAGATTTTCTGTTATACCACACACATCCTTAATTGTTCAATAGGATCCACTAAGATCATGTCTATCTATGTTTTATCTGGAGTTAGTTTTGTGATAATTGGATGTATAGCTTCTAAGTTCTAACATTTCGGCTGATCGTTATGTTAGAGAATTAGTCTTGGCCCTCTGCTATATGGAAGGGCGGGTTCTTTTGAAATGGATGTTGAATTTGGGGTTATAATAGATTCCTGTTGGAATCTTACTATTGAAATTAAACCGTAAAAAGGTGTATGATACCATAAACTTTTCAATAATGTGGTCCATCTCCATATTGGAGGAAACCAACTTGGAAAAATGAAACCACTGAAATTCAATCTTACTTAGCTTTTCTTAAACCATAGAGACTGATTTGACAGCTAGCTAGGAATTTAGTATAGAGCTTCATATTTCCCTTTAATGTAACGTCAAATATGAATCTTAACGTATCCATCTTTTAGCCCATTCTCTGTCGTCGTAGTTGGTTTTTGCTAGTTTTAACATGATCTCTCTTTGAGTGAGGCCCATGCTTCCTCTGATGGAGTCTGCATTCTCACACGCAACTGTGTGGCTGTGTCTTACGCCATTGCACAGACAGCGACGTTCTCATGTATGTTTCGTTTGAAATTGTCTTTACCTTGTGTTTGTTGCATTTCTTGTATGACTCAGTTTTTGGACACCGAAAAAGATGGCATTTCTTGTATGACTCAGTCATTGCATAACAGGTTACTTCTACCCCACATGCAAAAAGTTAGTATTATAGATCAGCAATGTGATTGCTTCCAGTCTTGAGGCAACCTCTTAGATAGATAGAGTTAGACCAAGGAACTGAAACATTCTCACCTCGGGAAAACTGATCCTCAATTGTGCACAAGCTGTAAATATTTACACCTTTTGAATGGTCGAATGTAATTATATTCGCTTCCTTCATAAGTATTTAGTGTTTATTGGGGTAAAGTTTGATGTTAAACGAAGGAAAGAATCCAAGATTAATTAATATATGGGACAGGATGGGATGACATTAACACATAGTTAGATTTATAAGGCGACAATTTTAAAAGTAATCGAAATTTTGCTATTTTTTATGTAAATATAAATTTGAACGAAAACACTGCTCAAAATGTAGAATATACTCCAGCATAATATACTGGTCCACCATATCATGCTGGAAGTTCGTACTCCAATCTCAAGTATAATATGCTGTAACTTTCAGTCTGTTGGAGTTCCAGCATAATATGTTGGAAGTTCATACACTGGCAGGGGCGACCCAACGAGTTTTGTGGCATAAAGCCAAACTTTACGAGGGACCTTCACTTTTTAAAAAAAAAAATTATTTATTTACTTGAAGTCTATTTTTCTAGTGCTATTAGATACAAAGTTATCAATACTTTTCTTATAATTGTTAGCTCACAACAACAACAACAACAACAACAACAACCGCCCAGTATAATTTCACTTAGTGGGGTTTAGGGAATGTAGTGTGTATGTAGACCTTACCCCTACCCTGGGGTAGAGAGGCTGTTTCCGAATAGACCCCCCCATCATTCCCTCTAAGAACATCCCATCTTGCTCTTGGGGAGACTCGAAATCACAACCTCTCCACTGGAAGTGGGGGTTGCTTACCATCAGAGCAACTCCTCTTGTCAATATAGCTAATCCATTTAATCTTTATTGAGACATCGTTGGTCTTAAGTGAGGTTTTATCACTTTTAATTTTTAAAAATTTCTTTCCGCTGAACTGACAGAAATAAGAGTTATTAACGTTATTTCATAACTAATATAGGCATCGAAAAACAATGAAACTTTTTTATTTAACCGAGTATATAAATTAACTTGTTATCTTCTAATTGTACTATTTTTCTTAATATTATTAATTTCGAAAATAAATGTAAACTATCCATATCGAATTGTTAATTATGCTTCAAGAATGTTCAAGATTAAGGCAATAATTTTTTTTTTTAAATTTCTACCATCTAGTGATCTTAATTTTTACTATTAAATAGAAAATTAAAAATATTTTCATATGCTTCGAATTGTTCTATTCTATTTTGAAGTGAAAAATGGCCTTGTCTACTATGTATAAAGTAATCAACTCCAAATGACTCTTCAAAAGATTCTGAGATTTTATTATCAACATTCTCATCAAATTGTTACTTCCTATATATCATACGTTTCCTATGAAATTCGGGCTCGATATTCCTTTCTAGTGCAATTTTCTTGGCAGAAATCATATCAGTTGCAAATCCTTCTTCTCTATACTTGTTCTTGGTAAAGAAAGAAATCAAGCATTTTCACCTAATAGAACCTTTTTTTAAAACTTATACATAATCTATTAAGTATAATAAAATATGGGGCACCCACAAATGTGAGACATAAAACGGTTGCTTTACTTGTTTAATGGAAGAGCCGCCCCCATACAAAGTGTATCAATTTTCAGTATATTATGTTGGAACTTTTCGTATCACAACAAAGTAATGTCTATTTTCAATAATTTTGCAAATACTAATTATTTTTTAATTATTAATCCGATAACTAATTAGCCCGTGCTATTTTTACTGTAGGATGTAGTTGCAAGTTCTAGTCACACTCGCACATTTCAGGTGTATACATGTGATGGAGGGCGATTTAATTGAGTGGAGGAAGGGTAGAAAGGCTGGAGACTTTTTCCTTGTTGCACATAGACTAAAATCAATTAGTTTTTGTCCAAAGTGATTAACGACACGCCTACGCTATGATGCCATTCATTTTTTCGTGGTCTACCATGATCGCCTGCCCACATGATTGACGACACGCCTTTAGCCCCTACAAGGGGTAGAATTATTGACCAAGTCGGTAATTGTTTTTCCAGACTCTATTAAAATATTAATTAAATAAGATAAATACTTAACTATGAGTTAATACCTATAATAAAACTACGCATTTAACGAATTTAGTAATAAGTTCAAAATTCATAAACTTCAAAATCTAATTTTGCCTCTCCTAACTCCAATCCTACGTCAGCAATCCATAGTATACCCCATAGCACCTCTATAACGTGCTTGAGCCATGACAATGTAATATCACAAATACAAAATATATAATATCCATAGAAGCAGTGACGTGATGGACTCCAACTTCCGTAGCTGATTCTAAACCACTGTTTACAAGAAACTTTGGTCGGCAATTTTTATATTATTTAGTCTGTCTCAACAATTTTTTTTATGTTATAAAATGAAAGTTTAAAAGAAATATAGTTCATGACAATGCTGATTGTTGATCGTACTAACTTTTTTAAAGGAAGAAACTACAAATCGTAGATGTCTGAATCATCTCAATTAATATATTCAACTTAAACTTTAGTCTAATTTTATAATTTTATTACTATAATTTTAAAAATTAGCATGCAAGGATATATGAGTGGAGCAACATTATACTACCATCAAACTACTCCCGAGAGCATAGATCATGTATTTTCTTTTCGTATCTCAGTAATATATTCTCTTGAATAGTGTGTTGATTATAGTCCAACAATATAAATCTATTGAGAAAGGGAAAGAATATAGAACTTGTTTACCTAAATAATACGAGTAACAATTAAATTTGATTAGTGGTTTTAAAGATATGTGATTTAATTCAATATCAATTGATAATCAATAAATATTAAGTAGAAATAAAAAATAGGAGTGAATCAAACCAATGTTACTTAGCAACAGTGACCTTGAGCTGGCTTAGAGCAATAAGAACAATTAAGCAATAAAAATGAAGTAAGAACAATGGAGCTGAAGGACAATGCTGATTCCAGTAGGCAAAAAGGTAAAAAGTATTTTCTTTTCTTAGTGATGATAAGATATCTTACAAGTGATTGGAGTCCCTTTTATATAATAGGGGAGCCCTAAATAAGGAATATTTCTATTTGTAGTAAGAAATATTCTTGGTACATCTATCTAACCGCCTAGTACGGAATCGCACAATCATATTCCAGGATTTCGCCATGACTTTGGGGACGTGGGAGAATCTAGCTTGTTCTGGTAAAAATTCATAACGGTACTATTTCGAGGTCGAGCACATTCAACCTCTGTAAGCATCATGCTCTGCCCTCGAACTCGGATCTGGTTCCTCAAGTTCGAACTTGGTCTTATCCGGACTCTGACTTCGGACGACCTGTCAAGCATATAGACCGAAGGCATTCGATCTCGACCGTATACAGATACTTCCCGCGTTTCTTACAGTAAGATGATAAGAAATGATTTGAACCTCTATTTTCTCAAACCTCTTATGATGACCTCATGCCTGTGACATAGGCGCTTGAAGTGGCTGGAAATGTCATGTCATCTCGCTTCCCCAAGACATCAAATGCGCTTCAGCACTGCTCGGTAACATGTGCCGCTAATCCGTTTCCGCCTTTCTATAAATAGGAGGAAATTCCGTTGAATAGAGAATTGTACTTTTTTCATCTTCATCGACTTTTGATTTTTTCCCTTCTTTGCTTCCTTGTTTAATCATCTATTTCCATGGTTCGAACTTGCAATCACAAGGTCATATGGCAACAAATTTACCAGTTATGCCAAGGTTCCTTTTTTTCAAAGCTTCAATTCAAAAAAATGAGAGAAGGGCGCCGAATCCTTCCCGCACCAGAAAATATGCGAACTTTACTCTTCTTCTCATCTCTCTTAACTTCAACCTGGTATAGCACTTCATTCCTTTTGTTTTCCATGAAATGAGGTGGCACTGTTATCTACTAACTTTTGCATCCCACACTGGAATTTCCCAAGAATGAATATCCTTGGATCATTGCTCGTGCATCTTACATACTTCTTGGTTTTTCTTGCGATCGAAGGTGAAGCAACATCTTCTGGTCTTCCCTTCCAGTTTTTTTCTTTTTCTGTTCTTTTTAACGTATTAAGGGCCAAAATTTCAACGGAATGTTCAATCCCAGCTGGAAATATCGTTACATTTATTGAGGGTTTTCTGCCCTAAATCTCTTCGGGCATACATACATTTCCAAAGACAAAAACTGGATCGCCAGGGTGGAGGTTCCTGAAGATGACGCTCTCGAGGACGTAGCCTTAAAAGTATATTAGGTTCTTGGCTTTTGTTATTTGCTTCTTTGTTCCTGTGTGAATACCTTTCGTGGATGTTATAGTTAAATTTAGTAACTATCCCTTGCAAATATAAAAGGATCTCTTTGTCTCATTTCTTGATCGTGTTGATTTTCATTTCATCTTTATTTGCAAAAATTTTGATTGCATAATTTTGGTGATAGGTCCTAACATCATATTCGAAACATAATTAACCTTTAGGATTAATCGATTAATATAATACCCGTTAAAGTTTTTGTTAATCTTCGAGCTAGGATTAAATTAATTTGATGCGAGCTCGAGATGTCGGGACTCCTAAGTCCGAGCTGAGTGAGAGAAAGACTTTGGATTTGAATTAAAGTTAGCCCTTAGGCTTCATAAACTGTCCCCGAGTGAGGATTTCCTCAAAATCGTGTAGCCCGTGGGCTCAGTAGTCGAGAGAGCATTTGTTCAAACTTGAAATAAAGTTATCCCTTAGGCCTTTTTCTATAATCCCCGAGAGAAATTTCTCAAACTCGTGTGGCCCTAGGGTATCGCGCCCCCTATTTTCCACCACGAAGAAAGTCCGGGTTGAGACATTCATGGGGTAATGTCTCATTTCCTTTTGGGATTTGTGTATTTGAAGAGTCGCCAGTCAATGGATTGTGGTGTGATAAGGCACCTAGAGCGATTAACTCTTCGACTAGTTTGCATTACCTGAGATTTAGGGTAAGAGATCGAAATAACCTTGAGGGGAAGGTGTTAGACACTCCTCTTGGTCCACAACGGTGGTTCCTGGCCGAACTTAAACTATGTAAATTAATCCTTTTAACAACTAGACAACTTTAACACGTGTTGCAAATAAAGGCATGTTTTGACATTCTAAGCATATGTATGATTCAAGTAATGAAATAAAAGAAAAGGTTTGAACAAGTTGCACATACATAAAGGAATGTAAATTTATTTAATCAACAGAAATTGGGAAAGAGGGGTCGTAGGTTGGTTAGCCTACAGGATCATACCCACATAATGCCCGTTAATCACTCTTCAATGATGGGCTACACGTGGCATTAGCGCGCAGTCATTATATCCTTACTACTTAATTCCCTTCCCTTGATCATAAACTAAAGTGTTCTAATAACCTTGACATGTGTCCTAAGCGTGCACTATCTGTCCCTTTCTCGTGACCCTGGAGGTATTTAGGACCTCTAGTTTTAGGTAGTTCTAGACCATCCTAGAGTATTTAAAGGAGAAAAGTCTTGGAGTCAATCAAAATAGTTAGGACTTCATTTAAAGAGGGAATAATTAAAGGCTTACATTTACCTCAAAATACATAACAAGCAAGTGCACGTCTCAAACAATAGTTTGAAGTATTTTAAGAGAAACCCCTAGAACATGATATCTAGGTGAGCATAAATTATACAGTACTGAATTAAGGCCAATGAGTCAAAGATTGAATCCTACTGATTTTAGACCTGTTGAATATGAACAGTCTTAAATACAAAGCGCAATTTTTATAGTTGTTGGATTTTAATCGCCCTATAGGCTTGCCTAAGCGCATAATAGTGATGTCCGAAGAGCATGATATCTATATGGATTAGGAATGCAGTAAAATAGTGAACAGTTTTTAAGCAGACAACTTGAGATCCTATAAACACGTTTTCTAATGGTATTAATTGAGGCAATATTTGAAAACCTTTTTAAGAAGCAGAAAAATTTAGTTAATTAAATCACTTTAGAATCTATAAC
Source organism: Nicotiana benthamiana (assembly GCA_034376525.1). Lineage (NCBI taxonomy): Eukaryota > Viridiplantae > Streptophyta > Magnoliopsida > Solanales > Solanaceae > Nicotiana > Nicotiana benthamiana. The sequence goes on along the minus strand of CM067338.1, from coordinate 53,262,846 downwards.
CATGAATAGAACTAACTGAACTATTTTAAGTCTTATAGGCAAGATTTCTAATTAAGCTAGGTAAAACAAATAACATTCATTTAACCAAAGTGAGACCATGCATGCATGATTGCTATAGAGCTGATTTTAAACGTATATGCATGGTCTCTATTATTAATGCCATTTTTAGATCCAATAAGCATGGTTTCAAATTATGCGGAAGTACAAGAGCATAACAAGCACTTTTGAATCAGCATGGACCCTATAGGAATGTTATCTATCCAATTTACCTAATATTTATAACTACCCTCCCCTTTTCAGTAATCACTCCACTATTTGTTTACAATACTTATTACAGACCAATGAATCCAATTAAAAATTTACATAAATAGAAAATTAATCTATAGGGAACCTGCAGTAGGACCAAATGTCCTTCAACCCTCCAATAGCCTCAAATGTCCCCATAGCCAAATTCTTGTCCAGGTGCGTCAGAGTTCTCTAAAGATCTCAAGGATCCCGGACAATGCTCACACCTAGACCTTTTCTCAAACAATAACAAATTTAGGTGAATACGAAAAGGCTAACTCTGACATACTAGAGTTCATAGAGATCTCAAGGATCTCAAGGCAGTACACATATTAGAGGGGCAGAACCTAATATTCTATGAGCAAAGTGAGAGTGCTTGAAATTATTTTGAAAATGTTTGTAAAATAGTACAGAGATGACTTAGGAGTCAAATGATTTTCTGAAACATAAAATAGTTTGGTGGTAAAAGACTGTTTGAGAAGGTACCAAAACTCTTTTGAAGACAATAGACAATTAACTGGTCATAAAACATCCAGATTCAAAAAAACTTAACAAACAAATTTCACATGGGGATAAAAGGATTGGGCCACATAATAGTCACATTTGGGGATACATGGATAGGGTATAAAGGAAGCATACAGTCAACAATTTGCATAACACACTTAGGGTCTTAGAAACTTAGCAGGCTAGTCATGGACGGTAAATAGTTAAGACATAGATCACAGTTGTAATATAGAAAGCCTAACATGTCTAAACATACAGGTAGGGTCAATCTATTACATCAAATAGCCAACATGGCCACATAATTAGGGGATTGGACAGATATACACAAACATATTGGTTATGTATTAAATAACTAGGTGAAGTGTAGATATGCTAATCATACATTGAATATGACAGAGTTTAGACATCCTAGGCAAAGAAGTAAGTAGGAATACAAGTTGAGTTCATAGCTGATGAACTAGTGCAGGAATAAATCACATAGGCTTTGGATTTAAAAATTTAACTAGAGACATACTAGTTGAAGAAAAGAGTACACAATATAAAGCAGATGTAGTTCCAATATATAGCCTTGGCTTTCAACAGGCTAGACCAGTGAATATCACAAGTAGCAGAGGAGAAAAAGAGAGCTTTAGAGTGTAAGTGTGCTTTTGTGATCTAATGTTCGTTCTTTGAAGTGAGAATATGATGGAGTTTATATAGTAATCAAAAGCTTAGCAAAATAAGCTATGCGATAAATTAAGTAGCAATTAGAGAAATTCAGGGAATCAATCACATGTAAAATCAGTAAGTCTTCCCTTTAATCAAGGGATAATCAATGGTAAAAGCAATAAGAATAGATAAGGAAGGAAATCGAGTACGGAGTAGGTTATTAGGGGTGAATGCACAGGGGTTTCAATTAAGAAAAAAATCAGTAAGAGTCAGCAAAATAACAAATAAGGCAAGAAAAAATTAATTAAGGCAAGGAGTTTACTTAAACCAAGTAGAGAGGTAAGAATCAAACATTATGTTGAGGAAAAATGTTCAAATCAAACCATGAAATAAGGATTTTTGAATAATCAATGGTTTAATCAAAGAGAAAATCACATAATGAGTCAGCAAGTTTAGCAGATAGAATAAGGTAAGAAGTGAATAGTCATGATTCAACACATAATTTTGGTGATAGGTCCTAACATCATATTCGAAACATAATAAACCATTAGGATTTAATCGATTAATATAATACCCGTTAAAGTTTTTGTTAATCTTCGAGCTAGGATTAAATTAATTTGATGCGAGCTCGAGATGTCCTAAGCGTGCACTATCTGTCCCTTTCTCGTGACCCTGGAGGTATTTAGGACCTCTAGTTTTAGGTAGTTCTAGACCATCCTAGAGTATTTAAAGGAGAAAAGTCTTGGAGTCAATCAAAATAGTTAGGACTTCATTTAAAGAGGGAATAATTAAAGGCTTACATTTACCTCCAAATACATAACAAGCAAGTGCACGTCACAAACAATAGTTTGAAGTATTTTAAGAGAAACCCCTAGAACATGATATCTAGGTGAGCATAAATTATATAGTACTGAATTAAGGCCAATGAGTCAAAGATTGAATCCTACTGATTTTAGACCTGTTGAATATGAACAGTCTTAAATACAAAGCGCAATTTTTATAGTTGTTGGATTTTAATCGCCCTATAGGCTTGCCTAAGCGCATAATAGTGATGTCCGAAGAGCATGATATCTATATGGATTAGGAATGCAGTAAAATAGTGAACAGTTTTTAAGCAGACAACTTGAGATCCTATAAACACGTTTTCTAATTGTATTAATTGAGGCAATATTTGAAAACCTTTTTATGAAGCAGAAAAATTTAGTTAATTAAATCACTTTAGAATCTATAACCATGAATAGAACTAACTGAACTATTTTAAGTCTTATAGGCAAGATTTCTAATTAAGCTAGGTAAAACAAATAACATTCATTTAACCAAAGTGAGACCATGCATGCATGATTGCAATAGAGCTGATTTTAAACGTATATGCATGGTCTCTATTATTAATGCCATTTTTAGATCCAATAAGCATGGTTTCAAATTATGCGGAAGTACAAGAGCATAACAAGCACTTTTGAATCAGCATGGACCCTATAGGATTGTTATCTATCCAATTTACCTAATATTTATAACTACCCTCCCCTTTTCAGTAATCACCCCACTATTTGTTTACAATACTTATTACAGACCAATGAATCCAATTAAAAATTTACATAAATAGAAAATTAATCTATAGGGAGCCTGCAGTAGGACCAAATGTCCTTCAACCCTCCAATAGCCTCAAATGTCCCCATAGCCAAATTCTTGTCCAGGTGCGTCAGAGTTCTCTAAAGATCTCAAGGATCTCGGACAATGCTCACACCTAGACCTTTTCTCAAACAATAACAAATTTAGGTGAATACGAAAAGGCTAACTCTAACATACTATAGTTCATAGAGATCTCAAGGATCTCAAGGCAGTACACATATTAGAGGGGCAGAACCTAATATTCAATGAGTAAAGTGAGAGTGCTTGAAATATTTTGAAAATGTTTTGAAAATAGTACAGAGATGACTTTAGGAGTCAAATGATTTTCTGAAACATAAAATAGTTTGGTGGTAAAACTCTTTTGAAGACAATAGACAATTAACTGGTCATAAAACATCCAGATTCAAAAAAACTTAACAAACAAATTTCACATGGGGATAAAGGGATTGGGCCACATAATAGTCACATTTGGGGATACATGGATAGGGTATAAAGGAAGCATATTAGAAACTTAGCAGGCTAGTCATGGACGGTAAATAGTTAAGACATAGATCATAGTTGTAATACAGAAAGCCTAACATGTCTAAACATACAGGTAGGGTCAATCTATTACATCAAATAGCCAACATGGCCACATAACTAGGGGATTGGACATATATACACAAACATATTGGTTATGTATCAAATAACTAGGTGAAGTGTAGATATGCTAATCATACATTGAACATGACAGAGTTTAGACATCCTAGGCAAAGAAGTAAGTAGGAATACAAGTTGAGTTCATAGCTGATGAACTAGTGCAGGATTAAATCACATAGGCTTTGGATTTAAAAATTTAACTAGAGACATACTAGTTGAAGAAAAGAGTACACAATATAAGGCAGATGTAGTTCCAATATCTAGCCTTGGCTTTCAACAGGCTAGACCAGTGAATATCACAAGTAGCAGAGGAGAAAAAGAGAGCTTTAGAGTGTAAGTGTGCTTTTGTGATCTAATGTTCGTTCTTTGAAGTGAGAATATGATGGAGTTTATATAGTAATCAAAAGCTTAGCAAAATAAGCTATGCGATAAATTAAGTAGCAATTAGAGAAATTCAGGGAATCAATCACATGTAAAATCAGTAAGTCTTCCCTTTAATCAAGGGATAATCAATGGTAAAAGCAATAAGAATAGTTAAGGAAGGAAATCGAGTACGAAGTAGGTTATTAGGGGTGAATGCACAGGGGTTTCAATTAAGAAAAAAATCATTAAGAATCAGCAAAATAACAAATAAGGCAAGAAAAAATTAATTAAGGCAAGGAGTTTAATTAAACCAAGTAGAGAGGTAAGAATCAAACGTTTTGTTGAGGAAAAGTGTTCAAATCAAACCATGAAATAAGGATTTTTGAATAATCAATGGTTTAATCAAAGAGAAATCACATATTGAGTCAGCAAGTTTAGCAGATAGAATAAGGTAAGAAGTGAATAGTCATGATTCAACACATAATTTTAATAAAACAAATAGTTAAATCAATACTAATTTAGGGAGAAAGATATAGGTCTTAACATGAATAGTCAGGATGAACACAAACATGTAGAATTGAAAAGTTGAACTAAGAAATTCAATAGAGGCATATTAGGATGAGAAAACCACAAGACATTCAAATGGCTAAAGAGAAACCACAAGAACCAAGTCAAGAACATAGTCGGTACACCAGTACTTAGAAACCAAACAAAGAATGTCAAAACTTAGGATTTTTAGTATAAACGAGTTAATGTTGTAGCGAACTTATGTAATCTGATAAAACACATAAGAAGAGTAAGATCAAACACTAAACAATTACCGAATGTTTTGAAAAAGAAACTTCTGAAAACCTTAGTTTCATATAAAGATGTAAAATCACTCGAAAATCATACCATTCTTGTAAAGAATCACAAGGTTATTGTAAAACTCATATGAAACAAGTCAAAATCATTTTAGATCTAAGAGGTTCAGAAGAAAAAAATTAGGGTTTCGAGGAGAAGAACACAGAGGTGAAGAAACATGCTTAGAAACTCATAGATCATAGTCGATTTCGACTATCTTACTCGAAATCACACTGAAACAGCCTGAAACAAGTGAGAAAGGGGCCATAGATGCAAGCCAACTAACCCTGATCCCTTGAGGACCCTGGAGATGACAATATCGACGTGAGAGAGGCTGCTAGAGGCCTGGGGGGTGGTGAGAAATCACCATAGATAGCGATAGATGAGTAACGACGAGGTCTGATTAGGGTTAAGTTTGAGAGAATTTAAGAGAAGAGAGGGATTTCAGGGCAACGGATGGTGGAAAATGAAAGGGGGGGGGGGGTGTCATTTGGTTTATTTTAGGTAAGGGTTGTTTGTGGTCATTGATCTCTATGATCAAAGGTTGGGATTGAAAGAGTTTTGGAATCAGATCGGGTATTAGGATTTGGGCTGGGTAAACTTAAATTGAAGTTGGGGTGGTATTGAATTGAATTAAGACTAAAATAGAAATGAAAATTGGCTAGATTTTAAATAGCCACTTTAATAACTACATACAACAACAACAACAACACTATATAATTTATTAAAATAATAGCTTAGTTCCAAAAAAATTTTATATACTAAAATGATTAAATAATCATTTAATATTTAAAAATTTTAAATGAGCATTTTATATATCAATAATGTAACTATGCATTAGTATGGGCTATTATTGCAATTTAGCATGAAAATACAAATATAATTACAAAAAATACACTAAAATATATAAACACAATGTTGGCATAAATGAAGAATTTATATGACAAAATCATTAAAAAGTAATTTGAAGGAATAATTATTGGATATTTTATAAATAAAAGAGAAAAAATAAATTGATTTGGTGATTTTAAAATTATAGAAAAATTATAACAATATTAATACTATAACTGCATATATTCTATTTTTAAAGTATATACATGTATTAAAAATATATGAGGAAAATTAGGTATCAACACCTGCCCCTCTTTACCCGGGAAAGATGAAAAAGTTTTCAGGTAAAGAAATAATGGCCAATTTTGACTGGACGAGATGTTTTGGAAGATGGAGGGAAGACTCTAGTCTTTGTGCTATCTACATAACCTAGTTTTACAAGAATTAGACCACGTGTAGTTCAAGATTCACTGGCGAAATATGCCGATTAAGTCATTGCAAGAACGGACACGAGATGCAAGAGCGGTTATGTTGAGTGGTTAAGTTTGAGATAATTTGAAAGAAATGGAGCGAGGTTGCTCCTGCTAGGTTAATTTTTGCTTGCTGTTCACCTACAGATGAAAGGATGCTACCAACATGTATATGCACAAAATTTAAACATGATGCAGATTCCCTTTAGACCATGAAGGTTGTCTTTGGACGGTTAAAGATCCTTGGACCATGATGTACTGGTCCATGGATTGTTTATCGAGGGATACACAATCATGAAATGGTATTCTCGAGCCATACGTATTGTGCCTCCGAGCCTTTATTCCTTCGAATAATGATATGCAAATCTGAGGGATCCTCAGGCCATGGCAAGTTGTCTTTCGGCTATGTGGATGATTCCTTTTAGACTATGTCACATTTGGATGGATTGACAATATTTTAGCCTATGATATGCGGTAATATGTGTTAACAAGACAATGCTTAGTCTTGTAAAATGGAGGGCATAGCTTAGCCCTATTAAAAAGGAAATAGATAGTACTAGAAATAGAGCAATATTTGTGCAAAGAGGGACAATGCTTAGTCCCATGCATATGCGGAGGCCTGGATTAACCTCATGCATATATGGAGGCAAGGATTAGCCTCATTCAAATATGGAGGCAAGGATGAGCTTCATGCTAATATGGAGGCAAAGATTAGCCTCATGAAAGTATGGATTCAATGATTAGCCTCACGCAGATAGGGAGAGATGGATTAGCCTCATGAAAATATAGGAAGCAAGGATTAGCCTCATGCAAATGGGGAGGCAAAGATTAGCCTCTTGCTAGTATGGAGGCAAATATTAGCCTCATGGAGATATAGAGGTAGGGATTAGCCTCATTCAAATATGGTGACAGGGATAAGCCTCACGCAAATGTGGAGGCAAGGATTAGCTTTATGAAAATGTGAAGGCAGGGATTAGCCTCAAACATATATGGAGTATAGATTAGCCTCATGGAAATGTGGAGGCAGGGATTAGCCTCATACATGTGTGGAGGCAAGGATTACCCTCATGCAGATATGAATACATGGATTAGTCTCATGCAAATTTGGAGGAAGGGATTAGCCTCATGCAGATATAGAGGTAGGGATTAGCCTCATGCAAATATGGTGACAGGGATTAGCCTCATTGAAATGTGGAGGCAAGGATTAGCCTTATGCAAATGTGAAGGCATGGATTAGCCTCAAGCATATATGGAGTACTTGATTATCCTCATGGAAATATGGAGGCAGGGATTAGCCTTATACAGGTGTGGAGGCAAGGATTACCCTCATGCAGATATGAATACAGGGATTAGTCTCATGGAAATGTGGAGGAAGGGATTAGCCTCATGCAGGTATGGAGACAAGGATTAACCTCATACAGATATGGAGGCACGGATTAGCCTTATGCAAACGTGGAGACAAGGATTAGCCTCATGCAAATATGGAGGCAGGGATTAGCCTCATGCAAAGAGTAAGAAGCCAATAAGAGTAGCATATGTTTTAGCTGTAGCAATATTCAATGTTTGATGGCCTGATTGATAGTAAACTTGCTACGTGTATATATTGCAATGTAATCATTACGTCGGATGTGACAACATTCAAATAAAAAATTGTATGTTTTGTGAGGAGAGATTGGTTTTTTCTTCATCTGTTAGCCTTGCTTTGCTCTATTTTGGAGGCCTTTACGAGTTTCCCTGGGTAACACCTAACTGTAACAGAAATAAAGTATTCGAAAATATGCAATTTTTGATAAAAATAATATTGATATATCAAATGATTTTTAGATGAACTATTGACTATAACACATTTCAGAGACATTGCACCTTTCTTGTAATAGAATTTTGAAAGTCCTACTCAAAATTCTGCCCCAGTTTGGTAGTTGACCCTTAGACCGTTTGCGAGTAATGAGCCTTGTTGAAAATTTTCGGAATTTTGAGAATTCCTCTCAGAATTCTGCCCCAGTTTCTTAACTGATTTCTGACCGCTAACACATATTAGCGTTGGACTTACTCCAGAATTTTGAGGATCCTCAAAATTCTTCCCCAATTTCTGAGCTTGGGGGGAAATGGGAATTTCATTGTGATATGACCGAACCCATAAGGCTGCCTATGTATCCCCTATTAAACGAGAATTAGGTCAAGCGTAGTTCAGTTACATCAGATGAGGAAATATAAATAATTTAAGCATAGTATCTCTTGAATGCGTCTGAATTGATTGGTTTTGGCCAGATTTCTCCATTCATGTCTGCAAGTATGAGTGCTCCTCCTGTTAGCACCCAGTAAACCATGTAAGGACCTTGCTATTTCGGAGAGAATTTCCCTTTGGCTTAATCTTGATGTGGGAAGATCTTCTTCAACAGTAGTTGTCTTGGTGCAAATTGCCTTGGTTTGACCATTTTGTTGAAAGCTCGGGACATTCTATTCTGAAAAAGTTGACCGTGACACACTACATTCATCCTCTTTCTATATATAAGGGCTAATTGTTCATAGCGGCTCATTATCCATTCTGCATCGCTGAGTTCACCTTCTTGTACGATTCTTAAAGAAGGAATCTCTACCTCGGCTGGGATGACATCCTCAATACCATAAACCAACATGTAAGGAGTTGCCCTGGTAGATGTGCGACCTATAGTGCGGTATCCCAATAAAGAAAATGTAGCTTTTTATTCCATTGTTTGTGGTTTTCTACCATTTTCCTCAGTATCATCTTGATGTTTTTGTTGGCGGCTTCTACGACTCCATTCATCTGAAGTTTATAGGCAGTGGAATTCTTTTGTTTAATTTGAAAGTTTAACACATGACTTTCATCAGATCACTATTGATATTGGCGGCATGATCAAGAACAATGGACTCGGGAACCTTGAATCGGCAAACAATACGATCTTTGACAAAGTCTACGACGACTTTCTTGGTTACGACTTTGTAAGATGCAACCTCTACCCATTTTGTGAAGTAATCAATGGCTACCAAAATAAACCTGTGTCCAACGTCTGTTTTCTTTGATATGCCGCCCGATTGTAATCCCTTATTTCTGGCTTGTAATGCCTCAATATTCGTTACCATCCCGCTTTTGATGCCTTCCTCAATATTATCCCCAAGCTTGATGATATTAGAGAACTGATTTTTTTCAATGACCATTAATCTTTCATAATACTGCGGATCCAGTGCTCTAACAAAGAACTTGTTCATTTGTTCCTCATCCAAAGATGGCCTGACTTTGGCCGCTTTCGACCTCCAACGAGTAGCGTACTCGCAAAAAGTTTTGGTGGGTTTCTTCCTAAGATTCTAGACATAGAAAATGTCTGGTGCGTTCTCTATATTGAACCTGAACCGGTCCATGAAATCCGATGCCATACTCACCCAATTGGACTATTTCTTTGGATCCTAGCTGATGTACCAGGACAAATCATCTCCAATAAGATTCGTCATAAAGAGTTTCATTCAGATCTTTTCGTCTTTCCCGACCCGATAAGATTGTCACAATAGGTCATCAAATGAATCTCGGGATCACCTGTACCATAAAACATCTCAAACTTGGGAGGTTTATACCCCTCTGGCAGTTCTACATTTGGTTGTATGCAAAGGTCTTCATAGTTCAACCCTTCTATTCCTTTGACTCCTTCAACACCCTACACTCAACTCGTCAACTTTTTGAGTTCTTTAGCCATTGTTTTAATGACAAGGTCCTTATCGGAGGATTGCGATGTATAGGATATTAGTTGGATAGAGTGATGTATAATTTCTACGTATATAGGGTTGCTTTTATGGGTGCTAGGGACTTAGGTGTAATGATGGTCATTAGTTGAGTTTTAAGGTTGTGGTGTGTTTGGGGAGTGCGGTAAGTGGTGGTTGGTGGGTACTGAATTGGTTGATGGTGATGCTGTGGCAGAGTTAGTATTGAAAAGGGATTGAGATTTGGGGTGGGGCATATTGATGCTGTGCATGAGGGTTTTGTGGACGTTGGTTTGGTGTGTTTTGGGGAGCTGCTGGGTTCTTTGTGTTTTGTTGGTTGATAGCTAGGACATTCACAGTGAATGACAAGTTTGTCAAGTTGCGGACCTACTCAAGCTCTCCCTGCAACTCCAATATCTTTTGTTTCAACCTCAAGACTAGATCATTTGGTGCCAGAGTACTCCGACAATGTAAAACTTCTGCGTTCTCAGCATTATCCATTTGAATGCCACTTATATCATCCGTTTTTGTTTTTCCTTTGTCTTTTGAGTTTTGTATACGAGGAGGAGGTGGAGAGCCTCTATATCTGGTGTGATAGGCTGACGATGCTAGTATGAGCGAACCAACCTTAGGGGATGGGAATAAGAAATAAAGAAAAAAATGAAAAAGTAAACAAGTCAGTAAGGATTCTGAAATGTTTGCAATATTTAAACACATATTGCGGGAATATAAATTTGTGTCCTAATTTGGGATCCTTGTTGTGTTGAGGTAGGCCAAAAAACAAGTAAATTTGGAGAGCTTTAGATGCCAGTAAATGCTTCATTGTATAATGTGAAAATAGACGAATCCCAAAACGACACTACGACAATAGAAAAGTAAGTCAATATTGCCACTTGTTGTTATTACACTTAGGAAAGAAAATACACCTAGCTTACTTGGCCCCGGAAGGACCTTCCCCAGAATCGATCTTCTTGACTCCATCGTATAGGTTCCCCAACTCGTGCAGTCCCATCAGCCGGTAGGCTCTGGATAACTGTCCTCCTTCACTTACTTGAGCATTTTGGCAATCCTCAATCCTCTTTATGAAATTACCCTCTAGCTCCACTAATCCTCACTCCAGGTATTCCAACTTTCTGTTGGAAGTGAGCCATTTCTTTCAATTCGTCGATCAACCTCATATTTCTCTCTTGTATTTCCTAGTTCTCATTCTCAGAGTGGTGGACCCTCTTGCGTAGCCTGTTCTATTTGACTTGAGCCTCAACTTCTTCATCTATGATCCTATTCCATAGACCATCTCCTGGCATTACCATCCTCTTTAGATTGACCTCTAACCATGCTCGGTAGAGAGGTTCACATCCCGCATGATACCTGTCTTGCTCAATGGTGTTGTTTTCCACAATGATCTTGCAGTGCCATATGTACTGGGCTTGGCACTTATAAGGGACATCATCATCCTGAAAGTCTACATTGAAAGTATACGTATATAGGGTTGCTTTGATGGATGCCAGGGACTTGGGTGTAATGATGGTCATTTGTTGAGTTTTGAGGATCGGGAATAACTTGTGGTGTGTTTTGTAGAGTGTGGTAAGTGGTAGTTGCTGGGCACATAATTGGTTGATGGTGTTGTTGTGGCGGAGTTGGTATTGATAAGGGATTGAGATTTTGTGGTGGGGTTGCACATTGATGTTGTGCAGGAGGGTTTTGCGGATGTTGGTTTAATGTGATTTGGGAAGGTTCTAGGGTCTTTGTGCTTCCTTTGGTTGATGTTGGGGACATTCAGGGTGAGTGATAGGTTTGCCAAGTTACGGACCTGCTCAAGCTCTCCCTGTAGCTACAGTGTCTTTTGTTCAACCTCAAGACTAGATCATTTGGTGCCGGAGTCCTGCGACCGTCCGAAGCTTCTATGTATCAGCATTGTCCTATCGAATGCCACTTAAATCGTCCATTTTATTTTTCGTTTGCCTTTTGTGTTGCTTAGAGGAGGAGGAGGAGGAGGGCCCCTAGATCTGGTGTGATATGATGACGATGCCAGTATGAGAGAAGTAACCTAGGGGATGGAAATAAGAAATAAAGAAAAAAATGAAAAAGTAAACAAGTCAGTAAGGATTCTGAAATGTTTGCAATATTTAAACACATATTGCGGGAATATAAATTCGTGTCCTAATTTGGGAGCCTCGTTGTGTTGAGGTAGGCCTAGAAACAAGTAAATTTGGAGAACTTTAGATGCCAACAAATGCTTCATTCAATAATGTGAAAATAGACGAATCCCAAAACGACACTAAGACAGTAGAAAGGTAAGTCACTATTGGCACTTGGCGTTATTTCGTTTAGAAAAGCAAATAAAACTAGCCTACTTGGTTCTAGAATGACTTTCCCCAGATTCTATCTTCTTGACTCCATCGTACAGGTTCCCTAGCTTACATAGTCCCAGAAATAGGTAGGCTCTGGACAAATGTCCTCCTTCACTTCCTTCAGCATTCTGGCAATCCTCGATCCTCTTTATGACTTTACCATCCAACTCCACTAATCCTCACTCCAGGTATTCCAACTTTCTCTTGGAATTGACAGCCATTTATTTCCATTCGTCGATCAACCTTATATTTCTCTCGTGTAGTTCTTGGTGCTCATTCTCAGAGTCCTGGACTCTCTTATATAGCGTGTTGTATTTTACTTGAGCCTCAGCTTCTTCATCTATGATCCTATTCCCTCGACCAGCTCCTGGCATCACCATCCCATTCAGATTGTCCTCTAACCATATCGGGTAGAGAGGTTCATACCCCGCATGATACCTGTCTGGATCAATGGTTTTCTTTTCCACAATGATCTTGCAGTGCCACATGTGCTGAGTTTGGCATTTGTAAGGGACATCATCATCCTGAAAGTCTGCTCTGAAATTGTTCATTTTGGCGATCCTGGGTACAACCTATTTCCTGCTTGCTTGCCTCATGCCTCGATAGGGACATAATGGTATATCTTTCTCAACCCAATTAGCTCTAAGTGTGGAGCACCCCTGGATCTGATGAGGAATTCTTTTGTTGGGAACCATTCAAACATCCATTGTACCTGTTTCTCGGTCAGATTGTCGAAGAACTCCACCCACTATTTGGCACTTTTTGGTAGAGCAAACCTGTCTGGAATGTAAGTCATCTACTTGGGGTGATGGAAGGAAATATGGTTGTTTTTTCTTCTAAGTTTCATAAACTTTAAAATTTGGAACTTATAGTACGAAACACGTCAAATGGTGTCCGTTTTCAACCAAACTTCACAGAAATCGCTTGACGCATATATACGACTCGTACCGGGCGTCGGAACCAAAATATGAGCCCGATACCTATATTTTCTAACTCATTTTCATTTCAATTTTTCATATCATTTCCAGATAAACAATTTCTTTCAAAAATTCAATACTCGTGCTAGGGACCTCGGATTTCGATTCCGGAAATACGTCCGAGTCCCATATATTTCTAATGACCTTCCGAGATCATCACATCACAGGTTCGGGTCTGTTTACCCAAAATTTTAACCAAAGTCAACTATATCAATATTAATATCAAAATTTATCACTTTTCACACAAAATTCATATATAAACCTTCTGGCTATACGTCCGGACCGTGCACGCAAATCGACACAAATAAAAATGAGGTTTTCTACTCCACAAAAGCACGGAAAAAGAGAGAATTACGGTGATGACCCTTTGGGTCGTCACATCTTTCCTTGCGTCTTTTCTGAAATTTAATTCAAATCTTGCTCAAATTTACTCCAATTCACTTCAAATTTAAATTTTTAACTCCTACTAATATTTTCAATCAATTGGAACAACGTCCAATTCAAATAACTAACAAATTCAAAAAGTCCTATTTTCGATAGCAAAGCTTCGAATGACCTTCAATGGTGGACTTCTACTCATTAATATTTTTACACTACAACCAGGTGACATAGAAGGAGAAGCAGTATTGGCGGACGACCCCTTGAAGCATATGTAATATATGTGAGAAGAAGAGAGACTGAATGCATTGATTGTGAGAACACAGATTTAACTCAATAGCTTTTCAAACAAATGGTGGTAAGAACATAGATTTTGAATTTGCAAGAGCTACTGCTTTTAAAATATGCATAATATGTGGTAGGTCGGGTAAAGCTTAAAAACATGTTCCATTTTTTTGTTATGGTGTGAAGTCATGTGTATTTTCTTGTAATTATTTCAATTATAAATCATTTGTACATGGTTAAAATCAGGAATGTCCGATTTTAATATTTGATCAAGATGAGGGAGTTGAATCGAGGGTTAGCCTCGTAGTGGAGCAGATCAAAGAGACGAAAACAAGGTACCGAATTCGAGAATCGAAGAGCCTACAGAGATTGAGGCTAGCGGCGATCGAGACCAAACGGAGCATACTCCAAGCAAGGAACAATACTAGGAAAGCGAGATATCCATGACTAATCATAATACTCCAAGCAAGGCACAATCTTGGAACGAATCAAATGAAAAGGAGTTATTTAGGCTAATCATAAGATTTACTTCTGCAATTAGAATTGCACCATATATTCTCTTCTACTATATAAAGAGAGTCCTAATCATTTTGTAAGCACGTTACATTGATGCATATCAAAGCAACACAATACTTTCTAGCTTATATTCTTGTTTATCATATTGTTATATTTCTAACTATTCTTGTAACGATCAGTTTGAGGGTATTCAACTCGAGAGCTTAATTGCATTCAAATATTGGTTTGCTTAATTTTACTGTTTATTTCTGCTATTTATTTTCGTATTCATCAATTGATATTAGGTGAAATTACGTGTCCTTAAAATCACATTATAAGTTTATTTGTTATTCAATTTTTATGGTTAACAATTTGGCTCCCGCCATGAGACTAAGGATAATAATGATTGTCGGGTATTAATTCCCATAACACATATTACTTTACTATTGATCTCATAAGTGTCTTTGATTTTAGGAATCAATATGTCAGAATCTCAATTAGCACCCTCTCACAAGGACAATGACCTTGGGTTCCATGGCGAAAACGAAAACATAACTGCCCAGAGAAATGGAGTACCTCCAGTTAACCCTGACTGACCACCAGCCATAGACCCAGTCGATGTAAGCTCTCATTTTTCCATTCATGGGAAATTGGGCATCGACCAAGAAAACAACATTCGCAGAGATACCCGAGCAGCCGATCAGAACGCATAAAGTGGAGATGAAGGCGGAATTAGCCTTCGAATGATATTCAAAATGTTGCAAACTCAACAAGATGCGATAGCGCAACTCCAAAATCAGAATCGAACATCAAGCAGAATAGAGCTCGAAGCATCACAAAAGTTATTCATAGAATTGAATATGTACCATAGAAATTGAACGCCAATGAATCGGGGACTAACCCCGCCATTATGAAGATTCTCGAGGAGCTCACTAAGCAGATCGAATCAAGAGAAGAGAAAATCAAGGCTATTAACAAAAAGGTAGAGAAGTACGGTTCACGGTTTGATCAATTACCAAAGGCACCCCCGATTCTAATGGGTTTGGATTCAAAGAAGTTCGTGCATAAGCCTTTCCCTCAAAGTGCGGCTCCGAAGCCTATTCCTAAGAAATTCTGTATGCCATAAATTGCTAAACAATGGGACCACAGATCCTAATGAGCACGTCACTTCTTAAACATACGCAATAAAGGGGAATGACTTAGAAGATGATGAGATTGAATCTGTTCTATTGAAAACAAAGGAGCGTAGTGGCAGGCTCGCATAGCTAAAGCCTTCAAGTCCTATTATCGGAGAGGGACTTTTTCCATTATTTATCCTATTTCCAGAAATTCAGACAAACTTTATCGAAGGGTGACATGATATGGTATCATACCTTACCAACAACCTCTATTGATTCGTTTGCTATGCCCGTAGATTTTTTTATAAAAGCCCACATCGAAGCCATTTAAGCTGCAACGAGGAATCGAACCTCTTCAAGGTAAGATAGAAAGATAACGAGATACTCATGGAATTCGTATCTCGGCTCCAAACGCAGAGAATGGATTTGCCTCCAGTCATCGATGACTAGAATGTCCAAGGTTTTACACAAAGTCTCAATGCCTGGAGCTCTTTAATTTCAAAACGGTTGAAGCAGAATTTGATCGAATATCCTGCTGTCATTTGGTCTGATGTACATAATCGATACCAATAGAATATTAGGGTCGAAGATGATCAACTGAGAGCTCCAATTAGTTCAATTTATCCTAGAAACCCATGGATAGAGTTAAAAGGGACGTCGATCAGGAACTATGATCAATCAGAGACAGATATCACCCAATGGAGATCAGAGAAATAATAAGCCTGGATGCAAACCCATACGGAATAATAGAAAGAATGATATGGGACAGAGTTGCTGGGGGCTTATGAGCAAAATTGGTTTTGATAGGGATGCCGGGTCCAAAGAATCACCTCGACTGTTAGAATACAACTTCATCATTTATGCATCAGGTATTGTATCAACCATTGATCGGATTACGGACACTAGTGGCCCAGACCCTTACAGATTGATCTATCTTAAAGGAACCCTAATCAAATATGAAAATACCATGGTACCCGTGGTCAAAGAACCGAAGATTGTTGACAGTTGAGGGAGGATGTAGGCTGCCTATTCAGCGGGGGTCACCTTCGAGAATTCATAAGTGATCGGGCCAAGAATCACTTCAAAAATAGAGGTTCAATCATGCAGAACGAGAAGGAAGATCCATATCATGTAATTCACATGATTGTTGGTGGGTTTGATATCCCTCAAAGACCGATTTCAAACGCAATGTAGTGACAATCACGAGGGAAAAGAGAACAAGGGACTACTTACCAGAAGAAACCTTATGTTTCTACGATGAGGATGCAGAAGGGATCGAACAACCTCACAATGATGCACTAGTAATATCTATCCATATGAATAAAACTTAAGTTAAATGTGTGTTAATTGAACCAGGTTTCTCGGAAAATATCATTCGATTAAGGGTCATAAAGCAACTCCATCTCCAAGACCAATCGTGCCATATATAGCTCGGGTACTTAATACAATTAACATCGCAAGTGAAACCACCAAAGGGGAAATCATTCTACTAGTGAACGTGGCCGGAACTATCTAAGAAACAAAGTTCCATGTGATCAAAGGTGATAAATGGTACAACACGCGCTGCTCGAAAAACTTGGATTTATAATATGAGGTTAGTGCCCTTAATGCTTCACCATGTCTTGAAATTGCTAACCTCAGAAGGAATTAGAATAAGTACGGTGAATAGCCCGCAACCAAGGAATTATTTGAAATCAATGGTGTTATACAACTATCGACTGTTGTCATCAATAAAGAGATCTGAATCGAAGGGAAATAAAGATGTTAAATAGCAACTATAGTCGTCGGCCTTTGCCCAATCGGAGGAGCAGGAAACTTTCGAGGGTGATCATTATATATTACCTTGAAACTTTGTAGTCCCTGGTGATTTTGATGTAACAAAGTTAATGATGAAAGAGCTGGAACAAGTTATACTGATCGAGCATCTGCCCGATCGAAAGGTATGCCTGGGCACGGGTTCTCCCGAGCTCACAAAAACACTCGCTCAGTTCCTTTTAAATAACGTGAATTGTTTTGCTTGGTCCCACACAAATATGTTAGGGACCTCACCGGAGATCACTACGCTTCGACAGAGCTTGGACCTGATGTTCCGCCTAGTGAAACAAAAGAGAAAGACTTATCCCTAGGTAAAGAATGCATTCATAAGGACGAGGTAAAAAAGCTTCTCAATATAAGATCCATTTAGGAGGTAAAATATCCCTAGTGGCTAGCAAATGTAGTTGTAGTCCCTAAATAGGGAATAAACTTTGAATGTGTGTAGACTATAAGGAATTAAACATGGCATGCCCTAAATATTCCTTTCCTTTGCCGAATATCGATCGCATGATCGATGCCATGACCGGACACGAGATCCTTGGATTTCTCGATGCTTACTCCGGGTACAATCAAATACAGATAAACCTGGATGATTATGAAAAGACTTCATTCATCACCAAGTATGGCACCTATTGCTATAATGTAATGTCGTTTGGACTAAAAAAATGCTGGTGCTACTTATCAACGCCTAATTAATCAAATATTTGAAGAAAAAATACGTAAATCAATGGAGGTATATATTGATAATATGCTAGTTATGTCCCTACGAGCAGAGGACCATTTAAAACATTTGCAGGAGACCTTCGACATACAGAGAAAGTACAACATGAAGCTTAACCTAGAGTAATGTTCTTTTGGGGTCGGCTAGGGCAAGTTCCTCAGCTTTATGGTATCAAATTGGTGGATCGAAATCAGATAGGAGCCACCGGTTCTTCTCATTTCTAATAAATGGATCAATTTCACATGGACCCTGGAGTGTCAACATGCTTTGGAGGAACTCAAACGATACATGTCGTGCCCGTCATTGCTACACACCCCAAAGGCTGGCGAGCAACTTTTCTTGAACTTTGCAATCTCGGAGATAGCAGTAAATGGGGTCTTTGTTGGAGAAGAGCAAGGTATGCAAATTCCTATCTATTATGTTAGTCGGGCCTTAGGAGAAGCCGATACCCGGTACCGACACTTACAAAAATTAGCGTTTGCTTTAATAAGAGCCTCTAGGAAATTAAAATCATATTTTCAATGTCACCCAATTTGTGTTGTAACCACCTACCCCCTTCGCAACATTTTGCATAAGCCAGAACTCTCGATCCAATTAGCCAAATGGGCCGTCGAGATCAACGGGTACTATATCAAGTATCAACCCCGAACGACCATCAAGTCTCAAATCTTGGTAGACTTCATGGCTAACTTCGTGCTAGCCCTTGTACCCGAGGTCGAAAAGGAACTATTGTTGAAATTGGGTACATCATCGAGGGTGTGGGCCCTCTTGATGGATGGTGCTTCGAATGTGAAAGGGTTCTGGCTAGGCATCATTTTGAAGCCACCCACATGTAATACGATTAGACAATTTATCAAAACTTCTAAATTAACTAACAGTGAGGCTAAGTATGAGGCCATAATTGCATGTATCGAGTTAGCTAAGAGCTTGGGGAGGTCATCGAGGCGACATGTGACTCCCAAATTGTTTTAAATCAAGCCAATAGAACATTCAAGGTTCGAGAAGATCGAATGCAGAAATACTTGGACAAATTGCAGGAATCTCTACATCGATTTAATGAATGGACCCTACAATATGTGCCTTGAGAATAAAACACTGAGGCTGATGCCCTTATAAATTTGGGGTCATCGATCAAAGATGATGAACTTATCTCGGGGACCGTTGAAAGTCATCAGATCAGGATATTATTGGGTTGATTTGGAAAGAGACGCTAAAGAATTTATTCGAATAAATTGTTCAACAAATGTGGTATGCGCCGATGATCCACCAGCCCCGAGAGAAACTCCACTCAATCATATCCCCATGGTCATTCATGAAATGGGAAATTGATATTGTTGGCCCCCCTACCGTCGGCCCTCGGTAAAGCTAAATTTATTTTGTTTATGGCTGATTATTTTTTTAAGTGGGTTGAGCACATGACTTCTAGAAAGTTAGATAAAAAGAAGTCATATACTTCATCTGCGACCACATTATATTCCGGTTCAGAATGCCTGTCGAGATCTCATGTGACAATGTAAAGAAATTCGTCGGTAGCAAAGTGATAAAGTTATTCAAAGACCACAAAATAAAAAGGATCCTATCAACGCCTTTTCATCCCAGTGGGAACGGACAGATCGAATCGACAAACAAGACTGTCATCTAAAATATGAAAAAAAGATTTAGCTTAAGAGAAGAAGAAGGTCTCAAAGAAGATCGATATGTAGTCTAGGATGTGAAGTCTACCACGTCTGTTCCTAATTCTAACTGGAGACGTAGTAGAAGAAGGTTATCCACTATAATAGCGCGGCGAGAATTAGAGGAAGAAGAAGGGCTTGAAGATTGGGAAGCCATTGTTAAGTAAAAATAGAAGCACAAAGAGAAATAGAGAGTTGCAAAAAGGATTCAATAAAAATGAAAGAGATGGCAGAAGAAGTTTCGGCAGGCGCATGATACGGTATTTATAAGGAAAAAAAGTCATCATGGAATTTTATGTCGAACTGACACAGCCGCAGAAATCATAAAAAGCCGCAACAATCTGTATTGGTAGAAAAACATACTCGCAATGTGGACTAATGATATGCTGAGGCATAAAAGTTAAAACAATAAAGAAGAATGAAGTTAGAGAAAGCATGAGTCAAATACCAACGGGATTGAAAAAAGAGAAAATATATACAGAATAGTTAATTAATGGACATGAAAATGGAAGGTTCAGTAATAGCGATAAATATGGAAATTAATAAGCATATTCCCTGTTTATGTGCGATTAATTGTTATTACCATAATCGTTACGAATTATCCATATAACAGTAATCAAAATTATAAAAAATTAGTCATGAGCAAGAATTAAGTAGGGAAACCATTACAAATTGTATCCTTTTATAAATGCTTTTACCTTATCTTGTAGTCCCATTAAGAAATTTACAAAGTTATACTACCAATTGCTTATACTTTACTATCATGTGCAACTAGAAGATCATATTATGTCCTGTGAAAGAAAGCTGCAATAACCAATAAGATTTATTTTCCCTCATTCTCTAAATATTTCTTTCCATTATTTTCAATTCTTTTATATACAAAAAATTAAAATAAAATTGGTTATTGGAAACATGAATTATTCTTCTTTTTTTTTTGCCACAAAATTATTTTTTGGTTAAACACATGTGTACCATGGAACTCACACTCCTAGGATCTCTTTAACTGAGGTCCGATCGAATTAGTTTCGAGAATCTTCATTCTTTTATGTTCCTCACCACAGAGACCAACGCCCCCATACTAACGGGAACCAACGACTTTTTTCTTGCAAAGTTCTGCCATTTTACCCATGATTAGTCCCTCTATATGGTCCATTTCTTTCCAAGGACTGATAACCTCTAACTATACGTCTTTGCCTTGAATGTGAATCCGACCTTTCCTTAGATACATATGGTTGAAACCGGCTTCTAGATGTCCTCTGATCTACATCGAGGTTAATTTTGGACCTCTCTAGTTTCGATCATGATTTCAAACTATGAAAGACACCAGCGAACCTAATTGATCATCTTCAATTCTAGTTTTAGATTCACAGCGGTTATGGACATCATTCCATGTGGTTTCTTGAAATTCAAACAAGCTTTTCTTCAACTTCCTTAGACATTAGAACTTAAAAGATTAAGACCTTTGGTAAATACTTTCGCTTCCCATTCATCTGGTACTGCCGGTAACATCAATCTATCATTTTAAAACCTAATCGCGAATTGCCAAACTAACTCTATCTCTCCTTGAGCAATTATAAAAATATCTACTTCCCAAGCTTGAACTTTCTTTGCTCTAGCGTAAGGTTTGATGAAAGAATCTGCAAATATTTTAAAATAATTAGTTGGTTGTTCTAGTAAAAGTGAATACCATGTTAAAGTCTCTATTGTTAGGGTTTGCCACATTTCTTCAGAAAAGCCAATTCAATCTCATATGGAGCCAAATAAATTCCCCTTCACATATATGGTATATGTTGTAATGTGTTTCTGCAATATGATGTTCTAATCATATTTTGGAATATACAACATATTAAACCTCTTTGGGATCAACTCCGGGGTAGCACTGGGTTTGAATAGCAAGTGTATATACTTCTTTGAGTCCGAACTCTTTAGGATCGGAGGTACTCCCGGGGTTTGATCCATCCGAGCTTGAAATTTTTCAATATTCTGATCCATTCGAGCATTTATTTCTCTCATACACCTCATGAGCTCAGTCTTGAAAGGATCATTTATGTTGTTTTCATTTCCAGATCCACTACTTACCCGCCTACTTGATTTTTGTTCGATCTAAACTCCCCCCTTGAAGCGATGTTACCGGTTCTTGGAACCATTTTATTTTTAGGCATGCCAGGAGGGGCTCCAACTCCACCATTTAGAATATTTGAAAGCCACTGATAACACTTGTTGAAGCTCAGTCATTATCCGATCCTGTCTTGAGAGATTGTTCATAATTTTTCATTGTTGTGCTCTCAAATATTTTATGGTATCGTCCACATGATTATCATCCAAATTATATAGAGTAGAACTCCTCGTATATTGAATAATTATTTCCACCCAACTCAAAGTTGATTCATTCCTATCAATATGAGTTTCACTAGTTGAATCATCCTATTGAGTCTTATCGTGTAAATTGTTCACATAATCGTTGGTATTGTTCATACCAATATTGAGCAAATTACTGACATCATTATGTGCCATAACAATAATAAACTTAAAAAACTTTAAAGCACGCTAGTAAAAAATGACCAGATCAAAATAATACCACATATCTAGTTTTCACGGTGGCGCCAAACTGTTTATCTGTGAAAAGGTACAGTTGAATTTATATACGTGATGTATAAACACATAGATTAAGTTTATCTGATTTGTAAAATAACAAATAATAAATAAAATAAAACAATAGGAAATAACAAGCCCGAGATTCGGATTGATCCCAGCAAGTTAAAGAATAATTGGAAATTTTCGATAATTGCCTTATATAAAACTTAAGAATGTGAGAGAAAGAGAGACAGCTTTTGTGATTTTAGTATTTTGTGTACTCAAAATGAGTACAAATATTACTATTTATATTTAAACTGAGGGAGACACGATCCCAAAATCACGCCCTCTTAATGATGAATAAATCCTCTATTGATGACTGCATAACATTGTGAATAATGTTGTGATTTTTTATAATGGCTGCTCATTTAATATTGCTCTTTTCAATTGGTATATTACTTTTAAATTCTTTTAGTCAATTCTTGTGTTCTCGGAATCTACACAATGCCGCTCACATGGTTGTATCCTGTATTAACTATCTGCTGACTCATCTTCACTCTGGCATCACTGCCACATGTCTGCTCAAGAGACGACCACCTGTAAACTGCACATATTACCCAATATAAAGAGAGCAAAATGGGAAGCTCCGCGAGAGGTATTGAAAAATTGTAAGCTATCTTAAACGACTTATTTTAATTTATAATTTTATGAATAAATGAAAGAGAAAAAATACATTTTTCTTCCTTAATAAGTTGAAAATTATAATGAAATATTATATTATATAGTGGATGTCTATAACTCCTAAAAAAGTTACTTCCACTATTCTTCTCCATTAACCTCCCACTACGACTCTTCTTATTAGCCTCCCACTACTTCTTACTATTATGGTTGTAACTTCCACGCCTTCATAACCTTCTTAATGATCTCAATAGTTAATACCTTGTTCATGCCGTCCATTTGTATTACCTAAATATCATCCTTTAAATAGAGGGTTTGGACATCATTTTATATATACTTGAATACATGGAAAAAATAAGAATCTCTCATCTCTTTCTCTCTATATTCTTGTTTATTTTCTTGTTTTATATTATTACTTTGAATTGCGTTTCTTAACATGTTATCGACACGAATTTGTGAGTTTGGCTAAAACCGTTTGAAAATCCCTTTATTGTTATGATTTTATGAATGTCCACATTCTTTCGTCACACCATTTAAGACACATTTAATTAAGAGATGTAAGAATAAGAGATGATAAGTGGTAGCTGACAGTGAACGCTTCTAAGATTTGCTTGTCAATGAATTACGATAATTTCTTAATACTTGGCTGCTGCTACTTTGGATTGGTTTATTATTGGTACCTAGGATTTATCATGCAATAATTCTTTAAATCTAATGTCTTGAATCACAAAATATAATATGCATATTTGCCTAAAGTGATGTAACACTTTTATTTACTCGGGAGAGTCCCAGTACACTTTGGTTTATTATGCTATTAATTGAGGGTAAGACGGTGGGTTCAAGTCCCAGCGCATTATAAGGGTAAGTTCTCGGGTTTACGTCCTGATGTACTATGATAATAAGAGATTTGAGTCCCAACTCATTTTGGCCTAACATACTTTTATATGAGTAAAGCATTGAGTTTGAGTCCCAATGCACCATATTGATGATATAATAATGACTAAAGAAAAATAGTATATTTTTCATGAAATGTCCTACTTGATTTGCTATATTCTTGAAGTAAATGTGGTAGCGGTGCATAATAAGTCTAAATAAAGACAAGTGGTCGTTCAATCAACGTGTGCCAAAGACAAAAATAATAATAGTCATCATTATGATAATTGTAAAAAGGAGGACAATAAGGTATCTCAAAATAATACTTCAAAGGGTGAATGGAATATTTACCATCAAATTGGTATGAAAAATTTATAAAATACGTCGTGATAATTATACTCCATTCTTTGTAGAGAATGTGACTGTGATAAGCACTGAGAATGCAGACTCATTCCTGAAGGTGAATGTCACAATATATGCTAAAGTAATGAATAAAGACATGCAATGTGTGATTGGATACATACCACAACTCATCTCTAAGGGAGGTCTGACAAAAAGAAAGATAATGGATATTGCTATGTGATTACATGAATAAGTTATTGGTCATGTACATGTGGTACACCAAAAAAAAAAATTTTGCCATACTTACAAAAAGTTAACTAAAGCAAAAGTAAAGCAAGAAATGGTTATGATGATTTTAACCATTACAATTATTATGATATGATTTTCTCTTTGAAGGAGACATTCACCATATGTATGGTGTGACAAATGATCTTGTAGTACAAAATTAATTAAGATCTCTGAAAGAGCTAATTTGTTACTAGCCGGATGAATAAAATTATTCGTCACATGGATATTATAGCAAGTCTCAAAGGAAACTTTTTTGAGTTTCAAATATATTTGACAAACTGATTGACATATTGAGACTATAAATGAAAGAAAGTCTGATTATCTTCATATTACTATAATTATACCCGGTAAACGTGAAAGGTTACTCGACCTTCATTCTATTTGTACTACACAAGAATAAGCATGATGATTGAATCACATGCCATAGTAAATTAGATGTTTACTGAAATAAATAGCAGTTGCATGGCTGGTCAGCTACCCCGATTCAATTATGATATGAAAAATAATTGAGAATTCACATTGGCATACATTGAAGAATTAGGAGGTTTTTCAAGAATTCTCATGCACGAGTTGTTCTCATGATAAATAGATTACTATACCAGCTGGGGTTCGAACTGTATTCCCTGATTTCTGGAACGTATAAAAGGTGATATATATATATATATATATATATATATATGGGCTCAGTCACCTGTCATGTGCACCATTTTCTATTATATGATTTTAATAGATGCATCTATTATATGGCCACATGTTCGTTTGTTATCAACTTGTAGTTTGACTTTTGCAATAATGCTTGCTCAAATTATTATAGCACAATTACAGAATAAAAATTATGATAATTTATCTTGATAATGCTGGTCTAAATACAAGTTAGGTTTAGCAGAAAATATATGCCTCCAATTAAGCTAAATCATTAGTTATGAGAACATAACTCTAAATAGAAATTTGTTATGAGGTATATTATTTAATATATGTGACGACCTGGATGGTCGTTTTTGGAATTCCATTTCTCCATTAACTGCTTCACTTAAGTTCATTTCTACTATTTTGATTTGTCGGGATTTGTGGTGTGAGGATTCGTAGTGTTTTATGATACTTAGTCCCCAAATGAGAGCATAAGTGTTGGAAAATAGCCCGTAATCAAAACAGTATGAATATGACCTCAGAATAGATATCTGATGGTTCTATTAGCTCCTTTAGGTGATTTTAGGGTTGGATGCGTGTTCAGAATGTACTTTGGATGTTCGTTGTTCATTTAGGCTAGAAATGCCGAAAGTTAGAATTTGGAGGTTTTCGGTCCGATTGTGATATTTTGGTCCAAGGGTTGGACCTATGAAGATTCTGAAAGTTTTTGTAGTACCGTCATGTCATTTGGGATGTGCGTGCAAAATTTCAAGTCAATCAGATGAGTGTTGGTTAGATTTTGGATCGAAAGCGTATTTTGGATGAACTTGAAGATCTTAGGCTTGAATCTGTGATTCAATCGAGTTTCTGGTGTTATTTTATATGTTTTAAATATTGGTGCAGGTTTTAATAAGGTATTAGGTATTATTGGTGCTTTTGGTTGACGTCCCCGGGGCCTTAGGATGATTTCGGATGGTCGACGGGTTGAATTTCTAAAATGTGCAGCAAGTGATTTTGTTTCACTCTTCTGGTATTTCCGCATTTGCGGCTTGGGAACCGCAAACGCGGTGCTGCATAAGTGGCTTGGCAGCCGCAAAAGCGGAAGGTGGACGTTCGCTTAGGAACCGCATAAGCAGTGTAAGTTCCGCAGAAGCGAACTCACTTCTGCAATGGATGGACCACAGAAGTGGTTGGCCGACTAATTAAGAGAACCACAGAAGCGGTTGGTTTTCCACAAAAGAGGGATCGAAGAAGCGGTCCCTGGACCGCAAAAGAGGAAATCACTGGTCTGAAATAGTATAATCTGAGGGTTTATTTTAAAAGTTAGAAAAATCAATTGGGAGCTTGGGAGAAGGCGATGTTTTGGTGGAATTTGAAGAGAAGATCACTGGATAATGTTTTATTGACCCTATATACAGAGATTCGTAGTTTCCTTGGCGTTGCGGGTTATTACCGTCGTTTAGTGGGGGGGTTCTCATCGATTGTAGCCTCTATGACTAGATTGACGCAAAATGGTGCTCTCTTTCAGTGGACAGATGAGGGTGAGGAGAGCTTTCAGAAGCTAATACAGCCTTGACTTCAACCCCTATTTTGATATTGCCTACTGGTCCGGGGTCCTATACAGTTAATTGTGATTCCTCATGAGTCGGACTTGGAGCGGTGTTGATTCAGGATGGTAGGGTGATTGACTACGCGTCCAGACAATTGAAGATACATGAAAAGAAGTACCCTTTCCATGACCATGAGTTAGCTGCTATTGTTCATTCCTTGAAGATATGGCATCATTATTTGTACGGCATGCCCTTTGAGATTTACATAGATTATCGGAGTTTACAGCACTTGTTCAAGCAGAAAGATCTAAACTTGCACCAGAGGAGATGGTTAGAGCTACTAAAGGATTATGATATTACTATTCTTTATCACGCGGGCAATAACAATGTGGTAGCCAATGCCTTGAGACGCCGGGTGGAGAGTTTGGGGAGTTTCGCATATTTACGAGCTTCAGAGAGACTTATGGCTATGGA
This sequence comes from Nicotiana benthamiana, assembly GCA_034376525.1. NCBI lineage: Eukaryota > Viridiplantae > Streptophyta > Magnoliopsida > Solanales > Solanaceae > Nicotiana > Nicotiana benthamiana. The sequence goes on along the minus strand of CM067338.1, from coordinate 53,235,704 downwards.
TGTTCAGGCCATAGCCAGTCAGTTTGTGAGATTGGACCTTTCGGATCCCAGTCGGGTTCTAGTTTGTATGGTTTCTCGATCTTCATTGTTCGATCGTATTAGGGAGTGGCAGTATGATAACCCTCATTTGTTTGTCCTCGGGGACGCAGTTCAGCATGGCGATGCTGGGGATATGACTATTGGAGACGACGGGTATTGAGGATGCAGGGTCGGATATGTGTACCCGATGTTGATGATATCCGGGAGTTGATATTGACAGAGGCCCATAGCTCGCCGTACTCCATCCATCTGGGTCGCGCGAAGATGTATATGGATTTGAGGCACCATTAATAGTGGAGGTAGATGAAGAAGGACATAGCGGAGTTTGTAGCTAGATGCCTTAACTGTCAGCAGGTGAAAGTTGAGCACCAGAAACCGGGAGGGTTACTCTAGCAGATGGAGATTCAGGAGTAGAAATGGGAGAAGATCATTATGGATTTTGTAGTTGGTCTCCCTCTGACTGCGATGTAATTCGATTCTATTTGGGTTGTTGTGGATCGGCTGACCAAGTCTGCTCATTTCATACCGATGTGTACTATTTACTCAGCGGAGCATTTAGCGGGGATATATATCAAAGAGATTGTCTAATTACACGATATTCCAGTTTCTATCATCTCGGACAGGGGTACTCAGTATACATCACGGTTCTTGAGAGCTGTGCAGCAGGAGTTGGGTACTTAGATGACTATGAGTACATCTTATCACCCTCAGACAGAGGGACAGTCTGAGCGCACTATTCAAATTCTTTAGGATATGCTTCGTGCGTGCGTGATTGAGTTTAGAGGGTCTTGGGATCAGTTTTCGCCATTGGATGAGTTCGCTTACAACAACAATTATCAGTCCAGCATTCAGTTGGTGTCGTATGAGGCCTTATATGGTAGGAGATGCAGATCCCCAGTGGGTTGGTTTGAGCCGGGTGAGGCCAGGCTATTGGGCATTGATTTTTTACAGGATGTGGTAGAGAAGGTTAAGGTGATTCAGGATACACTCTGTACGGCCCAGTTCAGACAGAAAAGTTAAATGGACTGGAAATTTCATAATGTTTCCTTTATGGTTGGTGAGCAGGTTTTTCTTCGGGTCTCGCCTATGAAAGGCGTCATGAGGTTTGGGAAGAAAAGGAAGTTGAGTCCGAGGTTCATTGGCCCTTTTATGATGTTGGAGCACGTAGGGAGGTTGCTTATGAGCTTTCTTTACCTCCCAAATTGGCCATGGTTCATCCAGTATTTCATGTCTCGATGCTTCGGAGGTATCATGGTGATCCGTCGCATGTATTGGAGTTCACTTCAGTCCAGTTGGACAAGGACTTGTCCTATGTTGAGGAGCCGCTGGCAATATTGGACTGGCAGGTCCGAAATCTCAGGTCAAAGTATAAAACATCAATAAAGGTTTAGTGGCAGGGCTAGCCGGTCAAAGAGGTGACTTGGGAGACCAAGCGGGATATGCGCAGCCAATATCCTCATATTTTCACTACTTCAGGTATGTTTTCTACGCTCGTTTGAGGACGAACGAATGTTTTAGTGTAGGAGGATGTGAGGACCCGGCCAGTCAATTTTGGAATTTCGTTTCCCCATTAACTGCTTTCCCTAATTTCATTTCTGCTATTTTGGTTTGCCGGCACATTCAGTGTTAGGATTCAGAGTGTTTTGAGACACTTAGTCCCTAAATGAGAGCTTAAGTGTTGGAAAGTGTAAAGACAACCTCGAAATATAAATCTGATGGTTCTGTTAGATTCGTTACGTAATTTCGGGGTTGGGAGCGTGTTCGGAATGTAGTTTGTATGTTTGTAGCTCATTTAGGCTAGAAATGCCGAAAGTTAGAATTTGGAGGTTTCTGGTCCGATTTTGAATTTTCTGTTCGAGAGTTGTAACGGGATTCCAGAAGTATATGTACCATAGACATGTCATTTGGGACGTGCATGCCAATATTCAGGTCAATCGGATGAGTGTTAGTTAGGTTTTAGATTGAAAGTGTGTTTTGGATGAACGTGAGGTTCTTAGGCTTGAATCTATGATTTAATCGGGGTTTCGGTGTTAATTTATATGTTTTATATATTGGTCCAGGTTTGAATAAGGTCTTAGGTGTTATTGGTGCTTTCAGTTGAGGTTTCGGGGGCCTCGGGATGGATTTGGTTGGTCGACACGTTGAATTTCTAAAGTGTGCAGCAGATGGTTTTTTTCACTCTTCTGGTATTTCCTCTTCTGCGGCATGGGAACCGCAAAAATGGTGCGGTAGAAGTGGCTTGGCAGCCGCAAAAGCGGAAGGTGGATGTTGGCTTGGGAACTGCATAAGCAGTGTAAGTTCCAGAAGCGAACTCGCTTCAGCGATGGGTGGAGCGTAGAAGCGATTGGTCGGCTAATTAAGAGAACCGCAGAAGCAGTTGGGTTTTCGCAAAAGTGGGACCGCAGAAGCGGTCCATGGACCGCAAAAGGGGAATTCACATGTCAGAAATAGTATAATCCGAAGGTTTACTTCAAAATTTAGAAAAACCAATTGGGACCTCGGGAGAAGGCAATTTTGGTGGAATTTGAAGAGAAGACCATTGGATAATATTTTCTTGACCCTATCTAGTTGTATTCCTTTAATATATAGTTAAATTCACCATTTGAATTAGAATTCAAGGTCAAAATAGGAGAAAATTGGGAGAAACTTCATAGACCTAGTTATTGAGTTTTGAGGGGGCAATTGACCTCCGATTTGAGAGATTTTTATATGGTTAGGCTCGTGAGAGTATGAGCATTCTGAAAATGTGAAATTTATTCAATTTCGAGCCGTTGGTCTGAGGGGCGTTTTGGTTATTTTACTTATTTTCGCACCTTAGCTCTAATTTTAATAGAGGGATTAGTTACTTGCGATATTATTTACATTATGTAATTGGATGGAATAGGTTTGGGCCATTCAAAGTCAGATACTCATGGCAAGGTCAAAGTTTCATAGATGATTTTGCACCGGTTCTAGGTAAATGACTTGTATAACTATGTGTGGGGACCCCTCCCCATAGGACTTCGTAATTGTTGATTTAAATTCCTTGTGCGCGATGTGACGAGCGTGTACTTATGCTTATTGTTGGAAAATCACTTTACTTGAATTATTTAGACTGTGTTTTCTCGCTTATTTGACTAATATAAATGCAAGTTTAACATGTGTTAGTTAGAAAAGCATAAATAGTCAGAATTTACTACTTAATTGCATATTTGCCTGAATTGTACTACTTGAAGCATGCTAGGATAGTTTTATCTAACTGTTCATGTTTTTTATTTGAATTTCCAGTACATTATTGGTTGTGGTTGCGCATTGAAATTGTGACTACAGATGTGGGATTCCGGTAGCTCCCCCATGTTTGTTTATTTTGGGTCTTTGTGTTCTATTCCTGGTAGATCCCCTTGCACATTGAAAGTTGGACTACGGGACGGTATCCCCGAGATCCTTTGGATAAATAGATATGATGGACTATGGGACGGTATCACGGGAGATCCACTGAGACTGTTGAGAAAAGGACTACAGGACGGTATCCTTGGAGATCCACATGGCACTTTTGACACTGAGTTGTAGTTTACTTTGTTAATTTCTTGCTTCACTTAATTGTAGTTGACTTGTATTTTTTGTCTTAAATTGTTGTTGTCTCTATTAGCTTACATGTCCATATATTGTAGCTTTAAATTATTTTGTTATTTTCAGTAGGGCCCGACCTTTCTTGTCACTACCCGATCAAGGTTAGGCTTGACACTTACTGAGTACCGCTGTGGTGTACTCACACCTCTTCTATGCATGTTTTTCATGTGCAGATCCAGGTACCTCTACGCATGCGCACTATCAGTAGCTCTAGGGAGCTTAGGGAGACTTGAGATATACATCTGCCACGTCCGCAGACCGAAGAGTCTCCTTCTCACTCTACCTATAGTTAGCTAGCTGTTATTCCGTTCTTCTTTGTATTATAATTATCTGGATGATCAAAGCAGCGTACGTACTTCAATAGCTTGTGTTTCCCGTGGGATTCCGGGTTTTGGGGTTGTTTTTTAGTATCTTTATGCTAAAGTGTGTGTGTGCCAGGTGGCAACTTTATACGTACCATTAATTATTTAGTTTTGAGTTACTATTTCTCGTAAAGTTGTTAAATTCCGAAATGTGTTAGGCTTACCTAGTCGTGAAGACTAGGTGCCATCATGACATGTTCACTCTCGGCGAACTAGGGTCGTGACAATATACAATAGAACTTGTACGCATCTACCCAACAAGTTAAGATAAATTCTCCCTATCTTAATTGGTTTGAAGTCAATATCCAAGTAATTTCTATCTAGAAACATGGATGTGCTATATGATTTAATTGTTCCAACACAATGCACAAAGATGAGTCCCCAAAGAAAGTTGAGGATATGTGTTGGTGATCCCAGATAGAGGAGAGAAATGAGCAATTGAAAAAGTAATACATGGAATGAATTATTATGTGTACGTTTAGATACTCGTACAAGAAAATATGAACTTCAAGTCCAAGGGATAATTCATTCGCAAAATATTGGAATGTGCATTTACTTACCCAAAATCTAAATGTTATATTTTAGCTGCTAATGCTCCAAATAGAATAAAGTCCACGATGGACATAGTCTGTGGAATGCATGAAGCGTACTAGACTAATCGGTTCCTGTGACGACCCGGCTGGTCTTCTTTGGAATTTAAGCCTCGTTCCCCCATTAACTGCTTCCCCTAAGTTCATTTCTGCTATTTTGGTTTGGCAGAACTTTCGATATTAGAATTTTGAGTGTTTTTGGACACTTAGTCCCTAAATGACAGCTTGTGTTGGAAGGTGGTCTGTAATAATAAGAACATGAAGATGACCTCGGAATGGAACTTCAATGGTTCTATTAGCTCTGTTAGGTTATTTCAAGGTTGGGAGCGTGATCAGAATATATTTTTGATGTCCGTAGCTCATTTAGGCTCGAAATGCCGAAAGTTAGAACTTGAAGATTTCCGGTACGATAGTGAAATTTTTATCCAATGGTTGGAACGGGATTCCATATGTTTATGTAGCACCTTCATGTCATTTGGGACGTGTTTTCAAAATTTCAGGTCATTCGGACTTGGTTTGGTTAGGTTTTTTATCGAAAGCGATCTTTGTTGAGTTTTGGGGTTCTTAGGTTCAAATCATTGGTTAATTCGAGTTTCCGGCATTGCTTTAGGTGGTTTAAGGATTGGTACAAGTTTGAATGATGTTGTGGGATATGTCGGTAGGTTCGGTTGAGGTCTCTGGGGCCTCGGGTGTGTTTTGGATTCTCAACAGGGCAATTGGAGTTTTGAAATTGCAGCAGAAAATTGCAGTCAGTGTTTTCTTCTACGCGATCGCGAAGAGGGCATCGCGTTCGCGTAGCTGTGCCCTTACCTTTCATCGCATTCCCGCATCCTACCCGCGTTCACAAAGCCCAGCCATTCCCGCTTCCGCGTTCACGTTCCAGCCTCCACGTTCGCGAAGGCAAAGCCCTGAACCCCCTTCAGTTTCTTCTTCGCGGTCGCGTATGCAGTGTCGCGTTCGCATAGGATCCAGCCCCAGTCTCTTCGCGTTCCCATCCTCACCTTTGCGTTTGCGGAGGTCATTTTTCCAGCCTATTAATTTCCTCTCCATGAACGCGAGATTTCCTCCGCGTTCGCGATGAACAAAACCTCTGGGCAGTATTTAATATTTCAAAACGGGGTTCTTCCATTTTTAACAAAACTCAAGCTAGAAAGCTCAGATTTTTCGAGGGCTTTTCAAAGGAAACGATTGGGTAAAAATTCCTTACTCCTCTATGATTAATACTCACTAATCTAACTTCAAATTCAACCTTTAATTTCGGATTTTGAATGGAAATTGGGGTAATGTTATGAAACCTAATTGTGAGGATTTGAGGGGGAATTTGACCTTCAATTTGGGAGATTTTTGTATGGTTAGACTCATGAGACTTCAAGGTTTCCGAAAATGTGAAAAACTATTCAATTCGAAGACGTTGGCCTAAGGGTAATTTTTTTATTTTACATATTTTCGCACCTTAGCTTTAAATTTAATAGTGGAATTAGTTACTTGCAATGTTATTTACATTATGTAATTGGTTTGGATAGATTCGGGCCATTTGGTGTTAGATACTCATGGCAAGGACATCGTGCCATAGTAATGTTTGTACCGGTTCAAGGTAAGTGACTTTTCTAACCTTGAGTAGGGGACCTCTCCCCTTAGGACTTCTTATCTGCTTATTTAAAAGCCTTGTACGCAAGGCAACGAGCGTGTACTTGCGCTAATTATTGAAAAATCCACTTTACTCAAATTATCTAAACTGTGTTTCTCCATTTTATTTGACTGGGTTCAATGCAAGATTTAACCTGTGTTAGTTAGAAAAGGATTATTAGATATAATTAATTGCTTACTTGCTTATTTTCCTAAATTGTTCTACGTGAACCATGCTAGGTTAGTCATACCTAATTGATGTTGTTCCATATTTGATTTTTCCTATAAATTCTTTTTTGTGGTTGCGCATTTAAATTGGGACAATAGATGTGAGATTCCGGGAGTTCCCCCTAGTTGTTTATTGGGACTACGGGTTCAATTCCTGGGAGATCCCCCTGCACAAATATATAGAACTACGACAATGCAGCCGGTAGATTCCTCCAGTACTGGGTATTGATATGATGGACTACGGGTTAGATTCCAGGGAGATCCTCCATATATTCAAATATGATGGACCACGGGTAGATTCCCGGGAGATCCTCTAGATATTCAAATGTGAGATTCCCAGGAGATCCACTAGATAGTTGAGGAAAAAGGACTAGAGGACGGTATCCTGGGAGGTCCACGTGGCACCCTGATATTGAGTGATAAATTTTTGTGTTATTTTCCTTACTTAACTTAATTGTCATTGACTTGCAACTTCAATCCTATTTTTATCGTTGTTTTCCTGATTTTTCTCTGCATTGCAGTGTTCATTATTGTTGATAAGTTGGTATTTTACCGACTTATCTTGCCATTTAACCTATACATTTTCTAAGTATAAAGTGATAAAATCATGTATTTAATGTCAATTACTTCTACTTTACAGGGTGTATCTGATTTCGAAGTGATGCCGAAGAAACAAAGTGAAAACGAATAAAAAAGAAACCAAAAGAAGGGCAAATCTGGGCAGTGCTGTAGAAAATCATTCTATCTATGATATGTGTGCTTTGGTTGTATTAGAATGATTTTCAGGTATAGGTTTTGATGAATGACAAACAACGAAGTCGATGAATGACAAACAATGAAGTCAAGTGTCAAACAATGTTATCATATGACAAACAATCAAGATTGAATGCCGAGAAGCATATTGATGACGAAATTGCATAGACAAGCCAAAGACGAGCTCAAAAGTTCAAGACCGAAGACCCAAGGCGTAGGTCGTTAGGTAGAACAAATGTAAAAGCAACGTTTTAAGTTATCTCGTCTTTTGGCTCAACATAGGTCATCATAAATATGCATAAAATCATTTTATCAAATCATATTTCAAATACTTCAAACAAATGATTTCAAACATTTTCATTTTAGCCAAAATGATTTTCAAACATGTTTTTCAAATCTGGACATAAATAATCGATTATGTATTTCTTATAATCGATTATGTTAAGACAGTGTTAACCGAAATTTTCAAGACAGCAATATAATCGATTATGTCTTACCTATAATCGATTATGTTAAGACAGTGTTAACCGAAATTTTTCAAGATAGCAATATAATCGATTATGTCTCACTTGTAATCGATTATGTTAAGACAGTGTAAAACCGGATTTTACAAAACAGCAAAATAATCGATTATCAGAATAGCATAATCGATTATGTTGTAACCGTTGCCAAAGTTTTTGAACACTGTAATAAGATAATCGATTATACACTTCAGATAATCGATTATCCAGCATAAAATCAGCTTCTGATTTTTGAACGTTAGAGCAAATAATCGATTATCTAAATCCAAATAATCGATTATCCTTGCATAAAATCAGCATAATTGATTGTCAATTAAGTAACGGACATACACCCTCTAACCCCTATAAATAGAGGTCTTTTGAGCTGATTTTATACACACAACATCTCCCAATATTGATATACATATTGACATTATTTGAGCATCATTTTAGAGCTTTTGTTGAGCCATTTGAGAGACAACTTTGAGTTGTTCATAGAGCTAAATTTGTATCTCTTTATCTACTCTTTTGAGAGAGTTCTTGTTGTAAAAGAGAAAGGTGTTTGAGAAGAACATATCTTCTCATTGATTGTCGGGTTCGCTAAGCACCCTAATTCTTAGTGTGTGAAGTCTTGCGGTGCGGTATCCATGAGCAAGGTGAAGTCTTGGGGTGCGGTATCCTCGAGCAAGTTGAAGTCTTGTAGAGTGTACATCTACGAGCAAGTGTAACGGTTTGTTAGGCACCCGTAAGCTTAACGGAGTTAGTGGAATCTCGAGAGAGTCTCTCGGGGACTGGACTAACCACAAGTTGTGGTGAACCAGGATAAATTCGGCGTGTTCTTTCCTTGCTATTTTTATTACCGAATTTATTTTATTCCTGCAATTTTTAATTCCGCAATATTTATCAATATTCTCGTGCCGCACTATTCACCCCCCCCCCCCAGTGACGGGTATAAATCCTAACAATTGGTATCAGAGCCTAACTCTCTGAAAGCCTTAACCGGTTGAGAGAATGATATATATTTTCTGTTGAGAATATTGAACGCTGGAATGATGAGCGAAGGACACTCTCCCTATAGGCCTCCACTACTTGACGGAACAAATTACACATATTGGAAAGAGCGGATGAGAATCTTCATCCAATCAAACAACTTTCGATTATGGAAAATCATCAAGAACGGTGAACAAATGCCAACAAAGAAAGTTGGGGAAACCATGGTTCCAAAGGAGGAAAATGAATATGATGCCGAGGACATCAAGAAGGTTGAAAGAAATGCAAAAGCCATCAACGTGCTATATTGTGCGGTGAACCCGGATGACTATCGGAAGATTTCTTGTTGCACAACCGCCAAGGAGATGTGGGATAAACTCGAGATTACATATGAAGGTACGCCTCAAGTTCGAGAATCTAAAGCATGAATATGAACTTTTTAGAATGAGGGAGAACGAAAGCATCGATAGTATGTTCGAACGGTTCTCAATGATCATCAACGATCTCCATGCTCTCGGAAAACTATATTCGAACAAAGATCTAGTTCGAAAAATCTTGCGAAGTCTCACTCCCGAATGGCGATCCAAAGCCAATGCCATCCAAGAGTCTATAGGAATCACGGACGTCACAATTGATGGACTACGAGGTAACCTCGAAACTTATGAAAGAACAATTCTTAATCCCTATCCTAGAAGTAAAAGTTCGAGTCTTGCCTTCAAAGGCTCATCTTCTAAAAGAGTAGAGGTAAGTGATTCGGAAAGCGATGATGATATTATTTCCAATGATATAATTGAAAAGTTTTATAAGTTTATGAAGAAAGAAATAAAGAAGGAAGAACCAAGTCCTTCATGCCAAAATTGTGGAAAACTTGGCCACACCAAATCACTTTGTCCAAAACCCAAGGACAAGAAAAAGAAGAAACACCATAGGCGCGTGACATGGGATTCGGACAGCTCGGGCGATGAAACTGCCGCACTATGCCTCATGCCCAACGAGGAAGAAGAGGTAAGTAATTCTAACTCTTATTCTTATGAAGAATTACAAGAAGCTTTTCAAGAATTGTATGATGAATTGAAAAAGTCTTCAAAAATCTCCAAAGAGGCCAAGGCTAAAATTAAAGTTTTAGAAGAGAAAAATAATTTTTTGGAAAATGACAATATTGATCTTAGAAATAAAATTAAGGAGATGAATGAAGCCTCTTCAATTGATCAAAGTTCTAATTGTTCTTCCTGTAATTCTTTGAAAATAGAGAACATAGAACTTTGAAATACACTAGAGAAACGTAGTGTAATTGATCCTAAAACAAGTGAGGAAATTAAAAAGGATTATAGTAATGAGGTTGGTCCATCTAGAAATAATTCTAGGAACCCCACGAATGAGTCTAAAACTAATCATTTTAGACCACCTAGAAACGACTCCTAGGATCTTTGTAAATAAGTCTAGAATGAATAATTTTAGACCACCTATAAATAACTCTAGGAATCGCAATACGTCTAGGGATAATGACTTTAGATCACCTAGAACGCTTTTGGCTCAACCAAGACATATGCACAACCCGAATGTTATATGTCATTATTGTAACCAGGTAGGACACATAGCACCCGTATGTTTTGCAAAACATAGAGATTTATCATTTGGATATGATTATTATTTGCCTAACCCCCAAGGACCCAAAAACAATTGGGTACCGAAAACCTATTTTTAGGTACGTTTGCAGGTGTGCTTGAAGACTACAATATCGTAGTAGATGCACCAAGCACGAAACCTTATTGCACCAGGGGGAATGTCGGTTAGTTATCATATTTTTGATAAAAACGTAATAGTTGATATGTGTTAACAATTAATATATCTTTGTTAATAATTGATATTAATTATTTTTGTTGATTCACATTTTGATAACTTTTATCTTGAATAACAATTGGTATCAATTATTTTTGTTAAAAACAATGATTGATGTTTTGATGAATATCTCTCTAGTTTGAGTAACAGTTGGTATATTCGCTAAAAATAACCTTTGATATGGTTGTTATATTTTTACTAACATTTGGTATTATTTCATATTGGTATGATTTTTTAAATATCGTCAATGTATATTCCTCATTGCATTTCCTATCTTATATTTGACACTAACAATTGATATACCCAAAAAGGGGGAAGTGTCAAAAGGGGATAATAGCCTTTGTATACTCTCTTTTTGTTAATGCCAAAAGGGGGAAGAGTTTAGGCGATATGCATCAAATAAGAGGGAATGTATCTACGTTATAGTATGCCTTATTTGAGGGGGAATTATCATTAAGGGGAATTGTTTGCTTGAATTGTATGTTGAGATATAACATGAATTTAGGGGGAATCCGATATGCATATCTCCTATTGTTTGTCATTATCAAAACGGGGGAAATTGTAGAACCATTCTATCTATGATATGTGTGCTTTGGTTGTATTAGAATGATTTTCAGGTATAGGTTTTGATGAATGACAAACAACGAAGTCGATGAATGACAAACAATGAAGTCAAGTGTCAAACAATGTTATATATGACAAACAATCAAGATTGAATGCCGAGAAGCATATTGATGACGGAATTGCATAGACAGGCCAAAGACGAGCTCAAAAGTTCAAGACCGAATAACCAAGGTGTAGGTCGTTAGGTAGAACAAATGTAAGAGCAACGTTTAAAGTTATCGCGTCTTTTGGCTCAACATAGGTCATCAAAAATATGCATAAAATCATTTTATCAAATCATATTTCAAATACTTCAAACAAAATGATTTCAAACATTTTCATTTTAGCCAAAATGATTTTCAAACATGTTTTTCAAATCTGGACATAAATAATCGATTATGTATTTCTTATAATCGATTATGTTAAGACAGTGTTAACCGAAATTTTCAAGACAGCAATATAATCGATTATGTCTTACCTATAATCGATTATGTTAAGACTGTTAACCGAAATTTTTCAAGACAGCAATATAATCGATTATGTCTCACTTGTAATCGATTATGTTAAGACAGTGTAAAACCGGATTTTACAAAACAGCAAAATAATCGATTAATAGAATAGCATAATCGATTATGTTGTAACCGTTGCCAAAGTTTTTGAACACTGTAATAAGATAATCGATTATACATTTCAGATAATCGATTATCCAGCATAAAATCAGCTTCTGATTTTTGAACGTTAGAGCAAATAATCGATTATCTAAATCCAAATAATCGATTATCCTTGCATAAAATCAGCATAATTGATTGTCAATTAAGCGACGGACATACACCCTCTAACCCCTATAAATAGAGGTCTTTTGAGCTGATTTTATACACACAACATCTCCCAATATTGATATACATATTGACATTATTTGAGCATCATTTTAGAGCTTTTGTTGAGCCATTTGAGAGACAACTTTGAGTTGTTCATAGAGCTAAATTTGTATCTCTTTATCTACTCTTTTGAGAGAGTTCTTGTTGTAAAAGAGAAAGGTGTTTGAGAAGAACATATCTTCTCATTGATTGTCGGGTTCGCTAAGCACCCTAATTCTTAGTGTGTGAAGTCTTGCGGTGCGGTATCCACGAGCAAGGTGAAGTCTTGGGGTGCGGTATCCTCGAGAAAGTTGAAGTCTTGTAGAGTGTACATCTACGAGCAAGTGTAACGGTTTGTTAGGCACCCGTAAGCTTAACGGAGTTAGTGGAATCTCGAGAGAGTCTCTCGGGGACTGGACTAACCACAAGTTGTGGTGAACCAGGATAAATTCGGTGTGTTCTTTCCTTGCAATTTTTAATTCCGCAAAATTTATCAATATTCTCGTGCCGCACTATTCACCCCCCTCTAGTGACGGGCATAAATCTTAACAAGTGCCCTCTGAGCTCACAAATGCGAGGAATTCCTGGGAAATGCGAAGTCAAGCAAAAAATGGAATCCTTCGCAAATGCGAAGAAATGATTGCATTTGCGAACATAGCATGAATAGGACAGTCTTGCAAATCCTAAGAAATGTTGGAAAATGCGAACTTAGCAGTAAATAGAAGGTCTTTGCAAATGCAAAGTAATCCTGGGAAATGCAAACCCAGGCATCATAAGCCAAGTTGGGAATTGCAAACCATTACTCGAAAATGCGAAGTGTGTGCTTCAGGTATGGGAAAATCTGGAGTTTCACATTTTTGACTTTCAAATCATTTAATAACGGACTAGGCTCTAGTTGTAAAGTATCTTTGGCTTATTTTCAGTCCATAGAGACTAGAGAGAACAAGTTTGAAGCTAGGGTTGTGCACAAACACGATTGGATCTTGAAGATTAAAGCTTATGATTAAGATTTTCTTACCCATTTATGTTTCTTTCTTCATTTCCTTGCTTTGTATTGTTTATCTAAATGTGTAATTTTTTCTCCACCACTTAAATCTCGTTTGTGGGAATATTCATAATTAAAGCGTGGATTTTATACTTGTTGTGCTTATGTATTGAATGATTTTTATATATTTATGAAGTGAGTTGTTGTTTCTTTAATTACTCTTGTTCTTTAATATTTCAAAAGGGATTAGCTAACCCTAAGACTCGCCCATTAACTCTGAACTAATTTTGGGAAAAATAGTTTGGGGATGGGAAAGATTAATTAACAAGAACTTGAGGCGTTAACCCTCATATTATATATTCTACCTAGGGATAGGATTGAATTACTTGTAACCCTCCGGGTGTGCTTTATCTTCTAATTGTGATTAGGGATAATTTAATTAGGAAGTCTTGTTAGTCTTCGGAAGAAGCTAATTAAGAATTATTATCAATGGCAAATTAACATAAACTCGCTCATATTCGTAAAATTGTGAAATACATTGGATAGTTACTTGAGTGTAATTCCTGATGCTTTCATACTTGTAGCCATTGATTATTTTACTTGCTTTCTAGGTTAGTTTACATTTCCGCACTTTAGATATAAAAATAATTTTCAACCCAAATTCTTAATTTTTGGCACTGGCGACTAGCGATAATTTTCTTACATTCCTAATCGCCTACACATTGTTCTCTGTGGGATTCGACCCCGACTCATAGTTGGGTAAATTAATTGTTTCGACTGTGTCTATTGCTTTTTAGCGGTGGATTTGGACGTCACCAAAATTGGGGTCGTTGCCAGGGAGGAACAATTTGGCGTAATTTAGGTTGTTTGAGAAGTAAGCGAGAGTGCTTTGGTCCAAACTTGTGAAAATTTGTATAATTAGTTTTCCTACCTTGGGTCTATTTTTATTGTTTGTTTCTTGTTTATTTTCTTACTTTTTACAAATGGCATCATATAATGATAATTGGTTGGATGGTAGTTGTTCATACTTTGATGACCCATGTCCTTATTGTGGAGGACCACACTCGTGGCAAAATTATTTTAATTCTCCCGGGGGTGGATTGTGCGCACAATCTCATTCATATGGTTGGAGTATTTGTGATAAGTTTGATTGCCAAAATGGCCAGTGGGACTATTGTGCATATTTGACCTTCCCTTCCCCAAGCCCCCACTATGATGAGTTTGCTTGTTTTGATGAGAACTATAGGGCTATGGAAATGGAAGAAAGTGAACATGGCCAAAGCGGAGAGTTCAAGCTCATGTTGGAGTGTCTACTTGAAGAAGGAAACAAGAAGCAAAATGACTTGCAACATCTTTTGGAGAGTAGTCTCCTAAATGATTTAGCACTTCAACGATTGTACTCACAAATGGATGAAATGATCAAAACCTCAAGGGTTCAAAGAACCATGGAAGTGAATGAAAACCAAAATCCTTCCTTGGAGATTGAAAGTTAAAACCCTTTCTTGGCACTTGATCAAAACCAAGAAGAATTGTTAAATACACAAAATGAGAAAATAATGCTCATGTCGGAGGCCATTCTTGAAAATGGTGAGAAGCACAACTTTGCACTCGAGGACTTGAAACAATGCTTGATTTACAATGATGAACATATCCTCACTTTGGAAAATCAAATGCAAACCCTGATTGTGGCTCACTATGCCCAACAACTTGAGTGTGTGGAAGAAAGCCAAGGAGAGTCCATTTCCGAGAAAGATAGTGAGCTTTACTTTGAGGAATCAAGAATTGGACATCCGCCGACCAACTGAATGAGTGTTATTGATGCCGAGAAAAAAATGGAATTAGAGTATACCGGTGTAAAGGCAAATGTGGTTTTTTTACCTCTAATTTGGGGGGGGGGGGGGGGAAGAGGATGTCGAGTTAGAAAAATTGCAAAGTGAAGGCTTGAAGTCACATTCCAAGCATTTTTCAATGTTGGAATTGTGTTGTAACACGGAAGTCAAACTATACTGACCAATGAAGGATTGCGAGGAAGAAAATCTCATGCCATTCATTTTACAGTTTGAGGAAACAAGAAAGCAAAAGACATTCCTCACTTGAGAGCCAAGAACTGCAAAATGAGTATTTTAAGCATTGGCTCAATCATCAACTTACCACCCCCACCGCTCGTGGTCACAAGCTTCATTCAAAGATAGGTGCCCAGTTCATATCATCCAAGTGGCGAGAAAAGTGGTAATGTTGTTTGCGTCGTGCCACGACGTTAAATACGGCACTTGGTGGGAGGCAACCCATATTTTTTAAAAAATTTTCATCATTGTTGAAATTTTCTTTTTTAGAATAGCTTGGAATATTATTTGTAGCTAATCTGCCAAGTTTGAGAATTTTAAGAGTTGATTAGAGCAAGTCGGGATGGCCCATTTAGCAAAAACCAATAGTTGTCTTGAAAATACAATGCAGATTTTGCCTTTGCAAACAAAAAGTTGCATTTGCAAACTTGAAGGCAAAATCCGGTCTTCGCAAATGCGAAGAAAGAGTCGCAATTGCAACTTCTGCGGGGGGTAAAGCCTGATTTTGCTAACTTTGAACTAATATCGAACAAAACATTAAAACTCTAAAACTTTTGGCTCCCATTCCCTCTCATCACTGTAAAGTCATCACATCTTCACCTCTCATTGCAAAGGATAAGGTATGAAAGTTTAATCACTACTCCTTCTTCTTCTTCATCTTCCCTTTCTTGCTCATTTTGTTTGGAATTATGGAACCCTATGGTTCAAATGGGTTACCCTTTTTCCCAAAATTGTCCAAATGTATATTCAAATTTCATGTGATTTCTGGGTGAGGTTTGGTTGGGAGTAAGTGATTTTGTTTATTGCAAAAATATGGGGATGTTTGAGTACCCAATTTCTTGTCAAATAGAAGCAAAATTTTTGCGCTCTTAATGTGTTCGATGTGAGGCCCGAATGAAATTCGTTTCCAAAACCATTAATATTTCTTGATTCATGGTAGTTTATGAAGTTTAATGCATGATTTATGCTAGATAAAAGATTGGGTTTTCTTAAAGTATCTTGGATTGAAAAATTTTGGACATAGAAATTGTTCTCTGTGAGAAATGTCATGTGGAAATGAAGGCTCGCATTTGCGAGGTTTTCTTTGCAATTGCGAAGTATCGCCATGTATGAAGACTTCGTTGCGAAGGTTACTTCGCAATTGCAACGCTGTGATTTCTACCTTCTTTGCAATTTCGAAGGAATTCTTCGCAATTCCCAGCCTGTCATGTTCGCAAATGTGAAGAATTTACGGAAATTGCGACATCTGCAGCCCAGCACCTCAAAATCTAAAAATTTTGGAACTTTTTCTATGGCTAAATTTTGATTGTCCGATCATTCTTTTGGCATATTTACTTCATTTTACATTATTCTTCATAGTTATACCATGTTTTCACTATTATCACTTTTTTGACAGGTGTTATAATTGCACAATGAATCCGAACTCTGAAGGATCCTCAAGTGAAAATCCTATGGAAGAAGAGCAAGCCTTTGATGATAATCGGTTCCTGACAATGTAATGCCACGAACGATACAATGACAAATTGATCTCTAAGAAGGTGCTCCCGGAGAGTGGGATAGTGACGGATGATGTCCAAGAACGTCTCCCCGAGTTCTATCAAAGGCTAATGGCCATGGGATCCCTTCAGCCTTGCAGAGCCAATGAGCAATGGGTGAGAGAATTTTATGAGAACCTCCCAGTAATCCTATTGAAAAAGCTCAAGATGAGGATTCGGGGTAAAATGGTGCACTTTAGGGCTGAAGATGTGAACATGTTCTACAATTTGCAAGACCATGACATGACTCCTTTCAAAGAAAAGGACTGCACTTTAGGAGAGTGGTTGGCCTCTAAGCTATGCCCAGGTGTAGATGTTCCGTGGGCAACTGATATGGGGAGGATCACATCAAAGCAATTCACTATGGAGGCAAATATATGGCTAGCTATCATATGAAGTCGTATCTCCGCTGTTTCCAACATATGTAGCATTCTGATTACTCAAGCTAAAATGGTAGCTTGCATCCTTGATGGTATTCAGCTAAATGTGGACGAGATCTTTATATGTGAACTGAGAGAGTATCGGATTAAAAACAGCCCCTCATTGTTATTCCCTTCACTTATCACTGACTTATGCCAGCTTTCTGGGGTGGAAGAAGCTCCACGGGACAATTGGATACAACCACGGAATCCTATACATCCACTGAAGAAAAGAGGAGAAGAGGAGTAGTGAAACTGAAAAGGAGGAAGACATTTTCATTTTCTCAGGGTAGTCTACCTTTATCATCAGTAGGAGAGCCATTTGTTGTGATCCGTGAGGAGATGCGAGTGATTCACGAGTTAGTGTCTGGCCTTCCATAAGGCCCTGGGGAGAAATTTGAGGGACCTGCCAACAGTTCCAAGAAAGACTTCCAGAAATACATTGACGATAAGAGAAGGCAGGGGGATCACCTAATGGCACTGGAAAAAGCATACACGGAGCTGGCCAAGAAGCATGGTGAGTTGAGTACTTCCCATGGCGTCCTGGAGAGGTCACACACCCGGATGGTGAAAAGAGAGAAGAAAAGAGATAAATTCTTTACTTGGATGTGGAAGGGTGTGAAGGGCATATGGAAGGTCCTTAAGCCTTAGGACCGGCTACCGTCGAGCAGGGTTGTGGATCCTAATAATGTTCGTGCAGAGCGGCCTGAGGAAGAAGAAGAGGAGGATGAGGATGATTCAGAGAGCGAGGAGAGCATTTGATACAGTATACAGGGAGCACTTTCCACCATTTTTACTATATCATGTTTAGTTACATTGGGGACAATGCAATATCTTTGGTTGGGGGTGGTTCTTGTATTACTGTTATATTTTGTGCATATTTGGCGGATTAGTACTGTGACCGTTTTCATTTTGTCATTAGTATATTTTAATATCATGTTTTATATTAGTATGTTTTAGTATGTTGATATTAGTATGTTTAGTTTTGTATAACTGTTATATTTTGTGGATATGTGGCGGATTAGTATTGTGACTGTTTTATTTTGTTATTAGCTTATTTTGATATCATGTATTATATTATAATATGTTGATATTAGTATGTTTAGTACTTGATTTTTCTTATATATATATATATATATATATATATATATATATATATATATATATATATATATATATATATATATATATATATATTAGCTTCTTAATTTTTATTTATTTGAGTACACGTTTTGTTAGTGGCAATATCCTTGGTTTTCATTACAGCATGGTTCTTTTTCCAAAGATGCCAATTTTTCTTCTTGAACCGGGTAATTGTAGAAATTTTTGTCAACTTTTTCCGATGATGGATGGAATGACAACTTTCTTAAGGAAATTAGTCTTGTAGTTAGAATTAGTTTTTTTGTTACTTTAGGAAAAATAAATGGTTTGAGTTGGGATTTGTGCCCATTGGCCAAGTTGTGGCTTGCTTGGTACCAACATGAGCTAAACCTCGGCATATGAGTTGTAGATTGT
The DNA here is from genome assembly GCA_034376525.1 of Nicotiana benthamiana. Lineage (NCBI taxonomy): Eukaryota > Viridiplantae > Streptophyta > Magnoliopsida > Solanales > Solanaceae > Nicotiana > Nicotiana benthamiana. Next base: position 53,217,191 of record CM067338.1, on the reverse strand, counting down.
TGAAAAATAAAAAAAATTGAAGTAGAAATGTCATGATTTTTTGACTCAACTTTTGGCTCTTTGATTTACAAATTAGTGTCGTATGCTATATGCAACCTCTTTGAGTAAGTGGTTTCAATTGGATTTTTGATTGATGTTCTACTTGAGTGTTCATGTGCAATGTATGGGGAGATTATTTGTGAGTTCCTTTGCATTGCCTGTAGTCTGAAACTTGCGCGTAATGTGCTTCAAATCAAAATCATAGATTAACTTGGTTCGAAAAATGATATTAGGCCTTCCTTGGACCGCTAGTATGCCTAAAAATTCCTACCCTTAAATAATTTCCCTAATCAACCAATTTTGAGCCTTTAACCTAATTCTTTTGCAACCATGTTACATGCTTAAATCCTTTGTTCTTGAATGATATATCTTTTGGCACCCTACTTCCCTATGTACCTTTAAAGTGTTTATGTAGGCTAAAAGCATAAGCTTGGTGAATGGTTGGAGAAGTTGTGATATGAAAGTTATTGAAAAGGTGGAAGTTAAAAAAATGTATGATAAAAAAGAGAAAGAAAAGAAAAATATATATAGAATAAAGTGAAAAGAAAAGAAAAAAAAAGGGAGTTGTGAATAAAGGGAAGACTAGGTGTGGAAGAAAAAGAAAATGGGGGGGGGGGGGGGGGTAGTGGAAATTGTGTTTGGAGGATGTGGACTTTAATTGCAAGTTATGTAGTGCTTGGGGAGGTTTTGAGTCACTTTACCAAAATTGTAGCATACCTTATCCAAAAGCCTAAACTACAACCCTTAAGTCCTAACTGATCTTGAACCGAGTTATCTACATTAGTGGAGGAATACATAAAGGGCAAGCCTATGGTACTACTTGTGTGTATTTGAACATCTTTTTGAGAGAGAGTTAATTCTTTCCATTTGATATCCCATTGTTGCTTTTAATTAAGATTTATGAGTATGGGATCCTCTCATAAATGTGAGGGCACATGAAGTTTGAGTTGTGAATTTAATCCCATTTTCTGTTGGGAGGAATGACCGAAGAAAGTTGATTGTGATGGAGAGGCAAATTTTGAAGCTCTAGTGTCATGACTTGATTGCTAGTTTGATTTGCATTGGTGTTTGAGCACTTGAAGTATAATGAAGTTTATGTGAAGTGCTTGATAATTCATATGCTTTGGAGTAATTGTTGGTACCAATCGAAGTCATGCATTTGTGCTTAAAGTAGACTTTATTTTTGGCATGAGTTTGATGTTTTTATATTGTTGAGTTGCCACTTGGGAAGAGATTTTATTGCTTTCATTGCTTGAGGACATGCAATAGTTCAAGATTGGGGGTGTGATAAGTTGGTATTTTACCGACTTATCTTGCCTTTATACCTATACTTTTGCTATGTTAAAAGTGCTAAAATCATGTACTCAATGTCAATTACTTCTACTTTACAGGGTGTATGTTATTTAGAAGTGATGTCGAAGAAAGAAAGTGAAAACGAATCAAAAATAAGCCAAAAGAAGGGAAAATCTGGGCAGTGCCCTCTGAGCTGCAAATGCGAGGAATGCCTGAAAAATGCGAAGTCAAGCACCAAATGGAATCCTTTGCAAATGCGAAGAATTTATCGCATTTGCTAACATAGCATGAATAGGACAGTCTTCGCAAATGCGAAGAAATTTTGGAAAACGCGAACTCAGCAGGAAATAGAAGGTCTTCACAAATGCAAAGTAATCCTGGGAAATGCAAACCCAGGAATAATAAGGCAAGTTGGGAATTGCGAACCTTTGTTCGCAAATGCGAAGTGCGTGCTTCAGGCATGGGCAAATTTGAAATTTCACATTTTTAATCCCCAAATAATTTAATATCCGACTATGCTCATTTGTAAAGTATCTTTGTCTTATTTTCAGTCCATAAAGACTAGAGAGAACAAGTTTGAAGCTAGGGTTTTGCACAAACACACTTGGGTCTTGAAGATTAAAGCTTGTGGTTAAGATTTTCTTACCCATTTATGTTTCTTTCTACATTTTCTTGCTTTGTATTGTTTAGCTAAGTGTGTAGTATTTTATCCAACACTTAAATCTTGTTTATGGAAATATTTATAATTAAAGTGTGGATTTTATTCCTTGTTGTGCTTATGTATTAAATGATTTATATATATTTATGAAGTGAGTTGTTCTTTCTTTAATTATTCTTGTTCTTAAATGTTTCCGAAGGGATTAGCTAACCATAGGACTCACCCATTAACTCTGAATTAATTTTGGGAAAAATAGTTTGGAGTTGGGAAAGATTAATTAACGTGAACTTAAGGTGTTAACCCTCATTTTATAGATTCTACCTAGGGATAACTACTTGTAGTCGTCCGGGTGTGCTTAATCTTCTAATTGTGATTAGGGATAATTCAATTAGGAAGTATTTGTTAGTCTTCGAAAGAATCTAATTAAGAATTATTATCCGTGGCTAATTAACATAAACTCGCTCATATTTGTAAAATCGTGAAATGCATTGGATCATTACTTGAGTGTAATTCCCGATGCTTTCATACTTGTAGCCATTGATCATTATACTTGCTTTCTAGGTTTGTTTACATTTCCGTACTTTAGATATAAAAATAATTTTCAACCCAAATTCTTAGTGGTTGGCACTGCGCGACTAGCGATAATTTTCTTATATTCCTAATAGCCTACACATTGTTCTCTCTAGGATTCTACCCCGACTCATAGTTGAGTAAATTATATTGATGCGATTGTGTCTATTTATTTTTAGCGGTGGAATTGGACGTCACGAATTTTTATCATGTTTATCCTCAGTAGGGCCCTAACCTTCATTGTCACTATTCATGCGAGGTTAGGCCTGGCACTTGCTGAGTACCGCTGTGGTGTACTCATGCCTTTTCTACACATGTTTTTCATGTGCTGATACATGTACTTCTGGTCGGGCACACTATCAGTGATCCCGGAGCTATGCGTGGAGACTTGAGGTATGCATCTGCCGCGTCCGCAGATCCGAACAGTCTCCCTCTCATTATACCGATAGTTAGCTAGTTGCTATTCTTTTCTTCTTGTATTAGACTATTCTGGTGATTAGAGCATCGTATGTTCATCTATAGCCTATGCATCCCGTGGAATTCCGGGTTTTGGGAGTTATTTAAAACATTTGGTATTTTAGTGTATTGTGCCAGGAGGCAGCTCTATACATTTCTTTATGTTATTCTGTATTCTGTGGTTATTTTTCATATGGATTGTTCATTCTACAATGTGTTAGGCTTACCTAGTCGCAAAGACTTGGTGCCTTCATGACAGGTTCACAATTGGTGAACTAGGATCGTGACAAGTTTGTATTAGAGCTCTAGGTTCATAGGAGTCTCGGGACAAAGGTCGTTTTATTAGAGTCTCGCTGATCGGTACGGAGACGTCTTTACTTGTCTACGAGAGGCTATGTAATTGTTTAGGAAAAATGTTCTCTTCCATGAATTTCCTTGTCGTGCTATATTTTTTACACCAACTCTAAACTTCTGTTTTCTATTCTCTCACAGAAGGACACGCATGACCCAGGACGATCAGGCACCCACACCCCCTCCTGCAGCCGCTAGAGGTAGGGTAGGGGTCGTGGACGCGCGCGTGGTGCAGCCAAAGCACCTACACAAGCAGCCGCCGAGGTACCACCAGCTGATCCAGCATGGACTCAGACACTTGACACGCCCACAGCCGTTGACACCCCCTTTTATCTCTCAAGGGAAAGAAATCGAGTTTGCAACATTATGGGTGGAATGACTTTTTTATCCCATTTTGGGGGAATTTGGGCTATGAGGTTTGAAGAGTCGCTACCTAATTATTATAGTGCATTAGGACACTTTTTTGAGAAAAGAAAAAGGATTTGAAGGAAAACTAGAGTTTGGGTAAGGGCTTGAGATTATATCGAGGAGAAGGTGTTAGGCACACCTCAAGATCCACTAGTGTGGTTCCTGGACTTGCTTAGTTGTGACTTTAAGAAGAGAATAGAGATAGAAAAACAAATTTGGCACATAAGAAATACAAGCAAGTTGGCAATTTTGAAAGGAGGATGGCACAAGTAAAAGGGAATTTTAAATAAAACATTTAAATAAAGGAAAAGTAAATAGGGTCCTAGGTTTAACTATAACATAGATCATTCGATGCAATATCCCGCACATGTTCCCAAAGAGGGGTCGCCTTATGATATTAGCGCATTGTCATCATCTCCATATTCTACCCTTCCCACCCTGTTTAGGTATTTAAGCTCGTTTAGTCTCGTTTACTTATTGCATGCTAATACATGTCCCGACCTATTAGTCCCGTGGTATTTGGACTTCTTATCTTATAAGGGGAGAAAAGGGGTAAGGGCATATATGGAGTTTAAAGGTTAAAATGTTAAGGCATACAATCAAAAACAAAGAGCACATAAGGGGAGTAAACAAACATACAAAGGCTGCACATAAAACCCCTTAAGCCATACATCAATTAGAATAGCATGACTTGCAATTATTGATTCGGGCTTAAGATTAAAACTGACAGTGGACAGATTAGTGTGACACATAGAGTTGGATAATAAGTCTACTTTGAGCCCCTCGAGTCTGGTTTGTTAGAAATCACAGCATTTTAGGCGAATAAATTAGAAAATACTTATTTCAGAAAAGGTAATCAGATGCAGAAGAATTTTGAAGGAAAGTACAAATTTTGAAAGCATTAAACTGTTTGAGTTAAAAAGCAAAAGAGTTATGCAAGAATTTTTGAAGGCAGGAGTATTTTTAGAAAAGATTGGTTGCATAATTGTTTTAAAGGCCCTTTCACGGATTGATTAAAAATGCTTAGGCAGAACTATTTAAGAAAAAACTGTCCATGGAAAAGAATGCAGATTTGTAGAATTTGGAAGCATACATGGCTTACAAAAGAGTTTTGTTGAAAACATTACTAAAAAAACGTTAAGAACCAATTTACAGACTGTTGTTACTTAAACAGATCAGGCGAGTTGCAATTAGTCCTATAGGCATGACATCTACGTTTCGATTTTAAAAGGGGGTTGTTAAAGTATTGGTAAAAGATGAGCGTAATAATCCTACAGTTTGCCTAACGCATATGCAGTTCCTAAAGACATGATTTCTAAATGATTTGCAATGATAAGATCTTAAAGGTATTATTTCTAGATGATTTGCAATATTGAAATCTATAGGCATGATTTCTACCCATTCACTTATGCAAACAACATAAACCCCTCCCACACCCTTTTACAAAGGTATTACAAAAGTTGAAGGGAAAGACAAAAAAATGAATACATCAAAACTAAAACGGACCAGAGGAAGCCCAAAGCAACCTTAATGTCCAACACATGTATTTTACCAAATTCGGGCTACAGATTGCAAGGCCTTCTCTTAGAGTGTTTCAAAGTTCCAAGGGTTTTCACAAAGCCCAGGCAATGCTTACACCCTAAAGATTGAATAGAGTAGCGCAATGTGTGGTATTACCAGCCCTTAGGCATCCAAGGTCAGAGGGAACTCTAGGGTCTCTAAGCATGGCTTACCATAGGGGGGTAGGACTTAAAGAACTAAGAGTAAGTGTAAAAGTAAGGGGATTAGAGGAGACCAAAGCAAAGGATGGTCATACCTAGTCGTGAACGGGACTGGCACACCCCTAATCCTTTACTTGGTTCAAGCAAATAAGAGAGCAGACTTTCACAAGTCAGACAGGGGTCTGAGTGGTGATTAGGACACTACCAGACCTTAGTCGAGGCTCAACACATAAAATGGGTTAATGGAATGGGGTTGGTTTGAGCATAGGATTAGAGCAACCTGATTCTAAACTAGGGATGGAAATAGAGTGCCACCCTAGTCTAAAACAACACTCACACACAAAGGGGTTAGGCAAAGGGAATGATATGAAAGCATTTGAACCAACAAACAGAATTAAGCCACGGGGACTTGGGGAAAGGGATATATAGGAAAGTACTTATTCAAGCATAACAGGATGGGAGGGTAGGTATGTGACATGCTGAAGTTTAACTGCATAATGTAAGAAAGCCAAACATAAAAAGGCATATGAAAAGGGTAAATAAACAGTAGTTTGGAGATGGTATTTAAATCATGGACATACCAGTTGTTAACTCTAACAGTAAAGCAAGTAGAGCAGATAGAATCCTATAGCTTAGCCTTGGCTTTCAGCCGGCTAAACCCAAGCAGCAGAACAAGTAGCAGAGAAGAGCGGAGAAGGGAAGAAAGAGTTTAGTGAGTTTGAACTTGTAATTGTTCCTGTGTTTGAAGTAAAAGGGGTGGGGTTTTTTTATAGTTTGAAAGTAAGCAGTGAGTAAGGCAAGAAAATAACTTAGTATCAAGTCATAATCAATTAAGGAAAGGACTCCCTTTAATTAAGGAATCGTACTTAAGGTAATAAAACAGAATTCCTTTATGAAAATAAAATCAAGAATAAGTTGTAAAATAAGGGGTAAATACAAATAGGGTTTTGAAAGATACACATTTTAAGCAAATAACGCAAGAACAAGAATCACCAATGACATAGTAAATCAAGGAAATAAGGATTCAAACTCATTATTGAATTTAGTCCGAAAATAAGTCCTAGCCATAGAATCAAATAAGTTCATAAAATCAACCCCCAAAATAGAAAATATGACTATAAAGAGATGCAAAAATTCAAACATGCGAGGTTAAAATTAGCAAAATAGTCATGTAATCAAAGAGCAAAAGAACAAATCCATGAAATAGAATTAGAAGTTCTCCCAGAGCTTAGCAAGAAATCAGAAGCATGAAAAGAGTTTAGACAGTTAGGGTTTTGAAATTAAACAGGAAGCAAACAATGATACAAAACTCAAAAAACCCCCAAAATCTAGGGTTTTCATTACAATTTGAATGTAAAGAAGAAAGCATAGGCACAAACAAACTCAGAAAAAACATAAACATTCATGAAAAGGATGAGAAAAGCAAAGAACACAGTAAAGAAGTTGCTCGAAAACCCTAGAAACAACATGGTAAAGAAAATACATAGGAATCATAGTAGAAAATACTTATGAATTATAGAAAAAGTAAAATAAATCACAGTAGAACAAATAAAACCGAAAATCGGAGAAACCCTAAGTTTTAAGAAGATGAACAGTTCGAAAAAAATAGGCAAAAAATGCGGAGAACGGTTTGAATTATTAGAAGATAACATAGATCTAAAGTAGATCTTAAAGAAAAAATAAGAAGAAAAACCCTTGGAGACTTAGCGTTTCAGAGAAAACCATAGAGAACGAGAAATGCCTGGAATGGACTGGTCTTGAGTCGAAGACGAAGTCACAAAGCTAAGACTCGCCGGAGAGAGACGGGAAATGGCCATAGAACTCAAGTCGGAGGACTTCTGAGCCGGTGATCTTCAAGATTGTATTTCGATCTTTGAACAAAAGGGTCATAGAAGGGAGTGGGGGGGGGGTGAGTATAGGTTGCACGAAGCCTGGGAGGCCATAGTCTCCTATGAAACAAGGTCGAAAAATGGTAGGACAAAGGATTATTGGTAGGACAAAGGAATAGGGTTTCAGGGGTGGTTGAGAAAAATGGGGATAGAGAGGGTTCAAAGGCGGATGCTGAAGAGAGAATAAGGGGGATTAGGGTTGAGGTGTGGTTTAATTATGGAAGGGGAAATGTGGACCGTTGATTAAAACAATCAACGGTCCTGATTTAAAGATAGGTTTCCCCGCGAGTTAGTTAATAGGGTATGGGTTGGGTAATTTTAAATTGGGGTAATTGGAGGTTAGATTGGGGCTGGAATTGGGATAAAATTTAAATAAAAAGGGCTACAATTTAAATAGCCAATTTTCTCCGTTTTTATTTTATAAAAATAGTAAATGGTGTTTAAAATTAAATTAAAAATACTGAGTTAATAATGCATAAGTAGTAATTTAAGAATATTAGAAATGATGTTGTGATTACAAATGCTATTAAATCGAAAAATAGGCTAAAATTATAACTTCATGCAATTTAATTTAAAAATACCAAATGGACTTGTAAATTATGTAATAAATAATATAAATTATGTTTTGTGTAAATGTGAGAATAAAATAAATTATTCACCAAAATGACTAGTCTTCGGAATTATTATTGGTTTTTATAGTGCAAAATATGCCATAAATTGGTTTTAAAAATCTTTAAAAAATTGGGAAAAAATACTAAACCCTTTGTGGATGCTTATATATGTTATTTTAGAAAGTATTTTGAATATAAAAATACATAGGAAACAATTAGGTATCAACAGCTGCCCCTCTTTACTCGAGGAGGATGAAAGAGTTGTCGGGTAAAGATAAGATGGCCAATTTTGACCGGAGACGGCGATTGTAAAAGGATATTGACCATGTTGTGGTTTCTAAGCTGTCTACATATCCCTGGTTTTACAGGAATCAGGCCATATGTAGTTCAGGAACCATTGACGGAACATGCCCACTAAAATTTGGAAAAAACAGATGCGATGGTTAGATCTGAGAGGGTGCTTGGAATTGGACAAACTGCGGAGAACTGGAGCAGGATCGCTCCTGCTGAGACGGCCATGAGCCAGCTAGAATACCTCCAATTGCGTGATGTGCGTATATATTTGCATAATTTAAACTTGATGCAAGTTCCCATTAGACCAGGAATGTTTGTCTTTGGACAGTTAGGATTATGTCCTCAGACTATGATGTCCTAGGTCATCAAAAGCATAAAAGTAAGGGTTCGTAGGCCATGAAATGATGTTCTTTGGCTATGGAGATGGTGCCTTCAAACTATGATTCCTTTGAATGAGTTGGCAATGTTTCAGCCCATGAGAAGGTGGCAATTTTTCAGCCAAATGAATGCAAAGGGTGGCAATCTTTCAACCAGAGTAGGAATTTAAAACAGATGGCGATATTTCAGCCGGATGAGAATTTAAGATGCAGGTGACGATGTTTCAGCCATGCAGGGTGGAGACACAGCTTAGTCTCAAAAGGCATATAGTAGCCTTATGCAATATGGAGGTAGAGCTTAACCTCGGAAGGCAGAGAATAGCCTTATGCAGATCGAGACAGAGCTTAGTCTCGAAAGGCAGATAATAGCCTTATGTAGGATGGAGGTAGAGCTTAACCTTGGAAGACAGAGAGTGCCTCATACAAAATGCAGATGGAGACAGAGCTTAGTCTCGAAAGGCATATGATTGCCATGTGCAGGATGGAGGTAGACTTTAACCTCGGACGGTAGAGAATAGACTTATGCCAAATGCAGATGGATACGGAGCTTAGTATCAAAATGCAGGTAGTAGCCTTATGCAATATGGAGGTAGATCTTAACCTCGGAAAGCAGAGAACAGCCTTATGCTGATGCAGATGGAGACAAAGCTTAGTATCGAAAGTCAGATAGTAGCCTTATGCAATGTGGAGGTAGAGCTTAACCTCGGAAGGCAGAGAACAGCCTTATACATATGCAGATGGAGATAGAGCTTAGTCTCGAAAGGTAGATGTAGCCTTATGCAATTTGGAGGTGGAGCTTAACCTCAGAAGGTAGAGAACAGCCTTATGCCGATGAAGATGGAGACAGAGCTTAGTCTCAAAAGGCAGATAATAGCCTTATGCAATGCAAGAATGTAAAAGAGTGAATAGTAGTAGGTTTCTTAGCTGATAGACAGTTTGCGAGATTAGGACTATTGTGAAGTGCGGACAGTGATCCTATAAGGGTTTCGATCCTAAAAAGCGAATGTGCTTTGGTCCGTAACCTGAGCTCCTGCAACCATAGAAAAGTCGTGAGTTTTGTAAGTGGGAGGTTAGTTCGTATCCTCCAACTTTTGAGCGTCGTGTACCATAGGGGTAGCGTTGCTAAACGATAGTGGAGTAAATGATATCTATGCATGACTTAGTAAATATAATGCATGTACATATATATACAAAATGATTTTATTTGGATGAACTGACGACAACAACGTGGTTCAAGACACAGTGACCTCGCTTGTTACGGAATTTTTAGGGTCCTCCTCAAATTTCTGCCCCAGTTTAATGGGTTGGCGCTGCTGATAGCTGTGCGGAGTAATTAGGCGTGGATCGTTTCTAGAATTTTGAGGGTTGGATCATAGATGGTAACATGGTTAAGGCATCGGCGAACTCATTCTATGTTCTGGGAACATGCTGGAATTTCGTCTTTCTGAATCTTTTCCTCAACTTCTGTACATGGTGTAGATAGGGGAGTATCTTGGAATTCTTGGTTGCCCATTCTTCTCAAACCTGATGTATGAGTAGGTCCGAGTCTCCGATCACTAATAGTTCTTGAATGTTCATGTCAACGGCCACTTTGAGCCCTAAGATGCAGGCTTCGTACTCGGCCATATTATTGGTACACAGGAATCTGAGCTTTAGGGGTTCGTATTCTCCTCCTATTGGATTCTCGATAAGGTGATCTACCAAAGCTTGTCCCTTGACCTCTTTCTAGGTAACATAAACGATGTCAAACACTTAATAGTATCTGCCACTTGGCGAGCTTGCCTGTAGGCATGGGATTCTGTAATATATACTTCAATGGGTCCATCTTGGATATGAGATGAGTGGTGTAAGTGCAGAAATACGGCCTCAATTTCACAGCTACCCAGGTTAAAGCACAATAAGTGCTCTTTAATAAGGAATACCGAGCCTCGTACGGGGTAAACTTCTTACTGAGGTAGTAAATGGCTTGCTCCTTTCTTCCTGTTTCATCAGTTTGTCCCAAAAAATAACCAAATGCCCCTTCAATACTGTTAAGTAACGCAATAGAGGTCCCCCTGGCTCAGATGGAACCAAGACTGGCGGCATCCTTGATTCTGTCAAAAGACTTTTGCCAGTCCTCAATCCATTTAGTGGCGGCATCCTTGTTTAGAATCTTGATGATAGGTTCACAAATGACGGTGGACTAAGCTATGAATCGGCTGATATAGTTGAGCCTCCCAAAAAACTCATTACATCTTTCTTGTTCTTTGGCGGTGGCAACTCTCGAATAGATTTGACCTTTGACGGGTCGAACCTATCCCCTGGTGACTCACAGTGAAACCCAATAATTTTCCGGCTGGGACCGAAAATGCACACTTGGCGTGGTTTAGTTTCAAGTAATACCTCCTTAGTCTGTTGAAGAAATTTCTCAAATCTCCCATGTGATCTGCAGCTTTCCTGGATTTAATGAAGACGTCGTCCACATACACCTCGATATCTTTGTGTATCATATCATGAAAGAATGTGGTCATGGCTCTCATGTAGGTAGCATTAGCATTCTTCAAACTGAATGGCATCATTCTCTATCAGTACATTTCCCATGGCATGATGAATACCGTCTTCTCTGCATCCTCTTCGTCCGTCCATATCTGACGGTATCCAGCAAAACAATCGACGAACGATTGCAACTCATGTTTGGCGCAGTTGTCGATCAATATATGTATATTTGGCAAATGGAATTCGTCTTTAGAACTGGCCCTGTTGAGATCCTGGTAGTTGACATAGACTCTAACCTTCCTATCCTTCTTTGGCACTGGCACAACGTTGGCTAACCATGTTGAATACTCCACTACTCTGAGAACCCTAGCTTTGACTTGCTTGGTGACTTCTTCTTTTATTTTCAAACTCATGTCTGGCTTGAACTTTCTGAGTTTCTATTATATCGGTGGGCGTGATGGATTTGTCGGCAGCTTTTGAGCCACAATGGATGTGCTGAGACCGGTCATATCATCTTACGACCAGACGAATATATCCTCATGTTCTCTAAAAAACTCTGTGCACTCTTTCTTTTCTGATGGCGACAAGTGTACGCTGATACATGTTTGTTTGACATTTTCTGAGTCTCCTAGATTAACAACCTCATTTTTGTCCAAGTTAGACATAGGCATTTTCTCAAAATTCTCGACCTCTCTGACAACTTCTTCTGGTATTTCATCCTCTTCTGAATCTATGGCTGTTTGTTGCACTATCTCGTTGCAAGTTATAGCGTTGGTTCATCATCAAGATATAATTCTGTGTAAAATAATGTAAATGGTAGAGAAAAATAAATGAGAGCGAAATATAAAGATAAACTTGAAAATGCTTTTAATTAAATTCATAATTGTCTGAAACATCGGAGCTCTCTTCAAAACTAAAGATAATGCTGAAAAGTAAAATCAACTAAAAGTAATGTGTGATGCATATGCGTTGCTTAGCCTTGCTATCCCGAGGCTCTCCAGGCACTGGAGGTCATTATTGACCAATTGGTAAGGTGTTCTCCCCCATTTACATCTTGAATAGAAGGGCCTTCCTCCTCGAAGATAACACAACAATCCATATAATCCTCCAGAAATAGGTTCTTCATTGCTGCCAGTGTCTCATCTTCCTTTGATCCATATATGACATCAACGGGCTGAAAGGTCTGTTCTAACTGAAGTAGAGGGTAGTTCAGTTGGTAGTAGAGGATGCGCCATGGTGGCGACCAGTGATTGAACTCCTCCCAAGTGTATTCATATCCCAAGCTAAAAGTGGTTCCATGCTTCTTCAACTGGATAGGCTTGGTGATACCCTGGAAGTTCTTTCCAAGCCCATTTCCGGGCTCTCAATCTTGTTATCCCACCACTTGTCATTGTCTATGGCGTTGACTCGCTCGATGTGATGGTATGTATCTCTGCCAATCTTCCTTCTACCTCCGATCTTCGGGATGGCCTGGCGGCTATATATGGGGTTGCTACCCTCACCATGAATGATTACTTCCTGGTGATTCTATTCAAATTTTACAGCTTGATGCAACGTTGACGCCACAGACCCAGTGGCGTGGATCCAGGGTCGTCCTAGCAACAAATCGTAGGATGCTGGCATGTCAAGGAATTGGAACTCGACATCGAACCAGGCGGGTCCTATCTGAAAGCATAAGCTAATTTCTCAAATGGTGGACCTCTGAGATCCATCAAAAGCTTTGACACTGATAGCCCCATCTTTGATATCATGCAATCCCTTGCCTAATGTCCTGAGAGTTACGAACGGACAAATGTTGATGCTGGATCCCCCATCGACTAGAATCCTGGTGATAAAGTGATCATCGCATTGTGCAGTGATGTGCAATTCTTTGTTGTGACCAAGCCCTTTTGGTGGTAATTAATCTTCGTGGAAGGTGATCTTATGGCTTTCCAGTACCTTTCCCACCATTTTTTCTATTTCGCCTCCATTTATGTTGCTGGAAACATAAGCTTCACCCAGTATTCTAATTAAGACATTTTTATGTGCCTCAGAGCTTTGTAGAAGAGCCAGAATAAAAATCTATGCTGGCATCTTGTTCAGTTGCTCGACGACCGAGTACTCTTTGGCCTGTAACTTTCTCCACAGGTCATTGGGTCCAGTTTCCACAGCCCACTCGGAGGCCTGCTTGGTAAACTCAGCCAAATGATCCGAGGTGTATAGCCTGCCTGTCCTGGTCATGCCTTGTGCGGTAATTGCTTCTCCAGTATATGTCTTTCCCTTCCTTCTTACCTCAGTGGTGTAATCCTAGGGTATAGCATTTATTTGGAACGGGGTTACATTTGTCATGGAGACTGGAATTGGTGCCTTGGGAGGCAGCACAGTTATTTCAAATGGTGTAGGTGCCTTTGGAACCCCGAACTCAACCTCAATTGGTTTTGACACCTATCAAGAAAGTGGTTCAAACTCCAGTGGTATGGAAACATTTACCACGTCGCCATCAGAGGGCTGAATCTGGACAAAAATAAGATGGACAGTAACCGTTGGTTTCTTAGGCTCGTCTCCTTCAGTTATCAAACCGATTGACCCCTTGGGATCCCAACCATCTTTGATCTCGATAATGTGGATGCCTCCACCCTTGAGTTCAGGCAGATGGTTGATGCAGACATTAGGAGCAGGCTCCTTTGCTATAATGATCTTGTTTTCAATAAGATTCTTAATCTTGTCTTTCAACGAGCGACACTCGTCTATGCTACATCCTTTCATCCCGGAATGGCATGCGCAAGTCTTTTTTAGGTTGATCCACTGGGAAGGGTTTTCTGGAGTTACGACTGGGATTGGGGAAACATAACTGGCTACCTTGAGTTTTTCATACAATTGGTCAATTGTCTCGGATATGGCGGTATATTGTCTAGGAGGTTTACGGTCGAAATTTTGTCTAGGTCGAGGGAAATTTTGGCGGGTAGGAGGTGATGGGTAGTGAGAAGGTTGGGAGTTATATGCTTGGTATATGGGTACAGGTTGGGAATATCTAGGTGAAGTGGGTTGATACGTAGGTGGTGGAGATAATTGGTAAGCAGGTGGTGGGATTCGGTAAGTGGGTTATGGTTCTTGGTAATTTCTGGTAGGCTGATATATGAGTGGAGCTTAGGGATTGGTCTGGTATTTCATGGTGGAATTGTTTCTTTGCGCAACCATTACAGAATTTACATCCTTTTTCTTTGACAAGCCCCCAGACTGTAAAGCGTTGTTGGTGACTTGCAATGCCTTGAGGTTAGTGACCATATCATTGTTGATGCCTTCTTCAATCCTTTCTCCAAACTTGATGATGTTGGAGAACATTTGACCCTCAATTAGAATTAGTCTCTCATAGTACTGTGGATCTTGAGCACAGACGAAGAACCTGTTCATTTGTTCTTATTCCAAGGCTGGTCTGGCCTTAGAAGCTTCTGACCTCCAATGAGTGGCATACTCGCGAAAGGTCTCTGTGGGTTTCTGCTTGAGATTCTGAATATAGAAAACATCTAGTGCGTTCTCAGCAGTGAACCTAAACCGATCCATAAAGTCAGATGCTATGTTTCCCAGCTAGTCCATTTCTTCACATCCTGGCTAATATACCAGGATAAAGCATCACCCTTCAAACTTCTCATGAACAGCTTCATGCGGATGTTTTCGTCCCTTCTGACTCCTACTAACTCTTCACAATACACTCTCATGTGGACCCTGGGGTCACCTGTGTCATTGAATAGTTCGAACTTAGGAGGTTTGAACCCCTCCAGGATCTCAACGTCTGGTTGAACACAGAGATCTTTGTAACTCAGCCCTTTAACACCTTTGTTACCTTCGAAACTTTAGAATACGGTTAGTCGACTTCTTGATCTCAGTGGCCAAATTCTGAATGAGGGAACTCTTGTCGTCTTGCTCGTCTGCACTAGTGATAGGCTAGCTGTAATGTGGCATAGGGTCCACAAAGATTGGAATGTTATGGTCTTTTATGGTGTTTTGTGGTTCAGGAATGTATAGTGGAGTGTTATGAGCGGGTTGCATCAGAGGTTGTGGGATGTTTTGTAGTGGTGCATTTTTCTGGGTGTTAACATCGGGTGCGACAAGAGTGATAGACAGGCTTGCCAGGTTTCTAACTTGGTCTAATTCATCTCGGAATCTCAGCAAAGTTAGCTCCAGGTGAGCAGCAGTCTCTTTGGTGATTGCAGAATTCTGAGAAGTTTCTTCAAGTTCCTTCTGGTGCTTGTATCTCCCATTTTGCCTTTGTTCCTGTTTCTGGTAGAACTTGGAGGAGGAGGAGGTAGAGGACCCTTGGATGTTGTGGAGTACGGTGATGGTGCCAGAATGCACGAAATAACCTTTGGGGAGGGGAATAAAATAAAATAAAAACAATACAAAAAAGAGGTAGTGCAGATTCTGATAAATAATATTGCAATATTTAAACACACATTGCACGGGAATATAAATCGCTTCCTAATTTGGGTGACTCGTTGTGCCCGAGGTAGGCCTAGCGAAAAATAAAATTTGGAGAACTTATAACGCTGAATACCTCATTTTATTGATGAAAACAAAACGAGTCTAAAACAACTAAATGATAAAGATGTTACTGATGGCCAGCGTCCTTATTACAGAAAAGCGGAAGAGGAAAATTCCTAACTACTTAATCCCAGAAGGACCTTCCCTAGATCCGGTATTATTGCCTCCATCGCATAGCCGCATCAAATCTGCATCCCTAACAGTAGGTAGACTTGAGCTAGATGTCCGCCTGTGCTTCCCTCAGCATACTAACAGTCTTCAATCCTTTTTCAGAACTTCCCTTCCAACTCCACTAGACTTCGCTCCAGATACCCCCAAACGGTTGTTTGCGTTGATAGGAATATCCTTCCACTAGTTGATCAACTTCTTGTGGGCTTCATGTATTTCCCGATGTTCATTCTCACATTCTCTCATCCTCTTGTGCAATTGATTGTATTTGACTTGTGCTTCAGCTATCTTGTCAATAATCATGTGATCGTGGACGAATCCTAGATGACCCAAACCAATGCGATCACCTTCTAACCAACCTGTGTAGTGCGGCACACACCAGGAATGATACTTTTCTGGTTCAATCGACTCATTACCTAGAACGAGCTTGTAGTGCCACATATGCTGAGCGTGACACCTGTGCGGGCTATCATAATTTAGAAATTCGGCCCTAAAATGACTCATTTTATCTATTGTTGGTATGATTTGTTTCCTTTCGGCTTGCCTCATGACTCAGAGGGGGACATAAGGATGAATTCCCCTCAGTCCAATGAGTATGAGGCATGGTGCATCTCAATAACGGACAATGAACTCCCCTGTTGGGAATCACTCGAGCATCCACTGAATTTGCTCTTTTTTTGGATTCTCGAACAACTCTACCCATTCACTGGCGTCATCTGGCTGAGCAAACATGTAGGGCATGAAGTTTATTCGCTTTGGGTGATGAAAAGCGTTATGGTCATCCCAATCCCTGCGTACGATTTCCTGCCTGTAGTCTCCTTTTTGAAGGTGTTCCATGAGCCATAGTTCAAGTAGCAAATTACAACCCTCGAAATACGGAGCCCCTTGTTGAAACATTCCCAAGGCTCGATAGATTTCAACGAGGATCATAGGTACTATGCTGAAGGACTGCCCGTCAATCCCTTCCATTAAGGTCTTGGTAACCACAGCTAGTCTGGTGTGGATTCTAGCCTTCTTCATAGGAAAAATTACCATGCCCAAGAAGCAAAACATGAACACAAACACCTTTCTATGTATATTTCCCAAAGAGGTGAGGAGAATTCGTGTAAGTGAGATAGGGCTTACTGTGGCCATATCTCTCGCATAAGAAGTCGAATGGTATGTTATAGTCCTTCAAGCAAGAAAGGTCGGGATTTTTCTTGAGTCCCATCATTTTTAAGAAAGCCTCTACTTTTGTGATTCTCTAGCATAAGAAAACCCGGAGTCTCCCAAGGGATGCCAGCTAGACCCCCTATTTCTTCTAGCAAAGGGGTCATTTCCAAATCCCGAAACGGAACACTGATAGATCACCATCCCAAAACAAAGTGGCAGCCTCAATGATTTTATTGTTGGGTTGGATTTTCAGAAGTAAGGGAAAATTCCCCAAGTACTTATGGATGAGGGTTTGATCACTGCTATGAAGATCTTCCCACCAGCTTAGCAACCTTGGGTGGATGTTGGATACCATACCGAATCTGGTGACCTCATGCCTCATTTTCTGCAAAACAAAGTGTTATTCCCTTAACCCTACCAGACTCGACTATTTAAATCTATAATTATCAAAAGAAATTTAGTTCTCCAAATAAATGCACATAACGTGAAGGTGTCCGTTTGGGTTTCAGGAAACCCGATGGACTTTGGTTTAGGCTGTCTGAATGAGTCATTATACGGACAACAAAACTGACTCGGCTAGGCTGACAATGATGCATGAATAGCTTAAAGGAATAAAGTTTCTACTTTTGAAGTGCTAGAAAAGGTACCCTTGAACGGACAACTCAAGAGGGAAAGGCGTGGAACCGTCGACTATACCGTTGTTCGACAGGTTTTACCGCAAATACGCATTTACCACAGTTAGGGGGTTTAGAAGGGCGCACCCACTCATTTTAAGGTTGCTATAGTATTTGTTTCGGCGCGAGTGTAATATGATGTTGAGATATGCAATTACAATAATGAAACAAATTACACGTATTTTCATGTTCATAAGATAAATGACTACAATGATTGCTTGAAATTACAACAGTATTGAAATAACAAAGCAGTAAAGGAAGCAGTTAAAGGAAAGAAAAGACATGAAGAGCCAAGTTAGTAGTTGTGATGAAATAATCATGGACAAGAAATAAATGTGATTAGGTTAGCAATAAAGTCACAAAATCAAGTAATGGTAAAAGCCTAGAAGAATCCCCAGCAGAGTCAAAATGCTGTCGACGCCCCCTTTTTCTCTCGAGGGAAAGAAATCGGGTTTGCGACATTATGGGTCGAATGACTGTTTTATCCCTTTTTGGGGGAATTTACGCTATGAGATTTGAAGAGTTGCCACCTATTGATTATAGTGCATTAGGACACATTTTTGAGAAAACAAGAAGTGTTTGAAGGAAAACCGGAGTTAGGGTAAGGGCCTGATATTATCTCGAGGGGAAGGTGTTAGGCACCCCTCAAGATCCACTAGTGTGGTTCCCGGCATTGCTTAGTTGTGACTTTAAGAAGAGAATAGAGATAGACAAACAAAGTTGGCACATAAGAAATACAAGAAAGTTGACAATTTTGAAAGGTGGATCGCACAAGTAAAAGGAAATTTTAAAGAAAACATTTAAATAAAGGAAAAGTAAAGAGGGTCCTAGGTTTACCTATAACATGGATCATTCGATGCAATATCCCACACATGTTCCAAAGAGGGGTCGCCTTATGATATTAGGGCATCGTCATCATCTCCATATTTTACCCTTCCCACCGTGTTAAGGTCTTTAAGCGCGTTTAGTCCCATTTACTTATTGCATGCTAATACTCGTCCCGACCTATTAGTCCCGGGGTATTTGGACTTCTAATCCTAAATGGGGAGAAAGGGGGTGAGGGCATATATTGAGTTTAAAGGTAAAAATGATAAGGTGCCAATACAAAACAAATAGCACATAAGGGGAGTAAACAAACGTACAAAGACTGCACATAAAAACCCTTAAGCCAAACAACAAATAGTTTAGCATGACTTGCAATTACTGATTTGGTCTTATGATTAAAACTGATAGGGGACAGATTAGTTTAAAACATAGAGTTGGATAATAAGTCTACTTTGAGCCCCTCGGGTCCGGTTTATTAGAAATCAAAGTATTTTAGGCGAATGATTTAGAAAATACTTATTTCAGAAAAGGTAATCAGATGCAGAAGATTTTAAAGGAAAGTACAGATTTTGAAAGCATCAAGCTGTTTGAGTGAAAAAGCTAAAGAGTTATGCAAGAATTTGTGAAGACATAAGTACTTTGAGAAAAGGATTGGTTACAGAATTTTATTAATGGCCGTTTCAGGGATTGATTAAAAACTCCTAGGCAGAACTATGTAAGAAAAAATTGTTCGTAGAAAAGAATGCAGATTTGTAGAGTTTGAAAGCATACATGGTTTACAAAAGAGTTTTGTTGAAAACATTACTAAAAAAATGTTAAGAACCAATTTACAGACTGTTGTTCATAGGGAACTCTAGTGTCCCTAAGCATGGGTTACCATAGGGGGTAGGACTTAAAGAACTAAGAGTAAGTGTAAAAGTGAGGGGATTAGAGGAGACTAAAGCAAAGGATGGTCATTCCCAACCATGAATACTGGCACACCCCTACTCCTTTACTTGGTTCAAGCAAATAAGAGAGCAGACTTTTAGAAGTCAGACAGGGGTCTTAGTGGTGACTAGGACACTACCAGACCCTAGTCCAGGTACAACACATAAGATGGGTTAAGGGAATGGGATTGATTTGAGAATAGGTTTAGAGCAACCTGATTCTAATCTAGGGATGGAAATAGAGTACCACCCTAGTCTATACCAATACTCACACACAAAGGGGTTAGGGAAAGGGATTGATATAAAAGCATTTGTACCAACAAACAGAATTAATCCACGGGGACATGGGGAAAGGGATATGAAGGAAAGTACTTATTCAAGCATAACAGAATGGTAATATGGGGTAGGGATGTGACATGCTGAAGTTTAACTGCATAATGTAAAAAGTCGGACATAAAAAGGCATATGAAAGGGGTAAATAAACACGTAGTTTGGACATGGTATTTTAATCATGGACATACCAGTTGCAATCTCAAATATTCAATCGAGTAGAACAAATAGAACCCTATAGTTTATCCTTGGCTTTCAGCCAACAAAACCCAAGCACCAAAACAAGTAGCAGAGAAGAGTAGAGAAGGGAAGAAAGAGTTTAGTGAGTGTGAACTTGTAATTGTTCCTGTATTTGAAGTAAAATGGGTGGGGTTTTTTTTATAGTTTGAAAGTAAGCAGTAAGTAAGGGAAGAAAATAACTTAGTATCAAGTCACAATCAACTAGGGAAATGACTCCCTTTAATTAAGGAATCAGACTTAAGGTAATAAAACAGAGTTCCATTTATGAAAATAAAATCAATAATAAGTTGTAAAATAAGGGGTAAATACATATAAAGTTTTGAAAGATACACAGTTTTAAGCAAATAAGGCAAGAACAGAATCACCAATCTCATAGTAAATCAAGGAAACCGGGATTTTAACTCAGTATTGAATTTAGTCCGAAAATAAGTCCCAGTAAGAGAATCAAATAAGTTCATAAAATTCAACCCCCAAAATTAGGGTTATTTAAAAGGGAAAATATGACTATAAAGAGATGCACAAATTCAAACATCCGTGGCTAAAACTAGCTGAATAGTCATGTTATCAAAGAGCAGAAGAACATAGCCATGAAATGGAATTAGAGGTTCTCGCAGAGCTTAGCAATAAATCAAAAGCACGAAAGGAGTTTAGACAGTTAGGGTTTTGAAATTAAACAGGCAACAGACAATCAAAAGAAATCATAGGCGAAGACGAACTCACAATGAACATAAACATTCATGAGAAGCATAAGGAAAGCAAAGAACACAGTAAAGAAGCTACTCGGAAACCCTAGAAATAACATGGTCAAGAAAATACATAGGAATCATAGTAGAAAATACTTAGGAATTATAGCAAAAGTAAAAGAAATCACAGTAGAACAAATAAAAAAAAATTCGGAGAAACCCTGAGTTTTAAGAAGATGAACAGTTCCAAAACAAAATCGGCTATGAGCATTTATACTACGTTCAAGTAATTCTAGTTGGTCAGCAGGCATTGGAACAGTTTATGAGCATGTATACTACGCTGTCATAGGAAGGGTTGCTTCCCTTTCCTTTAGCCACGTCCCATGCCAATGGAGGAGCCTAGACTCCCGCAGCCCGCACTCCGAAGTAAAGGGTGCATATGGGACGGATTGCAAATATAACCTCCGTCCAGCCTGCAGTGCCGGTTCATCCCGGGGATGGGGCACCTACTTCAGAGGATGAGCATCATAGACTGGAGAGGTTCAGATGTATGACCCTCCTGTTTTCAACGGACTAGCTACGAATGATGCTTTGGGGTTTTTGGAGTATTATCACCGCATCTTTCGTACCATGGGTATTACTGCCTCGATCGAGGTTTCTTTTGCAGCTTTCCAGCTTCGGGGAGCCGCCTATGATTGGTGGCAGACCTTTGAGTTAGATAGTACAGACGAAGCTGCCTCCCTGACTTGGACTTTGTGTTCAGATATGTTTCAGAGGGAGTTTGTTCCCCAGAGCCTCCGAGATGCATGGCGCATGGAGTTAGAGAATATGAGCAAGGGCCCTATGATTGTCTGTAATTATGTCATCTGTTATACTATGTTGGCTAGACATGCACCGGCTTTGGTGGCTACTGTTTGTGAGAGGGTTTGCCGGTTTATTAAGGGTCTTATTCCTCCAATCAGGTCTGGCATGCCTCGAGAGTTAGAGATGGATATACGCTATCAGCAGGTAGTGAGCATAGCTAGGAGGATAGAAGGTATGCACGCCAGAGAGTGAGATGAGAGAGAGGCCAAGAGGTCTCGAGAGTCGGGTCATTACTCTGGAACCTGTATATCAGCACAAGGACGTCATGGTAGGGGCTACACGGGTCGCCTACTTCACTCACCTTTTCCTTCATCCAGTAGTACTCCAGCTCCCCCCCAGATCTCAGGAGCCGTATTATGCACCTCCAGTTTCTAGTAAGCCTCCTGCGCGGGGCATATCCAGAGGTCACTCTAGCAGGGGTGAGCCCAGTCAATCACAGCTACTGTGCCCTCCTAGAGCTTGTTTTGTGTTCATGGATACCCTCCAGATGATTAGGGAGTGCCCCATACTCGGGAGGGGTGCGCCTTCTCAGACTCCACAGCCTCAGCATGCTCCAAAGGGTCAACAGGCCATCGTTCCAGCTCCAGCTGCCACCCTACCTGCCCGGCCAGCCAGGGGCGAGGATCTGGGAGATAGAGGTCGCCTTTGAGGGAGGGGCCGGGCCAGATTTTATGCTATTCCTGATCGTGCCGAGGTTGTCGCCTCCGATTTTGTTACCACGGGTATTATATTGGTTAGTCACAGAGAGGCATCAGTTATATTCAATCCAGGTTATACTTATTCTTATGTGTCATCTTATTTTGCTCCGCATTTGGGTACAGTCCAGGAGATAGTTGTTAGATAATACGCGTAACGCTAGAGGGGGGGGGTGAATAGCGTTATAATAAAAATTAGCGTAAACTTTGCGGAATTAAAAAATTGCAAGAAGTAAATAAGTGCGATAAATAATAAAGTACGCACCGATGTATTCTGGTTCACCACAACACGTGGCTAGTCCAGTCCCCGAGAGACTCTCTCGAGATTTTCCACTAACTTGTCAAGCTTACGGGTGCTCAACAAACCTTTACAGCTTAAGGACACAAGCCTTAACACCTTTGCTCGGAGATACAACACTCCAAGACTTCACTGTTAAGCTTACGGGTGCCTAACCAACCTTTACAACTTAAGGACACAAGCCTTAACACCTTTGCTCGGAGATACAACACTCCAAGACTTCAACCAAGGAAACACAAGTTCCTTACAACAAGAGAATCACAATTCTCTTACAAGTGTACAAAACACTAAACACTCAAACAAAGCACTCCTTAATGAGTAGATATGAGTAAAAGAAGTAAGCTCAAGATCACAACAACTATGGACAAGACTTTGGCTCTCAAAAGCTTTATGAAATGAATATAAAATGATAAACAATAGTATGCAAGCTAATAGCAATAGAATGATCAGTTGTTGTGTGTTGTTGTGTTTAAAACACTGAAATGAAGCTGTATTTATAGTTGAAAAACTTGGCATTACCGTTGCCTAATTGCCATTTAAGAGTTGCTGATTTTACAGTGTGACAATCAATTGTCAAGAAGTCACAATCGATTGTTTGCCAATCGTTCCAGAAATCAATCCCAGATTTCACGCTTAACAATCGATTGTCCAAGATCAACAATCGATTATTGGTAACATTCAAAAAATCATTTTCAGCTTTTACGTAAAACAATCGACTATACAAAATCAATAATCGATTATTCAGCAACGTTCAAAAAATCTTTTCCAGATTTTAATTTCAACAATCGATTGTACAAAATCAACAATCGATTATTCAGCAACGTTCAAAAAATCTTTTCCAGATTTTAATAGCAACAATCGATTACCTGACGGTATTTGAAAACTTTACGACAACGGTCAGCTTCACATCGATTGTGCAATGTTAACAATCGATTATTTATCAGACTTTGAAAATCATTTTAGACACTGCCTCGTGACAATCGATTGTTATATACTCACAATCGATTATTTAATAACTTTGAAAAAGTCTGGAAGACACTGCCTCAACACAATCGATTGTCATAAGTTCACAATCGATTATTTTGTGACTTTGAAAAATCTGAAGGACATTGTCTCTTCACAATCGATTGTCATTAGCTTCACAATCGATTATTCTGAGTTTTGAAAAACTTTGATGTACACTGCCTCATCACAATCGATTGTCATAAGGTTCACAATCGATTGTCATGCAGGTTTGAAAAACCTGATGCTCACTGCCTTAACACAATCGATTGTCATTAGTTCACAATCGATTGTCATGCAGTCTTGGCTTAACATAATCGATTATCATAAGTACATAATCGATTATCTTAGTCCAGATTTTAGAGGCATGTTTAAAAATCATTTTGACTGAAGTAAATATGCATGATTTAAAATCATTTAGCGTTAAATTAAATATGCATGATTTTGTAAAAATAGTTTTACGAGAGAAGCCATGTCATGAGTCAAGTTGTCGGATCAAGATCACAATTAAGAACGACTCAATTAAACTATAAAACTTCGTCTTGTGCTTGAATCTCGTTATCCACCGATTGTGCGCTTGTACTTGAACTTCGTCATATATTAATTTGCGCTTGTTTGTCATTCATCAAAACCTACACATAAGAACACACGTTTTAGTATAATGCCTTGAGAACGTGTTTCCAACAATAGTGAGCTCTCCTGTTTATATTTCTACTCCCGCGGGAGATTCCCTTTGTGTGGACCGCGTATATTGGTCATGTTTGGTTACTATTTGTGGTTTTGAGACTAGGGCAGATCTTTTATTACTTGATATGGTTGATTTCGATCTTATCTTAGGCATGGACTGGTTGTCGCCCCAGTATGCTATTCTTGATTGTCACGCTAAGACCATGATGCTGTCTATGCCAGGTATTCTGCATATTGAGTGGAGTGGTACTTTTGATCACACTCCCAGTAGAGTTATATTTTTTCTTAAAGCACAGCGTATGGTTGAGAAGGGGTGCACCGCGTATTTAGCTTATGTGAAAGATGTCAGTGTTGATACCCCTTCTGCTAACTATGTCTCAGTGGTACGGGATTTCCCTGATATATTTCCAGCTGATCTTCCGGGCATGCCGCTCGATCGAGACATTGATTTTGGTATTAATTTGTTATTGGGCACTCATCCATATCCATTCCTCCTTACCGTATGGCTCCTCCTGAGTTGAAGGAGTTGAAGGATCAATTACAATAATTGCTTGATAAGGGTTTCATTCGACCCAGTGTTTCACTATGGGTGCTCCTGTCTTGTTCGTAAAGAAAAAGGATGGTTCTATGCGCATGTTTACCTATTATCGCCACATGAACAAGGCTACAGTGAAGAACCGATATCCTTTGCCTCGTATCGATGATCTATTTGACAAACTTCAGGGCGCACGGGTATTTTCTAAGATTGATTTTGGCTCAGGTTATCACCGGCTAAAGATTTGGGAGCCAGATATCCCGAAGACTTCTTTCAGGACTCGGTATGGTCACTGAAAGTTCCTTGTCATGTCATTTGGGAAGACCAACACCGCACCAGCTTTTACGCATTTGATGCACAGTGTATTCAGGCCCTATCTCAACTCGTTTGTCATTATTCATACATGATATTCTTGTATAATCCCGGAGTTGGGAAGGTCATGAGCAGCACCTGAGGACAGTGCTTCAGACCCTGAGTGAAAAGAAATTATATGCAAAGTTCTCAAAATGTGAGTTTTGGTTGAGTTCTGTGGCATTCCTAGGCCACGTGGTATCGAGTGAGGCCATTCAGGTGGATTTGAAAAAAGGTAAATGCCGTGCAGAGTTGGCCCAGTCCCTTCTCAGCTACAGAGATCCGTATTATCCTTGGCCTGGCAGAGTATTACCATTGTTTTATGGAGGGGTTCTCATCGATTGCAGCCCCTATGACTAGATTGACCCAGAAGGCTGCTCCCTTCTAGTGGACAGACGAGTGTGAGGCGATCTTTCAGAAGCTAAAGACGACTTTGACTTTAGCCCATATTCTGATTTTGCCTATTGTTTCAGTGTCCTATATAGTTTATTATGATGCATCACGAGTCGGACTTGGAGCGGTGTTGATGCAGGACGATTGGGTAATTACCTACGCGTCTAGATAGTTGAAGGTACATGAAAAGAACTATCATGTCCATGACCTTGAGTTAGCTGCTATTGTTCATGCCTTAAAGATCATGCATCATTATTTATACGGCGTGCCTTGTGCGATTTACACAGATCATCGGAGTTTACAACACTTGTTCAAGCAGAAGGATCTGAACTTGTGCTAGAGGAGGTTGTTGAAGCTACTGAAGGATTATGATATTATATTCTTTATCACCCGGGCAAGGCCAATGTTATAGCCAATGCCTTGAGCCACCGGGTAAAGAGTTTTGGGAGTTTTGCATATTTACCAGCTTTAGAGAGACATATGGTGATGGATATTCAGGCATTAACCAGCCAGTTCGTGAGATTGGACCTTTTGGAGCCCATTCGGGTTCTAGCATATGTGGTTTCTCAGTCTTTGTTGTTTGATCATATCAAGGAGCGGCATTATGATGACCCTTATTTGCTTGTCCTCGGGGACATAGTTCAGCATGGCAACGCTAGGGATGTGACTATAGGAGATGATGAGTATTGAGCATACAGGGTCGAATATGTGTACCCAATGTTGATGATATTGCAGAGTTGATACTGAAAGAGGTCCATAGCTCGCAGTACTCCATCCATCCAGGTGCCGCGAAGATGTATCAGGATCTGAGGCAGCATTACTGGTGGAGGCGAATGTAGAAGGACATAGAAGAGTTTGTAGAGAGATGCCTTAACAGGCAGTAGGTAAAAGCTGAGCACCAGAGACCGAGAGGGTTACTCCAGCAGATAGAGATTCCGGAAAGGATATGGGAGAAGATCACTATGGACTTTGTAACTGGTATCTCTCTAACTTCTAAGAAATTTGATTCTATTTGGGTTGTTGTGGATCGGCTAACCAAGTTCGCTCATTTCATTCCAGTGTGTACTTTTTACTCATCAGAGTGGTTATCGAAGATTTATATCAGGAGATTTTCCGTCTGCACGGCATTCCAGTTTCTATCATCTCAGACAGAGGTTCATTGTTTACATCACGGTTCTGTAGAGTTGTCCAGCAGGAGTTGGGTACCCGGGTGACTTTGGGCACAGCTTTTCACCCTTAGACGGATGAAGAGTCCAAGCAGACCATTCAAATTCTTGAGGATATGCTCCGTGCGTGCGTGATTGAGTTTAGAGGATCTTGGGATTAGTTCTTGCCATTAGCTGAGTTTGCGTACAACAACAGTTATCAGTCAGCATTCAGATGGCACCGTATGAGGCCCTATATAGTCGAAGATGCATATCCCCGGTGGGTTGGTTTGAGACGGCTGAGGCCAGGCTATTGGGCCTAAGTTGGTCCAGGATGCGATAGAGAAAGATAAGGTGATTTAGGATAGCCTCCGTACTACCCAGTCCAGACATAAGAGTTACACGGACCAGAAGGTTCATGATGTTTCCTTTATGGTTGGTGAGTGGGTTCTGCTTCGGATCTCGCCCATGATACACGTCATGAGGTTTGGGAAGAAAGGATAGTTGAGCCCGAGATTCATTGTCCCTTTTAAGGTTTTGAAACTAGTTGGGGAGGTTGCTTATGAGCTTGCTTTACCTCCTAGATTATACGAGGTTCATCTAGTATTTCATGTCTCGATGCTTCAGAGGTATCACGGAGACCCTTCTCACGTGTTGGGGTTCAACTTCAGTCCAGTTGGATAATAACTTGTCCTATGTTGAGAAGCCAGTGGCAATATTAGACAGGCATGTCCGAAAGCTCAAGTCAAAGGATATAGCTTCACTAATGGTTCAGTGGCGGGGTCAGCCGGCCAAGGAGGCTACTTGAAAAATCGAACGAGATATGCACATCCGATACCCTCATCTTTTTGCTACTTCAGGTATATTCTCTATGCTTGATCGAGGACGAACGAATGTTTATGTGTAGGAGGATGTGATGACCAGGCCGGTCTTCTTTGGAACTTAAGTCTCGTTCCCCCATTAACTATTTCCCCTAAGTTCATTTCTACTATTTTGGTTTGGGGGAAAGTTCGGTGTTAGAATTCGGAGTGTTTTGGGACACTTAGTCCCTAAATGAGAGCTTAAGTGTTGGAAAGTAGTCCATAATTAGAACAGTGTGAAGACCACCTCAGATTGGATATTCGATGGTTCTGTTAGCTGCGTTAGGTGATTTTGGGGTTGGGAGCGCGTTCGAAATGTATTTTGGATGTCCGTAGCTCATTTAGGCTAGAAATGCCGAAAGTTAGAATTTGAAGATTTCCGGTCCGATAGTGAAATTTTTATTTGAGTGTCGAAACGGAATTCCGGAAGTTGGTAAAGAACTGTCATGTCATTTGGGACGTTCGTGCAAAATTTCAGGTTAATTGGACTTGGTTTGGTTAGGTTTTTTATCGAAATCAAGTTTGGTTGAGTTTTGGGGTTCTTAGGTTCAAATCATTGGTTAATTGGAGTTTCCAGCGTTGTTTTAGGTGGTTTATGGATTGGTACAAGTTTGAATAATGTTATGGGATATGTCCGTAGGTTTGGTTGAGGTTCCGTGGGCCTCGGGTGTGTTTCGGATGCTCAACGGGGCAATTGGAGTTTTGAAATTGTAGCAAAAAATTGCAGTCAGTCGCGATGACAGCATCACGTTTGTGTAGCTGTGCCCTTACACTTCATCGCGATCGCATACCCTTCCCACGTTCGCGAAGCCCAGCCATCCCCTCTTCGACGTTCGTGTTCCTGCCTCCGCGTTTGGGAAGGCCATGCCTTGGACCCCCTTTCAGTTTCTTCTACGCGTTCGCGTATGCAGCGTCACATTCGCATAGGGTCCAGCCCCAGTCTCTTCGCGTTTGTGTTCGCGTCCTCACCTTCGCATTTGGGAAGGTCATTTTCCAGCCTACTATTTTCCTTACCGCGAAGGCAATATTTCCTCCGCTGTTCACGATGAACAAAACTCTGGGTAGTATTTAACATTTCAAAACGAGGGTTCTTCCATTATTAACAAAACTCAAGCTAGAGAGCTCGAATTTGAGTGATTTTTCAAGGGCTTTATAGAAGCAATGATTGGGTAACAATTCCTTACTCCTCTATGATTAATATCCACTAATCTAACCTCAAATTCAACATTTAATTTCGGATTTTAAATGAAAATTGGGGTAAAGTTCTTAGACCTAATTGTGAGGATTCGAGGGGGCATTTGACCTCTGATTTGGGAGATTTTTATATGGTTAGACTCGTGAGAGTACGAGGTTTCCGAAAATGTAGAACATTATTCGATTCCAAGACCTTTCCCTGAGGGGCATTTTGGTTATTTTACCTATTTTCGTGCCTTAGCTTTAATTTTAATAGTATTTTAGTTACTTGTGATGTTATTTACATTATGTAATTGGTTTGAATAGATTCGGGGATTTCGGAATTGGATACTCGTGGCAAAGACATCATTTCATAGTGATTTTTGTGTCGGTTCGAGGTAAGTGGCCTGTCGAACCTTGTGTGGTGAATAATATCCCCATAGGACTTCTTATCTTCTGATTTAAAAGCCTTGTACGCAAGGTGACGAGCGTGTACTTGCGCTAATTGTTGAAAAATCTACTTTACTTGAATTATCTAAACTATGTTTCTCTGTTTTATTTGACTGGGTTCAACGCAAGATTTAACCTGTGTTAGTTAGAAAAGCATGATTAGATTGAATTAATTGTTTATTTTCGTATTTCCCAAGTTGTTCTACGTGAAGCATGCTAGGTTAGTTTTACCTAATTGTTGTGCATTTGAATTGGGACTACAGATGTGGGATTCTGGGAGTTCCCCCTTGTTTTTATTTGAGACTACGGGTTCGATTCCCGGGAAATCTCCCTGCATAAATATATAGAATTACGGCAATGTAGCCGGTAGGTTCCCCCAGTACTAGGTGTTGATATGATGGACTATGAGTTAGATTTTCGGGAGATCCTCCAGACATTCAAATATGATGGACTACAGGTTATATTCTCGGGAGATCCTCCAAATATTCAAATGCAATGGACTACGGGTTAGATTCCGGGAGATCCACAGGACAGTTGAGGAAAAAAGACTACAGGACGAAATCCTGGGAGGTCCACATGCAACCCTGATATTGAGGGATACCTCGTTGTGTTATTTTTCTTACTTATCTTAATTGTCATTGACTTGCAGCTTCTATCCTATTTTTATCGTTATTTTTCCTAATTATTCTCTACCTTGCACTGTTCATTATTGTTATCATGTTTATTCTAAGTAGGTCCTTGGCTTTTCGCGTCGGTACTCAACCGATGTTAGGTTTGGCACTTACTGAGTACTGTTGTGGTAAACTCATGCCTCTTCTGCGCATATTTTTCATGTGCAGATCCAGGTACTTCTGGTCGGGCGCACTATCAGTGATCCAGGAGCTATACTCGGAGACTTGAGGTATGCATATGCCGCGTCCGCAGACCCGAAGAGTCTCCCTCTGATTCTACCTATAGTTAGCTAGTTGCTATTTCATTCTTCTTGTATTAGACTATTCTCGTGATTAGAGCATCGCATGTTCTTCTATAGTCTGTGTAGCCCGTGGGATCCCGGGTTTTTGGAATTATGTACAACATTTGGAATTTAAGTGTATTGTGCCAGGCGGCAACTCTATATATTTCTTTATTTTATTCGGTATTGTGGTTATTTTTCATAGAGATTTTTAATTCCGCAAAGTGTTAGGCTTACCTAGTTGCAAAGACTAGGTGCCGTCATGACAGGTTCACAATTGGTGAACTAGGCTCGTGACAGTTCCAAAGATAAAACTCCTTGATGAAGGAGATGATAAAATGATAAAGATGGTCATATTAAGGAGGTAAGTGCTCTATAAGAGCACCACGATATAAAACTTTGTGGCACAAGTCGTCTTTATGTCTATTGACTTGATTTTAATTTCACATTAAGGTATTGGGACTATCCATCCAACTTCACATTTTTTGAATGAAGTCAATATTGATTGCACATTTTTTATTGACCAATCATTTATTTGTCCATATTTTATGATTAGATTTCATCTCTAGATTATATTAACAATATCAGCGACGATCATTTTATATTGGTTCCATCACCACTCAATAAAGACATTACTTATCGAACAATAGTTTCAGGTACCCGAGGCTCTCCTATGAGGTATTTCTTAAATGTCATGGCATTAGTTCTATGGAAATATGATCTCCCATGGAGAATACAGTCGCTTTCAGGTTTTAGTCTGGCAATACATTTGATATGCATATAATGAAAATTATTGAAAATTTTAGATTGTTCTGAAGCACATAAATGTTCCTGGAAAAATTATTATAAAGCTTCGACAATCCTTATATAACATATCTGACTTGTTTCTGTATCTTGGTAAAACTGGTGCACTTATGTTTGTTCCTAGAACCATGTGTATGGCATTTTTCTAGCAAGATTTAAATTTACTTTGATTTGGAGACACTAGAATGTTATTAGTATTATATTGCAAAAGGAATTATTGATAAATAATATATATATATATCCTAACAAATATTATTAATTGGAAAAGGAATATATTGAAGGCGGAAACATAAAGCACATTTCATCAAATTTCATTCAAGACAAGATCTTCGACATATTTTTTTTTTAATATAACTGTCGATTTTCATTGATCTCAAAGAATATGTACATCATAGGTCTCTATAGTAGTAGTTTGGACTAGCTACTACACTTTTACAAGTAACCTCTCTACTATCTTAGCTATCTATACACAAGTATCATATCATTAAGAATCTAATTACAATAGCTAAGGAAAGCAATTAAGCTGTCTCAATCCAGTCTGCCAATATTTGCAATTCCTGCTTCGAAGGTGTATAAGTAAGGTGTTGGAAACACGTTTCAAATGCAATATACTAAACGTGTGTTCTTTTGTAGGTTTTGATGAATGTCAAACAAAGCAAAAAGCGATATATAGCAATGCTCAAGGACAAGCACAAAATGGATGCATTACAAGAAGCTCAAGACAAAGTTTAGAAATGTTATAATTGAGTCAATATTAATTGTGATCTTGATTCCTCAACTTGGCTCATAACATGGCTTCTCTACTAAAATTATTTTTCCAAAATCATGCATATTTAAATTAAGTGTCAAATGATTTTAAACTATGCATATTTACATTTGTTAAAATGTTTTCCAAGCATGCCTCAAAAATCTGGGCTAAGATAATCGATTATGTACTTATGATAATCGAGTATCTCTAAGCCAAGACTGCATGACAATCGATTGTGAAGTAATGATAATCGATTGTGAGTAAGTCAGTTAACATCAGGTTTTTGCAAACTGCATAACAATCGATTGTGTACTTATGATAATCGATTGTTAACTGAGGCAAAGTTTTCAAAACTCATAAAAATAGATTATGAACTAATGGTAATCGATTAGAATGAGAAAAATGTCTCCCAGTGATTTTAAATAAAATGATAATCGATTGTGGCTTTTGATAATCGATTATATATGAGACAGAGAGTTTTGAAATTAATTAATAATCGATTATTCCATTTGATAATCGATTGTTGAAGCTGACCGTTGTCATATATTTTCAATTACCTTCAGGTAATCGATTGTTGATATTTAACAATCGATGTTTTGCGTAAAATCTGGAAAAGATTTTCTGAACGTTGTTAAAATAATCGATTGTTGATTTCCGGACAATCGATGTTTTATACCAAAAATTGGAAAGGATTTCTTAACGTTATAAATAATCGATTATTGATTTGAAGTAATCGATTGTTGACGTAAAATCTGGGATTGAATTTTTGATCTGATAGGCAAACAATCGATTGTTTAGTCTTGACAATCGATTGTCACTGAGTAATTTCAGCAATCCTTAATTGGCAATTAGACAACGGTAAGACTGAGTTTTTCACCTATAAATACAGCTTCAACTCAGTGTTTTCACAACAACAACATATACACTTTGAGTATTTTCATTGCTAAAAGCTTTCTTACATTGATCATCATTTTCCATTCATCCGTAAAGCTTTTTGAAGAGCCATTCCTTTGAGCTAAGTTGTTGTGATCTTGAGCGTACTATTTCTACTCATATCTACTCATTAAGGAGTGCTTTGTAAAGTGAGTGTGTTTTGTGTTTGTAAGAGAATTGCGATTCTCGTTTGTTGAGGAACTTGTGATTCCTCGGTTGAAGTCTTTGGGATTGTTATCCCCGAGCAGTTGAAGTCTTTGGGATTGTTATCCCCGAGCAGTTGAAGGCTTTGGGATTGTTATCCCCGAGCAGTTGAAGTCTTTGGGATTGTTATCCCCGAGCAGTTGAAGTCTTTGGGATTGTTATCCCCGAGCAATTGAAGTCTTTGGGATTGGTATCCCCGAGCAATTGAAGTCTTTGGGATTGGTATCCCCGAGCAATTGAAGTCTTTGGGATTGTGATTCCCGAGCAACTAGGTGAGGCTTGTGTCCTCAGCTGTAACGGTTTGTTAAGCACCCGTAAGCTTGACAAGTTTAGTGGAAATCTCGAGAGAGTCTCTCGGGGACTGGACTAACCACGTTTGTGGCCAACCAGGATACATCATTGTGTAAGTTTATTCTACTGCACTTGTTTTAATTTCTGCAAAGTTTTTAAATTCCGCACTAAAACGCTTAATAGTTTTAAAACGCTATTCACCCCCCCCCCCCTCTAGCGTAAAGCGTATTGTCCAACATAAGGCAATCTCTCTACATGTCAGTTCCTCTACAAAAGCAGCTCCTTCAAATCGAATGTGGTTCCTTTCTCTCCAAATGAGTGCAGTAGTAGTGACAAATGCAGAAGCTGTAATTGCATTTTGCCATAGTCTACTTTTTGCTTTGCTACATATCCAATGAAGTTCTGTTTCCCAACAGCCAACTGTTCTTGAATGCCCCAGCCATACACATATTCTGGACCACAATCTGTTAGTGATAGGATACTGAAAGAATAGGTGATTGAAGTCTTCAACATTTTGTTTGCAAAATACACAAGTTACTGGAACTTGTATGCACTTATTCTGCAGTCTATCAACTGTAGGAAGTCTATGTTGAGCAGCTAACCAAACAGTGAACTTATGCCTAGGTAGTACATTAGTAATCAGCATCAAGTTCATCCATGCAACCTTATTGAAACAGGGGAGCATAGTGAGGTACAGTTTCTGGATGTGAAACCTGTCCAGCCAACATACACTTTGCAGTCTACCAGTTAGATCTCCTTGAAGCTGATGACTCTCCAGTATCATAGTTCTGCTTTCCAGTACCTTTCTGACCCCCCAAGAGGCTGATTTTGGTATATTAATTGTGGCAATGTTAACTTGCTTAATGTAATAGGAATGAACCCATCGAACCCATAGGCAGTCTTTCTTCCTAGACAAGTCCCATAGCAACTTAGTGATGTCTGCTTTGTTCCACATAGTCAAGTCTAGGATGTTAAGACCTCCAGCTGATATTGGTTTGCACAATTCTTCCCAGGCCACCAGTGCTCTTCTGGACAGATTTTCTTTTCCAGTCCAAAGGAAAGTTCTGCATATTGCTTCAATAGCTTTCAGTACTTTCTTTGGCATAATGAATACTTGTGCCCAATAAGTCTGAATGCCAAACACCACAGCTTTAATCAATTGGCTTCTACTTGCATATGATAGAAGCTTAGCTGACCAACAAGTGACTTTATCTGTGATATTCTCAATTAGAGGCATATAATGATGAATAGCCAGCTTCTTAGAATCAAGTGGGATCTCCAAATATCTGAATGGAAGTTGACCTTCAGTGAATCCCAAGGTTTCAATTATTTCTTCTCTGATATTTTGCTGCATACCAGCCAAATAGATTGCACTTCTGCTGATATTTTCCTGAAGGCCAGATGCTTCTGTGAACTGAAGGAAAGCTTTATGCAATATCTGGATGGATATAATATCAGCTCTGCAGAACATGAGGAGATCATCAGCAAAACATACATGAGAAACATTGAGTTTTCTGCACTTGGGATGGAAGTTGAAGTTCCCATTCTTGTGCAGCTGCTGAAGTATTCTATTAAGGTATTCCATAGCCAATACAAATAGGTATGGTGACATAAGGTCACCCTGTGTAATTCCTCTCTTAGCAGTGAATGGCTTAGTTAAGCCACCATTTATTACTAAGGAGTTTGAGACAGATGTGACACAGGCCATGATCCATTGAGTAAACTTTGCTGGAAAGCCCAAATCAATAAGAATCTGCTTCAGAAAATTCCATTCCAAGTTGTCATATGTCTTCCTCAAATCCACTTTGAGAACACATCTAGGAGAGACACCTTTCCTTGAGTAACCCTTAAAGATTTCATGGCTTAACAAGATGTTGTCAACAATACTTCTTCCTTCAATAAAAGTAGATTGAGCAGGACTCACTTATTATCCAATGATAGCCTTCATCCTCCTGGTAATAACAGATGATTTTGTATACTGTAGTGCAGCAAGCAATAGGTCTATAGTCTTTAACAGTGGCAGGTGCTTTAACTTTAGGAACAAGTGCTATGACAGTGGTGTTGATCATATGAGGCAATTTGGATGTAGAAAAGAAATCCTTGGTAGCATATAGGATGTCACCCTTTACCATTTCCCAGTTCTTAGTAAAAAAATTCCACTGGAAAGCCATCTACTCCTGGTGCTTTATCTTTAGGCATTTCTTTAACAGCTTCAGTGATCTCTTCCAGAGTTACCTCTCTAATGAGCATTCTTTGCTGATCAAGATTTAAACACTTCCCCTCTTTCATAATTTTATAATTTGCACAAGGAAGTTCAGTAGCACACTCCCCCATTAATGATTGAAATACCTTTATGAATTCCTGTTCCACAGATAAAGGATAAGTTAGTTTCAAACCTGTGTCAGTATAAATGGATGTGATGTTGTTCTGTCCTGTTCTGATCTTACATTGAGCATGGAAATACTTTGTGTTAGCATCCCCACACTCAATCCAACAAGCTTTGGACTTCTGCCTCAGAATTTTTTCCTCCACACAGCTCCACTTCTCGATTTCTTCAATTGTAGCTTTTTCCTCGGTAATTAGTGACTGTGTTAATGGGTTGTTTTGCAGTTGAACTTGAATAATACCTAGTTATTCCCTTGCCTAAATAATTTTCTGCTTGTAAGAGGCCATGTGGACATTTATCTCCTTTAAATGTTGTTTCATGGTCTTCAATTTTTGCCATATCTGCTGCATAGGTGTGCCTTCACAATCCTGTCTCCAAACCTGCTGTAGAATGCTATGAAACTAAGGTTATTCCATAACAGCGGTGTATAGTCTGAAAGGTTTAGGGTGCAAAGGTTGTTGATCTCCAAATTTGATTAGGATAGGGGAATGATCAGAGACTGAAGGGTTCATGAAATCAGCTTCCAGATGCCCATACTGTTGTAGCCACTGCAAATTGCCCAGAGCCCAATCAATTTTACTATAAACTCTAGTGGAAGTATCTTGCTTATTGGTCCAAGTGAAGTGCCAACCTTTGACTCTGAGGGCAGTGAGTTGCAGATCAGAAATAGTGTCTTTGAAATCTTTAACTTCAGCATCAGTAACTGGAGAACCAATTCTGTCATCAGAACAAAAGACACAGTTAAAATCACCACTAATCAATCAAGCATCTTGACTGGGAATATTGATTGACCTAAGGTCACTCCACAGTTGGTTCCTGAGAAGTGCAGTATTATGGGCATATATAACACATAAATGAATTTTGTCCTAGCTTCTTGTATCTTCTAAAAAACAGTGAATGAGCTGATCAGTAACATAAGATATTTGGATCTGGATGTGTGGTTTCCAAATCAACCATATTCTCCCATTAGCAGCCTTTGAGAAATTGCATTGAACCTTCCAATCCTTAGCAACCTTATCAAGTATCTTCTTGGCTTTATGCTCTTTTACTCTAGTTTCTACTACTCCCATAACATCTACCTTATTAACAGCTAGGAAGTTTTTCAACTCCTTCTGCTTATGGGGCTGGTTAAGCCCCCTAATGCTCCATGTGACTATAATCATAGGGGATTCGGAGTTGATCTGTGTGAGGGTCCCGGATCAATCTACTGAACCCTATTACCAGCCACAATCATAGTAACCTTCCCTTTATTGCAATTATCAACCATTTGTTCACTGTTACCATTGGTTGCATTGACTGCAATGACTGCAATTTCAGGTCTCACTTGAATCTCAGGATCAGTTTGTGCAATCTGTTGAGCACTATCTAATAGGCTCTCATTCACCTTGTTAGGGTCCTGCACCTCCAGCAATTCTGAAATGACTGCATTCTCCTGGCTTACTTGTACCTCTGCATTACCTACAGACTGCTTTACAAGCCATTCTTTTTTAGTGTTTTCCCCTGATGTTTCACTTTCCCTTTCTGCCTCCTTGGTTTATCCTTCTCCTCCATATCATTCTCTGCATTGTTATCAGCAGAGTACCAGCCATCCAATGAATCATGCCCAAATTTCAAGCAATAATTACAGAAACAAGGTTTCCAATCATACTCAATTGTCTGGATCTTAGGGCCATAAGGAGTTTCAATCTCTAACTGGTCAGGAAGAGAATAAGCAGCATCAACTTCAACTAGGACTCTGGCAAACGAAATTTTTTCATAATGCGCAGTAAATTTATCAGTGTATAATGGCTTGCCAACTGCACTGGCCATTTTGCTCAAGACCTCAGTAGACCAATTGCCCACCGGAAGGCCAGGGAAACGAATCCATATAGGAACAGTGCTGAGAATATCACTCTGAAAAAGTGAAATCAACTTCCCAGGGTTTCAAAACCATTGGTTTATTCCAATAGGAATAGGGCCCTGATTGCATGACTAAATCCCTATCCTCGATACTATTGAATCGAAAAATACAGTATCCTTCAGCATGAATCAGTACCTGAGGTTTAGCCACGAAATTCCACACATGCATGACGAAATTATCCGTAGTTTTCTCACTAGGATTATCGCCAATTATGAATACAATCAAATCATTTTGCCAATAATCTAATTGAGGTTTCAAATCGTCCTCACTGATCTTAACAACCTTTTCGCCATCTCGATCAGTGGGGGGGACAAATGACAGTTGCTTGCCCATTTGAGTATTGCGGTTTCCTCGTACCACATCCATTGCAGTCGGAATGGTTTTCTCCGATCCAATAGCATCAGTAAACTGTAATCATCTCACAGCGATATTGGAAGGTGCATCAGTGTTCAGCAATGGCAATTCACAATGATCTACCTCTGCATGCAACGCCTCTGCTGATTGGAACTTATGGGGCAGAAAACTGCCAAATGTTAATGGTTCAAGCTCCTTAGTAGTGCCATGCTCGGGTGTAACTAGTTGCGCATTTTTAGGTGGAGCGTTACACCGGCAACAATGGCGATCCTGCAATTGTGCACCGGTTGAGGACTTAACGTGCGCCGAGAGAAATTTCTTGATCAGCTTGCCAAGCTGGTCTACTATCATATGGGGGGTGCATCTCCTGATGGAGAAGATGACTTGGTTTCCATGTCAAAGGATCGCATTGATGACCTGAAGGATTGTCTACGAACTATCGTGCTTCCAATTGGTAGCATGTCAGTTGGGCTTTGCAGGCACCGATCTTCGACAAATTGCTTATATATATGTTCAAAAAATTTATTTAATTGACCAGGATCTGTTTAATGAATCATTACCAACCTCAACATTGATCATCTTGTATACGGGATGGAAAAGCATCATTTTTTAAAAGTAAAGTCATTTCCAAAAATTAAAGTGATGTTTTCAGCAGGGGGAGTAAGATATGCGCTGCACTCTTTTTTCATAATTAGCTAAGGTTTTATCCCACTGAATTTTCCTGCCAAGGTTTTTAACGAGGCAACAAACAGTGTGTATTACAAGATATGTGAACTCTTTGTCCTTCACTAAGATTTTTTCCCACAGAGTTTTATCTTAGTAAGGTTTTATCGAGGCACATTATCTAGGGATTTTTTCCTATCTATACCATATACCAAACCTTATTACTAAAAATGTTTATAATTTGGTATTTACCTGCCTAGTCCATAATTTGACTACAAAATATGTACCAAACAAAAAAATAGGTAGATTCTACCCTAAAAAGGCGCCAAAATATGTAGGAATCAGATTTAATGACGATTCTATCACCATTAATTTCAAAATTTAAAGCGGAAGAAAATCCATTGCAGCGTAATTCTCTCCTTCTTCATATATTTTCCACCATTGATAGACATAAAAAAGCTTGAAAGCTTTGAATTCAAATTTGAATTTACAAAAATCATTATTTGTTTGGATTGGGTGCTGTTGTAAATAATTCAAAATATGTTTAGGAGTTTATATCTCAATTTTGAGGGGTTGTGGTGAAGATTAGACTTGGTTTTAACTGAATTTCAGATTGAAACTCGTCGAAGCAGAAGAAGAAGACATATTTTTTCAGATTGTAGTTAAATTGTAGAATTGTAGATAAATTGTAGATAATTTGTAGATAAATTATAGATTGGGAAGACTAAAACTTCTACAAGTCTTCTACAATTATGTCGAGAACGCCAATTATGCTATCATTGAAATGATAATTGGGATATTAAAATTCAATGTATTCAGTTTGTAGATATCTTGTAGATAAAAATTTTACAAATAAAATATAAATCAATTTAAGTATTGTATAAAGTTGTATTGTTTTTAAGAGTATCTACAAAATTACTATATTTATACTACAATTAAACTACAATCTTGTGTCAAAAAAAATATTGACAACAAAATTTGCCCTTCATCTACAAAATTTCTATATACAAACTAAAAACTATAGTACGTA
This sequence comes from Nicotiana benthamiana, assembly GCA_034376525.1. NCBI lineage: Eukaryota > Viridiplantae > Streptophyta > Magnoliopsida > Solanales > Solanaceae > Nicotiana > Nicotiana benthamiana. The sequence continues at coordinate 53,177,815 of CM067338.1, read as the reverse complement.
CATTTAATAAAATTGATAGTAAGAAATGTTTAATCTTGTGTTTAGAGAGCTGACATATTTCGTTTCTTGGTTTTCCATAAGAAGAAATTAGCTGGCTAAATTATGGTGTAGTGGTAAATGTGATTGAAAAATTACTTTTCCTTATACAAAGAGAAATTAGCTGTCTCCATCATCTCTAGTAAAACATGGCGTTGATTCTCAAGTTGTCTTGAAGAAATTAATATTGGATAACACCTAACTCTTGGATTTTATTTTCCAGGAAACCCAGCAAATTGAAGAAGAACTGTTAGCTGGATGAGGAGTTGCATTTTTCCGTATTTTGAAAGTTGTACCTTACGAGGGTCCCGGAGATAAAATTAAATTACCATGAAATTAACTGAAGGTAAATGTGCGGGTGTGGGAGTGGGAGGAGAGAGAGGCGGGTAAACTAAAATGGGAGAATATATGCTCCTAAAATCATGCCTAGAATAAATGAAACTATAATAATACCCTTAATTTGAATTATGGTATATAAATTGAAATTTGGTATGCTTAAATTAAATAAACACAAACCTTAAACATGGGAGATAATAATGTTTGGTATATGGTATACATAGGTAAAAATCTCCATTACCTATAGACATCCAAGGGGGAGCATTATGAAATATTATATTACATAGCGAATGTCTATAACTCCTAAAGAAATTACTCTCACTATTATTCTCGATTAACCTCCCACTAGCTACTTCTTACCAGTATGGTTGTTACTCCCATACCTTCATAACCTCCTCCATGATCTCAGTAGTTAAAATCATTTTCATGACACACATTTGTATCAGCTAAATATCATCATATAAATAGCGGGTTAGGGCATTACATTATATATACTAGAATACATGGAAGAAATAAGAATTTTCACTTCTTTCTCCGTACACCCTTATCTATTTTCTTATTTTATATTATTATTTTGAGCTAAATTTCTTAACAATAAGTAAGTTTTACTAACCGATTTATACTCTGAGCCCTGAAATGATGCCTTAAGATAATTTAGTCCTAGGCTACAGCTTCCTTAACTTGCATAAAATAATCTCTCTCAAATGATTAGAACAAGTGATTGGGTAGTGATTATCAATTAACAAGTTTGCTTGCTTTTATCATCAATATACTTTATTATTATTATATGAACAATGATTGGAAAGTCAACCGAACTCAGGGCCCTGGCCTCTTTTGCATGTTTGACGCGTGTGAGCAACACGAACTGTCTGTTCAATTTAAAAGGATATAATTAGCTATGATTAACATAAAAAGGTACAAAATTCTTGCTTGATGAAGTAAAATTTACAAGTTATTGGATGATAGTGGGAGCTATCTTTTGTTAATCTCCTTTGAGCTGGAGAGTCTCCAATCAAATACAATAAGATGTAAATACTTGTATTACACTCTATCAGCCCAAATTTATTTAACACTCACATTTCTTTTAGATTCATATTTTTTAGTTTTGACTGTATTTGTACATTAGATTATTTAAATTCTTCCAAATTAATTTTATATATTTGGAAACTAGGTAAAACATAGTATAAATCACAAGAATTAATTTTTTATAATAATTAAAAGGTATATTAAAAATTATGGTTAAAGAACAATTCGTTGGATATTCGAAATCCGAATAACATTATATAAATTGGGACGAAAGGAGTAGTACTTTTTATTTTTGTTTTATTAAGAATCTGGAGTAATGCACTTAGACTGATTCATCAAAAGGGAAGTTTTTTCTTCTCACTTTGGCCAATTAACAAAGACTCTTAAGTTGATAAACTGAATTTGGATTTTGAAAACATTGGACTACTCTCTTGTTTAATTTTCAGAAGCTGTCGTACATCTTTAGTTTGAAATTTCAATTTCTTCCCATTTCACCTACCAGTCGTGTAGATTCAACACTTTTAGCTAACTCTGTCCCCTTACGAATATACACCTAACATCCTGTTGCCAGTAAATAACTATCACCAATGATTTTGAAATATGGCATGGAATTAGGGTGTTTAAAACCGATCCGAAATCGAAAATCGATCCAAATCGAAGCTTAACGGTTTACTGGTAACGGCTTAACGGCTTAGTGGTAACGGCTTAACGGACGGGGAACGGGTTGAATTTTTTTATTAACGGCTTATCGGTTTGGGGATGGATTATTTAATTTTCTTAACGGCTAATCCGTTAACCCGTTAAGAATATATATATATATATATATATATATATATATATATATATATATATATATATATATATATATATATATGTATGTATATATATGTATATGTGTATATATATATATGTATATGTATATATATAATATTTTTATTTATATGTATTAAATATAAAAAAAAACTAAAACCCTTGAAATGATTAACAAAAGTTTATTTCTACTTCTAAGCATTTTTAATCTCGGGATCTAGATGATTTGCAGGTACTCGCCCAACATAAAGGAGATGAAGGTGCTCGACAAGAAAAAAGTGAGGAGGGCAAAGCTATACTACCTCAGGGATAAAATGAATGCCCTGAAAAAACATTAACAAGCTAGCTCATATGAAGGTATACTGGAATAGGTGTTTGATCTATAATTGCCTGAAGAGATCTATCAAATTCTAGTAAACATGTATGTTAGGCCGATAAGCCGCCCAATAACCGCCTTATAAGAGCCAACCCTCCGCCCGATATCTTATCGGGTGGCTAACGGATTAATACATTTAAAAGCCGATAACTGTTAAGCCAAACCGCTAAGAGTAAAAAGCCGCCCAATTCGCCCGATGAATACCCCTACATGGAATGTCTCTTTAATTCAGACTCTACAATTACAATATCCTTAATTTGCACCGGAAACTAGGCCATCCTTAGAATTCTTGCGTCTTTAAAAGGCTTCATTCATGATACACTATCCTTATTACTATCTACATAGTAAAATATGATATGACACGTGCTCATCTAAAGAAAGATTACGTAGAACTCATAAAAAGAATGGCCGGAGACTGAACTCATATATTCCACTTATCGCCGGAATGGATAATATTCATAGAAATGTCGTAAATACCTTGCACCCAGTAATATTTAATAAGGAATATTCTGCAAAATTAAAAACAATCCCGTTACAGAAAATTTGGAATTTATGTCTATCATTATATCTTCATCAATGACTCTCACAATTGACATTAAAGTAGGGCACGATCCTAGGACCTTCTTAACTAGACACAATTATAAATAGTGAGCTTATTTATCATTATAGAGGACACGAATTTTTTGGCAAACTTACACTATATTCAATACAAAGCTTAATACAATTTTACTTTCTTGCTTTTTGATTTCATCATCGATGTGCCCAGAAACTTTGTGCACGGACTTCTCTGATGTTTCATCTATGTTTTAAGGCTTAGTATCGCATAATTCTTTCCTTATTTTATTATTTTTAGGATCAAATTAGTTTACTTGTCTAGAAATTACGTATAAATTCAACTGTATCGTTTTGCGAATAAAAATACCACGCTTAAAAGTTAAAAGAAAATCTACATTTGAGTTTACAAAACAATTATTGAGCATAATTGAAAATAACGAAGCATTTTCTCTTGGTTCTAAAGAAGGGACAGTTGATCTTGCAAAGATCATGTTCTTATTCTTATGCTCCCCAAAATAGATTATTATTGTCAATAAAAGCATGTGTACTTACGTATGTGCTTTTTCATGTTTAATTTTTAATAAACGAAAAAGGGCTAAAAATATTCCTCAACAATAGTATATGGCTCATTTTTATCCTTTGTTAGTAAAGTGGGTTAAAAATATTTTTGCCGTTAGTAAAATAAGCCAAAAATGTCCCTCAACTTAGCATAATGGGCCCAAAATATCCTTCCAATTAACAGTCTTCGGCACAAGTCACTTTAATCTTACATGGCATCCACATGGCTGTGACATGACAGCCACATAAGCGGACAACCCTCTATAGTTGGCCAAAAATGTCCCTCAACTTAACACAATGGGCCAAAAATGTACCTCAACTTAACAGCTTCACACACAAGCTATTTAATCCTACATGACATCCACGTAACTGTGAAATGACAGCTACATAAGCAGACAACCCTCTAAACCCACTCCAACCCATATACGAACAAAAAAACTGTTGTAACATTACACTGTTCAAAACTTCCAATTTTGCAAAAAAAAAAAAAAATTGTTGTAACATTACACAAAAAAATCGCTATAATTAAAAAACTGCTTAAACTGTCCAGTTTTTCAAAAAAATAAATAAAATACAGTAACATTAATTGTCCAAAGTTTTCTAGTTTGGATAGTGTTTTGTTTATAGTTATGAGCATGTCGGTTAAGTGGAGAGACATTTTTTGCTGTTAAGTTGACGGACATTTTTGGCTCATTTTACTAACGGCGAGGATATTTTTGGCTCACTTTTATTAATGGAGGATAAAAATGAGACATATACCATAGTTTATATTTCCGAAAATGATCCTTTTCCTTTTGCAGTCAATGGCCTCTTTTCGTTTTTCCTTTTAATTTCCCCCTTTTAGCAAGAGGTTTTCTAAAGCTCACAGTACAAAATGAAAAATAATGTACTTCAAGGGGAACAAATATAAATTTAAAACTAAAATTTTTCACTAGGTCTTGGATTGAGTACATAGTAAAACATGCCAACTCTCTCCAAATTGGTAGTTTTCCCTCTTCTTTTTCTCCCCTATCTCTTGTTTCGTCGATGTATATATAGTGAGATAGTGTATAAGAAAGGCGAAATTTGAGCCAAAAACAACGTACAACTACTTTTGTTGTGGTTAATTATTTCGAATTAGTACTAAGGCAAAAATGAAAGAAAAGAAAATTCTAATCTAAGGCGATGTTTTTTCTTCTAAACGAAGTGGTAAAACTATTGCTATCTTCATGCTCATTTGATTCATTAGTAGACAACTCAGTGATCCCACTGGAACCAGATACTGATGAAGAAGCAGTTACCCAGCTATTCATAAAATCGTAAAAAACTAGCTTACTCCTTGCACCTACTCTACAATTAGTTGTATTCAACATCTGTGTCATATTCTCGTCTTCATTCTTACTGCCTCCTCTCTTCTTCAAGAATATGCGGCACAGAATCCAATTTTCCTGCAATTCACATGTTAATACTCAAGAACTATATATACAGTCAAACCTCTCTATAACAAGCTCGTTTGTTCCGAATATTATAACGAAGTGCTGTTATATAGAACATATATTATAACATAACATGAGGAGTAGTTCCGAAAAAGCTTGACTATTACAGTAAAATATTGTTAAATAGGGATATTCTTATCTGATTATATATCAATCTATTTTAAAGTTTGAGTTTCACCTGGGTAGGAATGTTGTGGGGTTCAAGATAGGTGAGGCGATATTCGTGCATAATCCAATCAGTTCTGCAACCATGGAGAGGCTTTCCTTTGTAAAAGACAAGAGTTTTCTTCATACCAACAATTTGTTGTTGCTTGCCTCTGGAACTCACAATTTGCTTGTCAAGTCCAGTTGCCTTCCAATACCCTGAGTTGGTTGCTCTGTTTGACCTGTTTCCCTTTAAATGCTTCATCTCCCTTGTGCTAAAAAAGTACCTTTCTTGCTCCAAATCACCTGAATATATTCAATTTCACAAAAATCACAATCTTTAATAAAAAAATTGCACATTTCGGAGTATAAAAACTTGTTAAAACAATAATAATAACCCAGTATAATCACACTATTGGGGTCTGGGGCCGTTTCCGATAATTCTTCGGCATCCTTCCCTCCAAAAACTTACCATCTCGCTCTTGGAATGACTCGAACTCACAATCTCTTGATTGAAAATGAAGGGTGTTTACCGTCAGAGCAACCCCTCTTGTCGTGGAGTATAAAAACATGTTCTTTTAAGGAATTTGGAAATGGAGAATGCGAACCAACCTGGTAAATCCCAAGGATCAGATTTGTGAACGTCTATGTCAGGGATGATCGGGGCTGGTAAAGGGAAAGAGAAGACCTTGCGCTTTAAATACTGAACCACAAGTTCTTCATCAGTTGGATGAAACCTGAATCCAGGGGGCAATCTCACCGCTCCAATTTTCACAAAATTAACCTTTTCCGTACCCATAACAGAAAAACGATAAGAACAGAGATAGAGAGAGAGACGGAGCGAATGGGGGTGGATAATTGAGAGGAAATTGTCGCTTCTTTATAGTAAAATAATGAGGATGTTGAACAAGGCAGAGAGGGACTTCGTAATTTTATTTTTCTATTGAAAAAACAAGAGGGTTCCAATCGAGAGATTGTGAGTTCGAGTCTCCCCAAAAGCAAGGTGGGAAGTTCTGGAGGGAAGGATGTCGAGGGTTTACTTGGAAATACTCTCCCTTGACCCAAGGGTAGGGGTAAGGTCTGCGTATATACTACTCTCCCCATACCCCAATAAGTGGGATTATACTTGGTTGTTGTTGTTATTGTTATTAAAAAGACAATGAAGGAAATAGAATAAGGAGGATCTAATTTGCGTAAAATAGACTCAATCTCCTTTGCTTTGACGCATCTCTTTCCAATTTTAAAACAAGAAAAAAAAATATTAGTAGAACGTGTGAGAGGGGAAAGAAGAGAGGGTAGGTGGTTGTACAAGTGCATGCCTTGTTTCTGTTGGAAAAGGTTACAACTTTTTTGGCCAGAAAAAATAGGAAAGTCTGTGTCTTTACACTTAAACATAACGAAAACAGCTAAAACTAAACTTGGTTGTCTACGGAAAAACCGTAGATCCCAACACCAAACTAATAACCTATAAATGTCTGGAGTTTTGTTTGCCTCTCTGTTTTACACTCATTTAAAATGATATTTTCAAAGTAGTTTTTAATCTGTTACATTAACAGACGTCGCATTACTCGTATATTGGATTATCTATTTTGCTCAAATGGTGATATGAGGCCTTAATAAACGAAAGATTTTACATTCAATTGTCTTTTCATAGTTTTTCTTGTTTGTGATTATATATAATAACCGATCAAATTGTCTCGTTCTATCCTTCGGTACAATGTTATAACTCTGGAATTTGCACTTTCAACTTAGAAATTAGTCTCTAAGCAGCCGACATAGTTACAATTTGAATCGCTTATTCATTCTAGTTGTTCTTCATTGTAACTGTCCTGGATATTAAAGAGGAAATTTGTGGGCAGAAATTGATGGACGGTGGGAGGGGTATTTTAGACATTAAAGTAGGAGTAATTGGGTGACACTTCGAAGAAGGAGATAATAAGTGTGGTTAATGGGAGTGAAATAAATTAGGCCAACCAAAAGTGTACATTGTACTTGGTTAAAAAGGAGTTGCGGCCTCGTAAGGGTGAAGTCACCCTATGTCACGCCTCAACAGCTGGAGCTCACCGCACGCATACCTTTCACCTTAATTACACAAAGCCTTATTAAAAGTGCACACTCCTACCCTCTCATCTTTCTAGTCTATGGAATGCTCGGCAAAAGCGAATATCATATCAGAGCTTCCTTCGTAAGAGTTTTTTTGAATTTCTTTAGTAAAACTAACTCAATCTCGTATGAAGCTAAATTATTTCCTTTCACCGTTATTGTATAGGTATTGATATGCTCCCGAGGATTTGAAGTCCCATCATATTTCGGCACGTTTAGCATTTTAAACCGTTTCAGAAATAATTTTGGTGCGCGCTTGGTTTGCACAGCAAATTGCATGTACTTCATTGAGTCCAGCCTTTTCAGCACTGACGGTGAGCTCGGAATTTGATCCTTTCTGGCGTTTAATTCCCCCATAAACCGCATGAGTTTGATTCCAAAGGGATCACTCTCGTTGTTGCGACCGGATCCTCTCCCAGCCCAATCGAATCCGACCTCTCTCTTCGACGTGCTATTGTTGACATTCTGCATTGTTTGATTTGCAAGAGTACCGAAAAGAACTAGACCTTGTTCTTCCCATTGTAGGAAACACCTGACAACTCCTGCTTTAGCTCTGCCATGACCTTATCCTGTCATGTGAGGTGGCCTATAATGACCTCATGTTGCTCCTGCGAAACCCTTACTGCTTCGACGACGTGCTCTTCTTCAGCATCATCAGGAGTTGCCTCCTGAACATGTCGCGGATTTTGGCCACCGTGGACCTACATGGCCTCGTTCCCTTCGTTGTCGGTATCGCTAATAGAATCTTCGTGCTGATGGTGATTTCCTTGGGCCTCAATATTCTGTGTGTTGCTAGCACTATTATCTGCCATTTTTAATGATTTTTCCTAAAGATAAAGAATCAAACAAGTTAGTAATAGTGCAGGGATCAGCTCAATTACACAATCGTCTATGCCCCACAATGGGCGCCAAACTCTTAACCTGTAACACGGTACAACTGAATTATACGTGGTTTATAGATAAGTGAATGAATTCGATCCTAAAATAGCAGATGAGTTAGACAAAAATATAAGACTTAGCCTTGAAATAGAAATGAAACAGTAGGTATCTTAGTCACTGACGCAGAGCTACCGGGGGAGGTAAGAACAGTATAAATAAGCAAGAAAATAAAATATTTTTGAGCTTTTGATAGAATATATTGTATGCTTTTAGAAACTTTGTGTCCTTACAATGATGGTAGAGCTCACTATTTATTGCAATACTTAGAGAACAAGGTCCTAGGATCAATCCCTTCTTAAACGATAAGTATGAGGGTGGTTGAAGAATATGTAACGTTGGGCAGTGAGTACCATATTTTCTGTAACGGATCATGCACTTATTACTATAAAATATTCTTCATTGAATGCTACCGGATGGAAGAAATTAATTTTCCTTTATGACATTAATCTCTCTGAGGAAAAGCGAGATCATTGCCTTCGGATTTGACTATCTTCTGTGTTCGACCCCATGTTTCCCTTTCTCATACGATCATAAAATATGAACATATTTTACCCCATACATATAGTCCCCCTGCTTTCGGTGATATAACTTTTTATCACCGGGAAGTTAGTAGAGATACCTTTCTTGGCGAAAAACTTCCTGACTCCCCTCTGAAAAGTTTCTGACAGTTGCTTAGACGCACGTCTCTTCGCATTTAATGCCCCTAACACACATAAGCACACAATTTAGCATCATTTTTGCCGGTTATCAAGATAACTATGACAGGGAGTTTTGTGTCCGAAATAATGTTTCCAGTGAGCTTGGCTTGCTCCAATACCCTCTATTATATAATGTTGGGAAAACTTCCTAGATCCGCTAGAACATGTTTAGTTAAAATCTAAGACATTTAAAGATATTACCAACACATCATTGTGCGGTAGCAACAATCCATATGTGTCCTCCTCTGTGAAAGTAATGTCGTCTTCAATGACTTCCCGGTGTCTCTTTATGTGGGTTACTAACACCTTCATCATTTTTGCCACCGAGAATGTAACCCCGTTAATATCGTTCCCCCCAAAAATCATGTTGATCGTCAGGCGCACGAGATCTTCTCATGCTTTTGAAGGATCTGCATTATCAAGATTGTGCCCGTAGTTGTTTTTAGCGCGATCACTTAAAATTCCTTGAGATCAGCTATTTCGCCACCTCTTTATAGAGATGTCGTCAGTCCTTAGTCTGATGACCATTTGTCCCATGGTATTCACACAACAAGTTAGGATCCCTTTGGCTAGGATCGAATCTCATTTTCTTAGGGAACCGTGCTTCTTTAATGTCCTTCATAGTCGTCACCAGCTCCACTTTATTGACGTTGAAATTGTACTCATACATAGTGGGATAGGAAAAATATCAAGAGCCTAATGTTTCCTTGTATTGTAATAACCTGTTATTTCGGTTACTACCAATTCTCCTATCGCTAGCAAATCTATCCAGTGATCAAAAACCTCTGTCGCGTCCTTCGGCCTATTCATAGGGCAAAAACTAACTCCTTGAAGACCATCAATCTACGTCGATATCAACTTTCAACTTCTCCTTATTCCTTACCTGATCCCAACCTTTGACTGGCGCTGGGAAATCGAGCTGGTCATTTTGAATTCTTATCTTCGATTTGTATCGGTTGTGAACATCCGCCCAAGTCATATCCTGAAACTTGAGCAAATTTTCTTTCAACTTCCGAAAAGTGTCGGAGCTTCTTTGATTCAGCCCTTTGGTGAATGCTTCAGCTGCCCATTTGTCCGATACGAGCAGTAGCAACATCCTTTCATTCTAGATTCTGGTTACAACTCCTGTAGTAACTCGGACTCTCCTTGTGCGATCTTTAATATATCAACTTTTTAGGCATGTACATTTCTAGCCTCGGCATGAGCTTTAATGAAAGAGTCCGCAAGCATCACAAAGGAGTCTATGGAATGCTCGGACAAAAGCGAATATCACGTTTCGGCTCCTTTCATAAGAGTCTCCCCGAGTTTCTTCAGCAAAACTAACTCAATCTTGTCGGGAGCTAAATCGTTCCCCTTCACCGTCGTTGTAAAGGTGGTGATATGCTCTAGAGGATCTAAAGTCCCATCATACTTTGGCACGTCTAGAATTTTAAACTGCTTCAGGATGAATTCTGGTGTCGCGCTTGGTTGTACGAAAATTGTGTGTACTTCTTTAAGTCCAGCTCTTTTAGCGCTGGTGGTGCACCCGGAATGTAATCCATTCGGGCGTTTAGTTCCATAATAAACCGCATGGGTTCGATTTTAAGGGATTAATCTCGTTGTTGCAACCAGATCTGCTCCCCCCATCCCCATCGAAGCTGACCTCGCCCCACGAGGTGTTATTATCAACTCTCTGCGTTGTTTGATTTGCAGGAGCACAGGAAAGAACTTGACCTCGTCTATTCACGTTGTAGGAAGCACCCGACAACGCTTACTTAAGATCCGTCATGACCCTATCCTATCGTGTGAGGTAGCCTATATCTAGGGAACAAGGTCCTAGGATCTTGCATTTCTTAAATGATAACTATGAGGACCAATAAAGAATGTGTAACAGTGGAGAGTGAATGTCATATTCTCTGTAACGGATCGTGTACGTAATGCTACAAAATATTCTTCATTGAATATTACCGGATGGTAGATGTTTATTTTTCCTTTATGAACATTACTCTCTCCGAGTACAAGCGAGATCATTGCATTCGAATTTGGATGTCTTCTGTTTTCGGCCCCACGTCGCTTTCTCATACGGTCATGAATTATGAACATATTTTACCCTATACATTCTATGTAAGTAAATTTTTCGAATTTTCTTATTCAGACTCAAAACAATGAGTCCAGTCAAGTGGATGTGTACGTCTAATTCTTGACATCGATTTCATTTGCTTCAAACTATTTTATTTCTGATGAATAAGAAAGATGGGAGGACACAATGAATTGCCTACTAAAAGGGAAATAAATCTACATAGTTGATTTGAGACGTTTTTGTTTTTATGGAATGAACATGTGAAGTATTGATGATTATATCTGAAACCTAAGAGGAAGCATTACTCACCCAAGAAGACTCTGCGTATCAGACTGGTATAATTGGTTGGAAGAAATGGGCAAAGTTAGATAGTTGGGAAGAGTGTATCATCAGCTCAAATCCTTGTACGAATAAGTAGAAGCTAAATGATGGTGGTAACTGAAAAACTAGGTGAAAAGGCAGAAAGACAAAACGTTCACGAAATAGGTATTTACCATAGGTAGCAAAATCGTGTCCAGCGCTAAGAAACAGCTTTGGCAACAAAAAGTAGGAGAAGCAACGCAAACTATAGTGAACCAACTTGCTCATTCATTCTAACATATTATATAAATCTTATGGTTTTTTTAGGTATCCATCTTTCCATGTCATCTCCATCTCCATCCTTTTATATATTTATACAGTTTTGGAGTAAATTAAACAAGTTTACTTAGAGTACTAGAGATTATATATATAGGTGAATAGACGTCATTAGTGTCCTACTCAAGAGACCCAAAACTCGTACTCCATCGGTTTGAAAAAGATTGTCTTAGAGCCCTTCTGGATTCGTTGAAAAAAGGTAGCTTTTGCTTGCTGTGAAGAAAAATATTTTTCGGAAAATATTTTTTAATTTTCTCATGTTTGATTCGCTTAAATGTTTTAGAAGATATTTTCCTTATGAATTTCCAAAAATCTTTCTCAACCTTTCCGGTTATCACCAACCCACTCCACCCTCTCTCCAAAAAAATACTTTTTTTTTAAAAAGAAAAATTCAGTTTTTTCGTTACCACTCATCCTACTACCCCTCCACCCCACCCCCTCCCCCCACCGCAAAATAATTATTTTTTTACCTTAATTTTTTTTTTTGCAATTTTAAATTTCTATGTTTTCGTTTTTCTGCACCCAACCCCCACCTGCCCACCCTCCCCCCGCCACACAAAAAGAAAACTTAACTTTTTTTTTGTTTTACTGCCCCCCCTCCCCCAGAAAAAATATATTTTGCAGTTTTAATTTTTTTATTTATAGGTTTAAAGGTTCAAAATTTTATAAGTTAAAAAATTATGAGTTCGGAGGTTTATGTATTTGGAAGTTTACGGGTTCGAAATTTCGTGGTTTTGAAAGTTTAGCGATTTGAAAATTTATAAAATTTGTGGGTTCAGAAGGTTTTTGGTTTGAGAGTTGATGGCTTCATATTTATTATTATAGCTAAATTAGTTATGAATACTCTTGAGAAGCCATTTTCCTTAATTTACCAAACACCGAAAAATTAATAAGATTACTACTTGTTTTTCAAGAAAATAATTTCTTTATACCAAACACACCCTAAGTATTGGAGTTTGTTTTATATATAAATAGTTACATGTTAGGATAAAAGTGATGAAGCTTAAAAAAAATTATTGAAGTGTTTGGTAAACGAGTATTTGTTCACACTTTTTAAAATTGTTAACATTATTAATGAGAGGATTACTACAATATATTTAATTTTAAATTAATGCAAATAAAAAATAATTTATATTTTAATTTAATTGATTACTTTAAATAATTTTTATAAATATAATTCTTGATAACTCATTTTTCACCACTTTCAAATAAGTAAACTTCTATAAAAATGAAAGGAGCTCATTGTCCTTCATAAATAAGAAAAAAAATAACAAAAATGATGCATTGTAACTTCTTGACAAACTTTTTTCATTCATCTTGTTTCGGCCAAAACTCAATCAGATCGGCATCACAGCAAACTTCAAAAAGAAAAAAAGAATTCTTTCGTTTTGTTTCCACTAACTTTTGAACGCAAAGAAACTTAAGCTCTTGTCAATTAACGTATAACTCCCATTTATCCCTTCATTCGAAGATTCATCGAACTCATGAAAATTCTTCCATTTTCTTTAGTCTTGCTTTCTTTCAATAAATATTTAGGGGTCATTTAGTTTGAATAAGGCTGGTATTGTTATTTGTCCACTATTATTAATTATTCTGGTATTGTTATTTGTCCACTATTTGGTATATTTTATTAAAAATAATAATTGTATAATATTTAAAAAGAATATAAATTAATCCGGTACTAATTATTTCAACCTCTATAAGGTATAAGTTATTCCGGTATTAATTTGAATCTCATAATAATTTATACCAGGTTTACTAATCAAACATAGTATTAAAATAGTATTAAAATTTTATACCAGCACTATATCTACTTATACCTCATACCCAATCCCTTAAGAAATTATCAAGTCTCTTTAGACCTATGAAGTATCTTATAAGTTAAAGCTAAAACATAAAGCTAACATTTCAAATATATTTTTAAATTGATTCAAATTTAATATTTATATAATTATAAGCATCAAGCTTCACAAATTTCATTAGTAACCAAATTATAAAAACCCATCCAAAGGAGATCACTTTGTTCTTCTACATTTTTGGAATTTATATTGTTATTATATGTTGAAGATGTACCAATTAATAGACAAAACATATCTCTCATTTTTAGCTGTTCGGAATGTATTATCCACATTGTATTTTTTCTAATATAGTTGTGAATGGTCATAGTAGCAAGCACGACGTCTTCTTGAATGTCAATATGATAGAAAGGCATATCACGCAAAATAGACCACCTTCTTTCCAAATCATAAATGTGCTCTCTATAATATTTCTACCAAATACAAAAGTTAAATTTTTTAATTCTTCCTCTTGGTTCTCGCAATTGTAGTGTAGCACCACATCGATATTTTTTCTAGGTGGTATCTCATATTATCTCCTTTGTATGGAGCCATATATTCTTTCATGTGAGGATATCCTGCATTAACTAGATAATACATGTTTCCAGATGGACGTACGAAATTGAGATCTGGTCTACGAATGACCTCACCAAATATACGACTACCATGAGCTGCTCTTTCTATGCAGTCCATGCAAATGTGAAGCACATAGTTAAGACTATAACAACACGAATATTTTGAGTTGGATAACAGATACATCTAATATATGATATCTCTTGACCTTGCGGTACTCTTGCTTTAACATGTGTGCCATGAAGTGCTCCAATATAATCCTTCAAACGTATACATATATAAATTTAACTTAAACCAGTACTAGTGTTTAATAAAGCATAATTGTGTAAAGATTGTTCCTTACTCTAAAGAAAGAAAGATATTGTCCGTACATGGCTTATGAGCTCATGCACTATTGTAATAATTTAAATGTTGCCTATTATCTCTTGCAAGCTCACAAATTACTTTCAAAACATTATGAAAATGTCTATAAATAGTTATTTTGAGTGTTGAAAGACCTCTTGTATTAATCGGTTCCCAGCTTTATGTGCACAAGTCATCAAGAAACATCGATTTCCTCAATCTAAAATTTTCATAACAACGAGTCTCATTTTCTCGTATCTCTTGAATAAATATTTTTCGAGCGACTAGATCTACAACAAGGTTCCTAGCATATTCCTAGCGTATGTATTTTTTGTACTACATCAAAATACATTTACCTGTTATTTGATATAAAGCCATCCATTCTTTCTCGTCTTGCTTTCTATGAATCTTTTCTAGTTCCTCTTCATTATCATCATTTACTAAATCACCTAGATGGGGATCTATCAAATCGCTAATATCTCAACTCTCCATATAAGTGAAAATAAAAATTTTGAGTATAAATTAATAATTTAAAATATAACGTGTGATACACATATTCACTAGCAGATACAAGAGAAGTTTGGCACTGAGTGCTAATAGTGTATCAATTATGTACTCAATATTGAATATTTTGAAGTGATAATTAATTGATACTAATCAAGTTGATAGGGGTCAGAGTATCTTCATGTAACAAATAATGCAGACAACATGGGTGGAACCACACATTAAATTCAGCAAATAGTCACACAAGCCCCAGTTTCACACAATTCTTACTAAAAAAAGAAAACAAAATATTCCATCAATACCAAACTGATTTCCATCAAGGTAAAATCACACATTACATTCTAATAAAAACAAACCAAAAGATTCCAGTGGCATAACATTTTTACTTTTCTAATAAAACCAAACCAAAAATATTCCAGTGGCATCATAACCATAATGTTCGATCACAAATTAATTAAAATATTTAAGTACAACGACACATTATCCACTTTTCTTAAGATACATCTAATAGTTAAACTCCAGCCAAGACTTCTTAACTTCATTGGTATTCCTAAAAAATATCTGTCCGATGACTTTCATAAGAAACGTATTCATAGAATGGTTATAAATTCCACTCCCACCAACAATATCAGGTATCCTTTCCAACATGTCAATACACTTTTCAATGGTGAACTCCTCTTTTGCAGGCGATATAACAGTGCTTTTACTAGACATAAACTTTATCAGAGAATGTATTTCTTCTTTCATTGATGTCGTATTAGTTTTCTTCTTACTTTTTTTTTTACTTGATTGCAAGTGCTAATACCATCAATTAATTTTTGTCTTCTCGGCGATAACTGAGGCAACATAACAGAATCCACGATTTGTGGATCATCATTTTCATAAATCCTTTTAACATTAAGATGAGTAATTGTTCTCTGTCACAATCATCAATATCATTTATTCCTTCTTGCTCGAGGTCTAATCCAATGCCAATATTTGTTCTTGATTAGTTCTATATGCTCTTTCTCCCATGGCTACAACATCATCAAACAGAGCGTCATAACGAAGCCATATGATTAAAAGATCTTTGATCCTAAATTTTTTATATCGAGCATTCTCTTGAAAACAAAAGAACTCAAAGCCATTTTAAAATAATATAACGACACATGAGCAATATGAGAGGTGTACCTTAATTTTTTGTTCCCACCAATCATCATCTACAATAATTGTATTTTTTATGGCTTCACATCTTAGACCAGTCTATCCCATTATCAACTGCTTAAAAAAAGTCCATTTGGCTTTCATATAATCCCAATAACTTATTAATTTATTTTATCATGTTCTTTTCACGTCTTCTTAGAGAACTCATTTATTTTTTTCCACCCATCTTTAGATAAGCAAGCATGTGATCTAGTTCATTTTCTAATCTCTTGCTCATATAACTCAATAAATATAATATGCGTACTATCATCCCACTTGGCATTATTTTGCCCCAAACTATTTCCTGACATGATTTTTTTTTAATGTAACTGTTAACTTCATTGATATCAAAGAATTTACAAAGTGAGTTCTATAGTAGTAGCATGGACTAGCTACTACTTATTTACAAATTTCACTAAACTATTCACTTCTATTCAAGCTATCTATGTATGAAAATGCAGGCTATAGCTAAGGGTAGTAGTTTAGTTGCCGTAAACCATCCTTCCATCTTTTACATTTTCTGCCTCGTATATGCAATAACAGTGCAACCTCCCTACAGAACTGGTCTTCTATAAATGCCTTCCCATCAAAACGAATGCAGTTTCTGTCCCTCCATATCAGTCTACAGCAGCCACAAAGGCAGAAGCAGTGATTGCTTTGTGCCATTGTTTGCTTCTAGCTATGCTACAGATCCATTGAAGCTCATCTTCCCACCTTCCAATTGTTCTTTTGTATCCCAACCAGCAGCATATTCTAGTCCATAATCGACTGGTGACTTGGCAATCAAAGTACAAGTGCTCAAAGTTCTCAGCATGCTGCTGACAGAATATAAAATCAGTAGGCACCTGAATCCCATACTTCTGCAATCTGTCAATAGTAGGCAGCCTGTGATGAGCAGCTAGCCACACTGTGAATTTGTGTCTAGGTTGCACGTTTGTAGTCAGCATCACATTCTTCCATTCTACCTTATTATACCTAGGCAGCATTGCAAAATAAAGTTTTTGGATCTGAAACTTGTCTAGTTTGCACATTGATTGTAATCTGTTAAAGAGATCCCCTTGAAGCTGCTGATTTTCCATAACAGCAATCCTGCAATCCAGAATCTTTCTAACAATCCAAGAAGCAGACTTGGGCAGAGACATAGAGCCAATATCATACTGTTTTATATAGTAGCAGTGAAGCCACTTGATCCAGAGATACTCTTTTTTCCTAGTCAGGTCCCAAAGCAGCTTGGTAACAGCTGCCTTATTCCATACAGCCATATCAATGATATTCAATTCCCCAGCAGAAATTGGTTTACAGACTTTCTCCCATGCAACCAAAGCCCTCTTGGATACAGTAGCATTACCTGTCCATAGGAAAGACCTGCATATTGCTTCAATTATCTTCAAAACCTTCTTTGGCAATATAAAAACTTGTGCCCAATAGGTCTGAATGCCAAAGATAACAGCCTTAATCAATTGACACCTTCCTGCATAAGACAGCATTTTGGCAGACCAGCAATTGACTTTGGCAGTGATCTTCTCAATCAGTGGTAAGTAATGATGAATAGCAAGTTTTTTAGAGTTGAGAGGAATCCCTAAATACTTGAAAGGAAGTTGTTCTTCAATGAATCCCAGCTTTTCCATTATTTCTTCACTGGCAGACTGCTGTATTCCAGCCAAGTATACAGAACTTTTGCTAATGTTGGCTTGCAAACCAGAAGCTTTAGAGAACTCAAGGAAAGCCTCTTGAAGAATCTGGATAGAAATAACATCAGCTCGACAGAACATAAGAAGGTCATCAGCAAAGCAAACATGTACACAGTTTAGCTTCCTGCATTTGGGATGAAAGTTGAAATCTCCATTTTTGTGCAACTGTCCCAGTATTCTGTTCAGATACTCCATAGCAAGAACAAACAAATAAGGAGACATGGGATCACCTTGCCTAATACCTATCCTAGCACTGAATGGCTTAGTTAGGCCACCATTAAGCACTAGGGAATAGGAAACAGAAGTAACACATGCCATTATCCAGTTTAGAAATTTAGCAGGAAAGCCAAGGTCAATAAGGACCTGTTTAAGAAAGCCACATTTAAGAGTGTCATAAGCCTTCCTTAGATCCACCTTGAGTACACATCTGGGAGATACTCATTTTCTTGAATACCCCTTGAAAATTTCATGACTAAGCAGTATATTATCAATAATGCTTCTACCTTCAATAAATGCTTACTGAGCTTGTCCAACTAGACCACCAATTACAGCTTTCATCCTCCTTGTATTAACTTTGGAAATGATTTTGTAAATAGTGGTACGGCAAGCAATAGGCCTATTGTCTTTGACAGTTGAAGGAGTTCTAACCTTAGGCACAAGTGCAATAGCTGTAGTGTTGATCATATGGGGCAGAATGCCAGTAGAGAAGAAGTTTAGTAGCAGCAAAAATATCTTCCTTTACTATCTCCCAGTTGCCAGTAAAGAACTCCACAGGAAATGCATCCACACCTGGTGCTTTGTCCCTAGGCATCTCCTTTATGGCTTCTGTAATTTCTTCTAGTGTGACCTCTTGAATTAACATTAGTTGCTGTGATAAAGTTAGGCATTGTCCTTCCCTCATAACAGCTGTGTTAATACAAGGAAGTTCTTCAGCACATTCTACCATCAATGATTTGAACACCTCAATAAATTCATGTTCCACAGCTGATGGTTCTGTTAGTTTTATACCTGATTCAATATATATATTGAAGTAATGTTATTTTGGCTAGTTCTGATCTTCCATTGAGCAAGAAAGTACTTAGTATTAGCATCTCCATATTCAATCCAGCAAGCCTTGGATTTCTTCCTCATAACCTGCTCCTCCACCTTTCTCCATTTTTCAATTTCATGCAATGTTGCCTTCTCATCAGTGAACAAGTTCTGTGAAAGTGGATTAAGCTTCAACTGACTTTGCACTAAGTCCAGTTTCTCCCTAGCATGAATAAGCTTCTGTTTGTAGGAAGCCATCTGAGTATTTATCCCTTTTAAATGCTGCTTCAAGTTCTTCAATTTGATCCAGACCATCTGCATAGGTGTTCCTTCACAATTTTGAGCCCAAGTTTGCTGCATAATGGTTTTGAACCGAGGATTCTCCAAAATTGCAGTATAGAATCTGAAAGGTTTGGGATTTAGAAGTTTTTGGCTGCCAAATTTAATGAGAATAGGGGAATGATCAGAAACAAATATCTAACATACATTATTGATGAGAAATTAATGAGTATTGGATTGTCACGACCCTAAAACCGACTCGATCGTGATGACACCTATCGTAAAACTAGGCGAGCCGACACAACTCCCAAATTAACCATTAATTAATAAAAATTATTTTTAATACTTTAATTAAAAAATATTTCATAATATAAGTCTAAATGAATAGTATAAAAATAATATGCAAGCCCGACATAGGGGTGTCACAAGTCACGAGCATCTACTAAGGTCAGAATACAATAAAAGTCTGAAAATGTGCTAAATATAGTATAATGAAAACAAGAGGGGGAAAAGTAATGTTGCGAACGTCGGCCTGCTATCTTGCCAACTCCGATGACTCTGCCACTAAGAAATCAAAACCGCTACCGGGTTCAAAAATACCTGAATCCGCACACAAGGTGCAGGGAGTAATGTGAGTACTCCAACTTAGTAAGTAATAAAGGTAAATAAAAGTTGAGCAGTAGGAAAATACGTAAAACACAACGTAACACTACAACTAATCCAGTACCTTTCCAAAACAGTACAAATATCTTTTTCGTCATAAATCTGGCTTAGTTTCAATAAAACCCCTTTTAAACAACTTTTAATGATTTGAAACGAGTGATAAAAATAGTGAGTAAAAATGATAGAAACTAAACAGACCCTTGCACAAAATATGTACCATAAACTGCCCCTCAGGCATAATATCAACAGAACTAGCCCCTCGGGCTACATCATATCTCATACTGGGTACCCGCGCTCACTGAGGGTGTACAAACTCGGGAAGTGGCCTCTTACAGTCCAAGCACAATAATAAGTCATCTTCTGGCATAGCCAAACAAGCTCTCGGCCTCATATCAAGCCACGTCATGGCGTAACAATCAGGCATTTGTCCTTAAAATCTTATATCAGTACCAAAATGCTGTGGCGCGTAGGCCGATCCCATAATATCCACACAACACAGGCCTCCGGCATCACTCCGTCAGAAATCTCTCATGCCACTCAGGCAACAGTAAAACATGATGCTCAACCCAAAATATCATTGAAAGTATCAAAGCCGAATAAATATGAATGAGTTATGAAAACAGTAGAATACAACATGACTAAGTACAAATATGAAGTAAAAATAGTGAGTAAAAGTAGTAAACTCCCCTACGGGTTCAAAACAATTGGCACGAAGCCCAAATATGGCATTCAGCCTAAAACATGATAAAAACTTCCAAACACAATGATATCAAACTGTTTACAATCAAATACGCGACTTAAAATTCTTGTGGGACGGACTAAGTCATAATCCCCAACGGTGCACGGCTCCACACTCGTTATATAACATGTGTGTCACCTCAAAGCAGCACAATAATGTTAAATTCGGGGTTTCATACACTCAGGACAAACATTTACAATCATTACGTACCTTAATCCAGTCCAAACTCTAGCCCGGGATGCCTTTGCCTCTCGACACGGCCTTCCGAATGCTCTAAATCTAGCCAAAAGCATATTTATACCATCAAAATATTCTAGGGTACGAAGCTCATTCAAAAATTTCCAATTTATACCAAAAATTCTGAAATTGACCAAACCCAACCCCCGAGGCCATATCTCGAAATCCGATAGAAATCACATCAATAGAATTATTACACTCTCACGAGTTCGTACATATCAAATACATCAAAATTCGACTTCAAATGCCCATTCAGAACCCCGAAAGAGTTCTCAAACTTTTCTTCCATTTTTCCAAATTTCTACTCTAATTTCTCAAATTAAATGATGAAATTCAAGACTAAATCATGGAATTAAACAAATATGCGTGAAGAATACTTATCCCAATAGCTCCACTGAAAATCTCCTCAAATTTAAGCTTCTCCCGAGCTTCCTAATGGTTTTTGTGATATTGGACTTAAACCCTCGTTTTCCAAATATTATCTGTCTACCCATATTTTTCTTTATCGCGAACGCGGCAGCTCCCCCGCATTCGTGAAGCAAACAACTTCACTGACCAAAATTCCTTCAATGCAAATGCGAGAACCCCCTCACGAATGCGAGGCAAAACTGACTCACCTCTTCACGAACGTGACTTCTACTACGTGAATACGTAGAACAATTTCCTTGGGGTCCCATCTATTTAACTTCCTCAACATGAACACGGCATAAACCTCGCGAACACGGTGGCCATTGACCTTGAAACTTCGTGAATGCTCGACCATCTTCACAAATGCGAAGGTCAACTCCACTGCCTCATATTCTCTCCCTTTGCGAACGCGGGACATCCATTGCGCACGCGAAGGTCAAAAACCTTCAACACCAATATCAGTTTTTCTGCAACTTTTTAGAACATGAAATGATCCGTTTAACCACCCCGAAACTCACCCGAGGCCCTCAGAACCTCAACCAAACATGCCAACATATCCCATAACATCATTCAAACTTGTTCCAACCTTAGTAACACTCAAGACAACATCAAAACACCAACATTACATCGAATTCAAGCCTAAGAATTCTAAAAACTTACAAATTCCGCTTTCAATCAAAAAGTCTATGAAACCTCGTTCGAATGACCTGAATTTTGCACATATATCATAAATGACACAACAGACCTACTCCAACTTTCGGAATTCCATTCCTACCCCTATATCAAAATCTCACCTATCAACCGGAAAACACCAAAATTCTAATTTTGCCAATTCAAGCCTAAACCTTCCAAGGACCTCTAAAATATATTCCGATCATACTCCTAAGTCCCAAATCACCTAATAGAGCTAATAAAATCATAAAAATTTCAAACCAAGACCATATACTAACATGTTTAAGATCATCTAGCGTGTATGTCACTTCAGAGACTTCACATGCAAACCCAAGTGAACACAAACCCATCCATTAATCTTTTTTTAAACACTTTGAAAAGAGATATCCCAATAATATGAAACAAAGGAGGATCTATGAATAACCTCTTGACCCCACTATACTCAATTAGTAACTCTCTAGGATAAATGATTATCCAAGAAAGGTTTAATCAAGTATTCACATGAACCCTTATCAAGCTACACAAAATGCATCTTTAAATGCAATTTAACATGAACTATGACGGTCCATAGTAAGCTTAGCCTATTACTTAAGATAGTATAATAAAAACCATACTTCTGATCCATTAAAAATAATAGCAACCATAGTTTGATAAAAATGCGATGAAACTGAACACCCTAGGAGAGATGCTCTAACGTGAACAACTTGTAGAAGCACCCTATTTTCCACCTATGAAACTAATCTAGAAAGGTTTTGACAGTTCTACTACATCATGTCACGACCCAAAATTCTCACATTAGGATGTCATGATGGCACATAATCTCTAAAACTAGGTAAACCTAACATACATTGAGATATAACTAAAATAGCAACTTGCATATCAAACTAAATTGTTAAGCAATCATAATGTTACCCAAACGGTACGACTGTCAAATAACTCTCAAATCTGGTGGAGCAGAGTCATAAGCAATAACACAAGTACACTTAGAATCTCTAAATAAAATACTCCTTTGAATTGATAAAAAATGGTAATACAATCAAAATAAAAATGATTTCGAGGCTTGTGAGAGTCAAACAGGTTCGCCGTTAAGTCTCTAAAGTAATTGATCAAATCACTACTGTCCAGCTACAACGAATGTACCTGGATCTGCACAAAAATGTGAAAAAGCATAAAATGAGTACACCATAACAATACCTAGTAAGTATCAAGCCTAACCTTGGTAGATTAGTGATGAGGTCAAGTCAGGACACCTATTGGATGAAAAGAAAACCTAAACAGAATGTGCTATAATCTAATAATGAAAAAGAAAGTAAATATATAACCATAGAATAGTATGATGATATAAGTCCTGGAACTACCCTAGGTGCACATGAATGCACAGAGAAGGCCCTCACTTGGGTTCTTTGACATCAACTCCGGGATAACAACGGAAATTAAGGAAATAAAGGTGTGATGACCCGTCTCATTTCCTTAAGAATTAATGCCCTAATCCGCTATTAACTGTTTTCCTCGAGTTTATTCTTGCTATTTTGAATTGTCGGAATGTTTGGTTTTGCGTTTATGAGAGTTTCGGGACAGTTAGTCCCTAAAGGAAAGCTTAAGTGTTGGAAAGTTGACCGTAGTTAGAATAGTGTGAAGATGGCCTAGGAATGGAAATCCAATGGTTCTATTAGCTATGTTGGGTGATTTCAGGTTTAGGAGCGTGTTCGTATTGTGTTTTGGAGGTCGGTAGCTAATTTAGGCTTGAACTGACGAAAGGTCAAATTTTGAAGTTTCCAGTTCGATAGTGAGATTTTGATCCGAGGGTTGAAATAGAATTTCGAAGTTGTAGTAGCTTTGTAATATTGAATGTGATGTACGTGCAAAATTTTACATTATTCGGACGAGGTTTGATAGACTTTATGATCGAAAGAGTATTTTTAGAGATTTTGGGATACTTAGGCTTGAATCTGTTGTAAAATAGGTGTTTTGATATTTTTTAGAGCGTTCCGGAGGTTGGGTCAAGTTGAATGAAGCTTTGGGATACTTTGGTAGGTTTGGTAGAGGTCACGGGGGCCTTGGGATGATTTCGAATGGTTGACGGAAGGATTTTTGGAGTTTTGAAGTTGTAGCTTCAGCTATTTTTCTGTCATAACCGCAACTTTGGCTTGGTTCTGGAAGGTACGGAACCACAAAAGCGACTCAGTGGTCGCCGGAGCGGAAATGAGGAAGGGGGACAGGAACCACAGAAGTGGCATAAGGAACCGCACCTCCGTGAGTGCAGATGCAGAATTTGAGGTCGTAGGTGCGAGATTGGCTTTCAAGTGAGAACTGCAGAAGCGGTATCACATATGCGATTAGTGGACCGTAGATGCGGTAATAGCTGGGCAAAAATATGAAATGTCAAGGGTTTACTTTCAAAAGTCGAAAATTCGATTTGGAGCTCGGGAGAGGGCTATTTTGGGAGTAAATTGAAGAAGAGATCACTGGGTAACAATTCTTTAATCCTTTATAGTTATATTCCATCAATCTATAGTTAGTTTCATCTTTTAAATTCGGATTGGAGATGAAAATTAGGAAAAGTTGGAAGAAAGTTCTTAGACCTAAAATTCGACTTTTGATTGGGAATTTGACCTTGGATTTAGATAATTTTGGTATGCATGAACTCGTGAGAACTTGAGGATTCTAAAAATTTATTTTTTTACATGATCCCGAGACGTGGGAACGAGGGGCATTTTGGTTTGTTTTACCTAATTTCGCGTATTAGCTTAGAATTTCCATTTAGAATCAGTTACTTGAAGTGTTATTTACATCATGAAATTGAATGAGATAGATTTGGGCCATTTGGAGTCGAATACTCATGGCAAGAGCGAGGTTTCAGATTGATTATTGAGCCGATTTGAGGTAAGTGGATTTCCTAACCTTGTGTGGGGGACTTTCCCCTTATGATTTTGTATTATTGATAATTGAAATGCCTTGTACGTAAGGTGACGAGTGCATACTTGTGCTAATTATTGGAAATTCGATTTTTCATTAAGTAATTACTAGTATGTTTCTTCCATGTTCTTATTACTTGCACTATTAAGCCTATTGTTAGCTTAGAAAAACATGTCTAAGTGATTTAATTACTTATTTGCTCATACTGCTTTACCTGAATTCTGTTCAGCATGCTAGAATAATCTTACTTTTTTGCCTTCAAATGGAATTTGGCATTTCTATGTATTCGCCTGTTGCTGCTGTGTATTTGCATTGGGATTACGGATGTGGGATTCTGGTAACTCCCCCTTGTCTGTTTACATTTGGGACTACGAATGTGAGATTCCAATAGATCCTCTTGAAAAGTTATATGGAACTGCGAAAATGCACCCAGTACATTCTCCCAGTACAGGGTATTTACTTTTGAGACTACAAAACAGGATTCTGGTAGATCCCCATGCACTATGAGTTTTACTACGGGAAGGATCCCGTGAGATCCATTTGATAGGTATATTTGGGACTATATGAGGGTATTCTGGGAGATCCCCAACTGCTATTTGGTTCTGGACCTTATTTCTTTTCTGTGTTTATCTTGTCTCTGTAATAGTTGTTGTTGCCTTTTATATCGTGTGTTATTTTTCCTGCTGCACTTATTCATAATGTTCTGTTCTATACTGTTGAACTTTATATTTTATTTAACCTCAGTAGGGCCCCGACCTTCCACGTCATTACCCGACCCAGGTTAGGCTTGATACTTATTGAGCACCGCTGTGGTGTACTCATCTCCTTTTTGCGCTTGTTTTTCATGTGCAGATCCAGGTACGTCAACTCAGTCCTACCACCCGTGACGCAAGGTGACTGCTCTAGAAACTTTAAGATATATCTGCCGAGTTCGCAGACCGAGAAGTCCCTTTTATTCTAGCTTTTAAATATTTGCCCTACCATATTTCTTTTCCTTGTTAGATACTCTAGAGTTAGACAATGTTAGATATTCAAAGGCTTGTGGTTCCGTGAGTATTCAGGTTTTTGGATAGTGTATTAGATTCTGATAAGTTGTGTTGTATATGCCGAGCAAAATTTTAAATATGATTTCATTATGTTATTTTCGTCTTTTAGTTATTTCTTCCGCAAGTTTTATTTATTTTACACATTTGTTACTTACCTAGTCGTAGAGATTATGTGTCATCGCGGCAGTTCACAAAGGACGAATTGGGATCGTGACAAAAGGTATCAAAGAGTAAACACATTTTATGAACAACAAGTGATCAAATACCGTAAAATATAAGTGAAACAATGAAGAAAAGATAACGAAGAAAAACTTTCTTTTGGAATTCATGTTTTTGATTGTTCATGGAAGGTACAACAAGAATCACAACCGAGGAACTCACTTCCCAAGTCACAATCATAATCTTCCTTATACCACCGCGTGATCCTTGCATTTACTTTTTTAAAATATTTTTCGAAATAGCTAAATGCATTTTAGACCTCTTATCTCACCAAGTGGCTTCAAGTAATTCCCTAACTAGCAACGCGCATATAAATTACACCTTATCTCACGACATTCATTTCATTATCCATTCTTGTACCATCACATGCATATAAATATCACAACACAATAATTAACTCACACCACGTATTCCTATATGCCACAACATTACGAAATTAACAATAACAATGACACCACAACACATAGCAAACAACTCAACCACAATGCATACAAGAATCATAATAATAACAAAATGAATGAGAAATAACTTCACAAGAAAATATATCTTGATAAATAGCAACTTCAATTTCAATGTATTATTAGATTTTACAACAATAACTCAGAAGTAAGTATTTCCAAAAACTAGCAACATTCACTACAAGTGCATAACATAAGTTTAACTACGAAAGAATATAATGCATGAGAACCACTCAATAACGGAAAGGATAAAATGTAGCATCAACTATAATAAGTGAGTATAAATGTAACTTTGACATGTGAGTCTAAAACATGTAAGAATAACAATTAAAGTATGTAATAATAGGATTTACGACAACAGATAGAACAACAAATAATAACTTCTTTGAAGTGCTTATAAGTATCGTTAGAGTCTAAGCCAGTCAAATAATACATATAAGCCCGATTATACACTCGTCACCTCGCGATGCTAGTGTTCGCAATTGCGATACCTAAGACTCCAGCACACCAACAACCTGTAATTGGGTCAAACCTTTCCGAAATACGTCTGAAACTCACCTGAGCCATCGGGACTCCAAACCAAGCATTCATACAAGTCTAAAAATATCATACAAACTTTCTCACGTAATCAAATTACAAAAATAACTTCTTGAACTACGAATCGGACAATAAAACACAGAAATTCCAAAAGAAAGCTTAAGAACAGCTAAAATTACAACCAAACGCCCAATTCCTATCAAACTAATTCCAAATGATATCAAATTTTGCAGACAATTTCCAAATAGAAAAACAGACCTATTCCAAGCCCCAAATCTAAATTTTGAATCCGATATACAAAATTCAACCTACGGTCAACCTTGAAAAAATTTCTAGACATCAAATTGCTAAGTTTAAACAAATAAATCTAATCAACCTAGGGACCTCCGAGTTCGATTCCGGAAATACGCCTAGATCCAAATTCATGATACGAACCTATCGGAGGAATAAAAATACCATTCCCGGATCAGTTTCACAAAAGTCAAACTTTGGTCAACATATTAAACTTAGAACTCTAATCCGAAAACCAAAAGGGTCTAAATAACCTCAAAACCTTCTCGAAAAACTAACCAACCATGCATGTCATAAAACAATGAATACACATGTGTGAGGTATCTAAAGGAGAAACAAGGCTCAAATACACAAAATGACCAGTCAGGTCATTACATATCCCCTCTCTTATACAAATATTCGTTCTTGAACGTGCACAGCGACATACATTAAGTGAATAAAAGGAGATGATAAAGACTCCAGATGTCATGCTCGGTCTCCTAGGTCGCCTCCTCGACCGGATAACACCTCTGCTAAACCTTCACTGAAACAATATTCTTTAACTTGAACTTTCGGACCTGCCTATCCAAGATGGCCATCGACTCCTCAACATAAGTCAAATCTTTGTCCAGTTGGATTGGATAAATCTATTACATGGAACCGATCACCATAATTCTTTTGGAGAATGAACACATGGAACACCAGGTGAACTGCCGATCATCTGGGTGGCAATGCAAGTCTGTAGGCCACCTCATCAACTCTCTCAAGGATTTCAAAAGGACCAATACCTAGGGCTCAACTTTCCCTTCTTCATGAACCACATAACACCCTTCATGGGTGAAACTTACAGCAGAACCCTCTCTCCCACCATAAATGCTGCATCATGAGCCTTCTGATTAACATAGCTCTTTTGTCTAGACTGTGTTGTATGAAAGGTCCTAAATCAACTTGACTTTCTCCAAGGCATATCGAACCAAATCAATGCCAAACAATCTAGCCTCTCCCGGCTCAAACTAACCAGCTGGAGAACTACACTATCTCATATATAAGGCCTTATAAGGAGCCATCTAAATACTCGATTATTATTTGTTATTATAGGTGAACTCTACAATAACAACAACAACAACCCAATAAAATCCCACATAGTGGGATCCGGGGAGGGTAATGTATACGCAGACCTTACCCTTGCCCCGATCAGGGCGGAGAGGTTGTCTCCAGTAGACCCTCGGCTCAGTAAGATTTTAAAAAGTAAAAAAAGGAGAGAATTCATTAGTAGCTCCAGTAGAAAGAATAATAGTAACAGAAACATAAAAACCGAAAGATGAATGACATTCAATAACAGTAACTATAATGTAACGCTTGGGGCTAATATAAACAACAAGAATAATATGAGACCAACATAAAACTACAAGCTATCTAAGACCAACCCTAATGCAATCCTCCCTCACCCCCATAATAAAGTAAGGAAAGCTTTACTACCCCTATCCTACAGTCCTAATGCTTGAACTCCAGGCCTTCCTATCAAGGGCCACGTCCTCGGAAATGTACACTAGTGCCATGTCATGCCTGTTCACCTCTCTCGAATACTTCTTAGGTCTCCCTCTACCTCTTCTTAAACCCACCACGACCAACCACTCACACCTCCTCACCGGTGCATCGAGGCTTCTCCTCTGCACGTGCCAGAACCATTCGAGCCTCGCTTCCCGCATCTTGTCATCAGCAGGGGCAAAGCCCATCTTCTTCCTAATATCTTCATTCCTAATTTTATGTATCCTCGTGTGCCTGCACATAAACCTCAGAATCCGCATATCTTCTACTTTTATCCTGTCGATATGGTTCTTAACCGGCCAACACTCTGCCATATACAACATGGTCGGTCTAACTATAGCTCTATAAAAATTACCTTTGAGTATTGGTGGCACTGTCTTTTCACCCAAGACTCCAGATGCAAGCCTCCATTTCATCTAGCCTGCCCTTATGCGGTGAGCGGCGTCCTCAACAATTTTTTTGCCCCCCTGAATCATTGACCCAAGGTACTTGAAGCTATCTCTCTTGGGGATGACCTGTAGCCCAAGCCTCACGTCCCTGACTACATTCCTTAACTTTGTGCTAAACTTGCATTCCAGGTACTCTGTCTTAGACTTGCTCAATTTGAAACCCTTAGACTCGAGAGTCTGTCTTCAAACCTCCAATCTCTCGTTAACACCGGCCCTCATCTCATCAATTAGAACTATGTCATAAGCAAATAACATGCACCATGGCACCTCCCCTTGAATATGGTATGTCGAAGGATTCATCACCAAAGCAAAAAAAAAATGGACTAAGCGTTGAGCCTTGGTGTAATCCTATAACAATCGAGAAATGCTCTGAGTCGCCTTCCACAGTCCTAACCTTAGTCTTTTCTCCATCATACATGTCCTTGTAGGTGAACTCTGCAAATAGTAAAAACTAATTCCATGAATCCACGAGATCTATAGCACATGTACGTAGCATATCCTCCAATATCTGAATGGTGTGCTCAGATTACCCGTCCGTCTGGGGGTAAAATGTCGTACTCAACTCAACATGTGTGTGCAACTCATGATATAGAGCTCTCTAGAAATATGTGAACTGTGTGCCTTGAATGAAGTTAATGGACAACACCACACCATGAAGACGATCAATATCTCAAATATAGATCAGAGCTAGCTGCTCTGATGAATAGGTAGTCACCATCGGAATAAAATATGCCGAATTTTTCAATCTATCCACAATAGCCCATACTACGTCAAATTTCTTCAATGTTTCCCAACAACAAAATTCAAGGTAACACGCTCCTACCTCGGCTCGAAAATCTCAAGCCTTTGAAGCAAATCACTAGGCCTCTTGTTGATTCCTAATTTTTCCCTACATATTTTTATTCTCAAAATATTCTCAAAACATATTATATATAAGAATCCACAAAGGTTTTGGTATTTTTTAATATTTTTAAGAATTTTTAAATCAATTTATGGACTATTTTTGAACTATAAATCCAATAATTATTCCCAAAATTTGTTATATTAGTGAATAATTTATCTTATTCTCTTATTTAGCTTAAAATATAATTTACATGATTTTTACATAATTTTACAAGTTCATTTTATATCTCTAAACAAAAAATGCATGAAATTATAATTTTAGCCTATCTCTCGATTTAATATATTTTTAAATCATAAAATTATTTATAATATTTTTAAATTAATATTTATGCATTTTTTATTAGCTCAATATTTTAAATTTGATTTTGAACATCGTTTTACTATTTTTATAAAATCAAATGGAGAAAAGTGGTTGTTTCAATTATAGCCTATTTCTTCTTTCAATTATAGACTAATTTCGCCCATAATATGACCCCCAAAATTAATCCCAATCATGACCCAATTACAAAAATACACGACCCAAACCCATTCGAACCAACCCACCCCGACCCCCATTTTAAATCGTGGTCGTTGATCATTTTGATCAACGGTCTACGATTAACCTTTTTTTTAACATACCAACACCTAAATCATTTTCCAAATCTGCCGACCTTTCATCCCCTTCGTCCCCAAATTCTCTCAACCCATATCCAACCCCTAGCATTCTTTGGTTGATTTCCGACCTTATCTCACCCGAAAATATGGCCACAAGCCTTGTGCAACCTGTACTCACCCCCCACTCCCTTCTATGGCTCCTTTGTTCATCGACCGAGGCCAGACCTTGAAGGTCTCTGGTTTATTGAACTTCCAATTTGAGTTCTTTGGCTATTTTCGGCCTCTCTCTAGTGATCCCTAGCCTTGTGAGTCTATTTACGACTCAAGACCAGTCCATTCCAGGCCTTTCTCATTTTTCTATGGTTTCTCTGAAGCCCTAAGCTTCGAGGTTTTCTTCCTCATTTTCTATAAGATCTGCTTCAGATCTATGAATGCTAAGTGTTTTTCCACGTTTTGTCATTTTTTTACCTTTCAAAACTGTCTGTCTTCCTAAAACTTGGGTTTCTCCGATTTTTCTTTTTTAACTACTCTACTGTGATTTCTTTGCTTTTTCTATGACTTTTGGATGATTCACCTATGATTCCATGTTATTTTTCACCAAGGGTTTCTTCGATTTTCTTTTTTTTTAAATTTCTCTACTGGGATTTCTTTATTTCTTGCTATGGCTTTTGAATGTTTTCCTTTACCTAGGCTTTCTGGTAACTCTCTACTGTATTTTGCTTTTACGAGTATTTGTATTCTCTCTAAGTTTGTTTACCTGAGTATTCTTTTGCTTTCTTGTTTACACGTGAAATGTTAGGAAACCCTAGACTTTGGGGTTTTCGACTTTATGTGTGTTGCTTATCTGATTCTGAAACCCTAACTGTTTGAGTTTCTTTCATGCTTCGAATTTCTTGCTAAGTTTTGCAAGAATTTTAATTCGTTTCATTTCTATGCTTTTCTTCTTTGTGATTATGTGACTATTATGTCAATCCTAGCCTCGCCTGCTTGAATTTGTGCATCTCTTTATAAGTCATATTTTTCTTTCAAATAACCCTAACTTTTGGGGTTTTGATTTTTTTACAAACTTATTTGATTCTCTAACTTAGACTTGTTTTCGGGCTGCATTTAAATACCTGTTTCCTTGATTGCCTGTGTGATTGATGATTCAGTTTACCTTATTTGTTAAAACGTGTGTATTTCAAATAAATAAACCTATATGTATTTACCCTCTATTTTACAACCCATTCTTGATTTCCTTCCCATATTTGGAACTTTGTTTATTTATCCTAAGTCCGACTCCCTTAATTAAAGGGAATTCATTCCCTAATTGATTTTGATTGATACTAATTTATTTTTTCCTGCCTTACTTGCTGCTTATTTTTGAACTATAAAAACCCCCACCCCTTTACTTCAGACAAGGAACAATCTCATAAGTTCATACTATATACTCTCTCTTCTCCTCTCTAATCTTCTCGGCTACTAAGTTCTCTGTTACTAAGTTCTCTGCTACTTGTGTTAGCCGACTGAAATCCAAAGCTAACTCTAGGGTCCTGCTATTTCTGTTTGTTTTGCTGTTTAAACTTGTAACTGGTATGTCCATGATTTAAATACCACCTCCAATCTATGTGTTTATTTACGCTTCTCATGTGTCTGATTATGCTCTATCTCCTTACATTATGCAATTGAACTTCAGCATGTTACCTCCTACCACATTCCCATGTGTTTAATTCTGCTATATTTGTTATAAGTACTTCCCTGTACACCCCTTTCCCCAAGTCCCTTCTGTTTAACCCTGTTCTATTTTTGTGCAAATTCTTTTATATTGATCCCTTTCCCTGACCCCTTTTGTATGTGAGTATTGTTTTGGACTAGAGTGGTACCCTATTGCAACCTTTAGTTCAGAACCAGGTTGTTCTAAACCTCTACTCAAATCAGTCCAATTCCCTTACTCCATTTATGTGTTGAGCCTGACTCAGGCCTGGTAGTTTCCTAGTCACCATCCAGGCCTAAGTCTGACATTCTCAAGTCTACTCTTTATGGGTCAGGGGTGTGCCAGTCTTACCCATGGCTGGGTATGACCACCCCTTACTTGGCTTTTCCTCAAATCCCCTTCACTTTACACTCCTTCTTAGTCTTTTAAGTTCTGTCTCCCCTCTGTGGTAAGCTATGCCTTAGGACCCTTGAGCTCCCTCTGTTATTGGATGCCTTAGGGCCGGTACTTCCACACTGCACTATTCTGTTATTCTATGTTATTCTGGGTGTTAAGCACTGCCGGGAGTCCGTGAGATTCCTTGGAACTTTGAATATACCTTGAGTTTGAGAAGGCCTTGGAATCTGGAATTCGAATTTGGTAAAACGCATGGGTTGGACATTAAGGTTGCTTTGAGCTTCTTCGAGCCTGTTGTAGTTCTGATGTATTTATCTTTTTTCCTCTAGTCCTTTCTTTCAGATCTTGTAATAATTTGTAAAAAAGAACTCGGGGTTATTAGTGAAAGGGTGTGGGAAGGGCTTTACTATTCCTGCATAAGTCAAAGGGTATAAACCATGTTCATAGGGCTCTATGTCAAAAGCATATAGAAATCCTACCTATAAGACTTGCATATTTTGTACTTAAAAGCGCGTAGAAATCCTGCCTATAGGGCTTGCATATTTTGTACTTAAAAGAATGTAGAAATCCTTCCTATAGGACTTGCATATTTTGTACTGAAAAATATATTGAAATCCTGCCTATAGGATTGCATACGCTACAGGAAAACTGTACGGTTAAACGTTCAATTATTCATCAATTCCTTAACAGCCTTTAAAATCAGAAGTAATAGACATCATGCCTATAGGGTTAACCGTAAACTCGCCTTATTCGCTTAATTAATAACAGTCAGTCATCTGAGCTTTAATGTTTTCCTGAAAATAATGTTTTTCGCGAACTGTTAGCTGTGCATGCCTGTTAACGTCTCAAGTCTGTGTTTTTCTGCCTTATAAAACAAATTCTGCCCAAATGATTTTTGTTCTCTGAAATAGTCTTTAAAATAAAGTTCCGCCCAAAGTATTTTCTCTGAAACAATCTTTTAAAATAATCTGCCTTCTCAAATGCTTTTGTTTTTGGGGTTTTCGACTTTATGTGTAAGTCATGCTAAACTAAGTGATGTTTGTAGGGGTTTATGTGCAGCCTTTTATATGTTTGTTTGCTTCCCTTTATATGCTATATGTTCTTGATTGACGCCTTAGTATTTTTTTACCATTAAACTCCATATATGCCCTATCCTTTTCTCCCCTTTTAGGATTAGTAGTCCAAATACCCGTGGACTGATAGGCCAGGACGGGTATTAGCATGCAATAAGTAAACGAGACTAAATGCATTTAATACCTTAACGGGGTGGGAAGGGTAGAATATGGAGATGATGATGATGCGATAATATCATGAAGCAGCCCCTTTTTGGGAATATGTGCGGGATATTGCATCGAATGATCCATATTATAGTTAAACCTAGGACCTTCCTTACTTTCTCTTCCTTTATTTAAATGCTTTCTTTAAACTAAAATTCCCTTTTATTTGTGTTATCCTTTTTTTCCAACTTACTTGTATTCTTTATATGCAAACTTTGCTTATCTATTTCTATGCTTTTTAAAGTCACATGTAGGCAAGGACGAGAACCAAACTAGTAGATCTTGAGGGGTGCCTAACACCTTCGCCTCGAGATAATGTCAAGACCTTAGTCGAACTCTGATTTTCCTTCAAAAATCTTGTTTTCTTCTTAAAGTTTCCTAATATACAATAATAATTAGGTGGCGACTCTTCAAACTCCATAGCTCAATTCCCCAAAAGGGGATAAGAGTTGTTTTGACCATAATGTCGTAAAACCGATTTTGCCTTTGGGGAGAAAAAGGGGGCGTCGACACCTCTAATGCCCGTACTTGACATGCTGATAGTTTAAGCATTGAGCCACATAATCATCTATATCTTTCTTTGTCTTTCCAACCAATAGTACTGCCTCAAATCCTAATACATTTTAGCAGCACCAGGATGAACGGAATAATACAAACTATGGGCCTCCTCAAGGATCAACACATGCATCCCATCCATATTGGGCACACATATCAAGCCTTGAGAAATACTCCATTATCTCCAATGAAAATCTCATTGGCATCGTCCTGCTATACCGTATCCTTAAGGAAAAATAAATGGGGGTTGTCACTCTGATGCGCTCATCCAAAGAAGACCGAGAAACCACGCAAGCAAGAACCCGACTAGGCTCTGAAACATCCAATCTCACAGTTTGATTGGCTAAAATCTAAACATCCATGGCTAGAGGCCTTTCTGATGCCGGTAAAGTTCTAATTTGAATATTTCACTAGAAAAGCATCTGTTTTAGAGACTCCACACCTATTTGATGCTCCAAGAATATTTGAGACTCTATGTATGATTATAGACCCGTTCGAGGACAAATATTAGTTTAAGACGAGGAGGATGTAATGACCAACCAGTCATTTTGAGTATTATAGACTTGTTTCCCCTTTGTTTGTTCTGGGGATACTTCAAAATAAATTGGGACACTTAGTCACAGGGGAGGAAGCCTAAGTT
Organism: Nicotiana benthamiana; assembly: GCA_034376525.1. Classification (NCBI taxonomy): domain Eukaryota; kingdom Viridiplantae; phylum Streptophyta; class Magnoliopsida; order Solanales; family Solanaceae; genus Nicotiana; species Nicotiana benthamiana. Next base: position 53,142,409 of record CM067338.1, on the reverse strand, counting down.
GAAAGAGTTGACCGGATATTGACTATTGTGTCAATGACTCGGAAATGGTGCTTTAATGGTTTTGATAACTCCGTATAGTTATTTTAGACTTAGGAATATATCCAGAAATTGGTTTTTAGGTTCGTAGATTATTTTGGCTTGAATTGGTGAAAGTTATAAAAGTTGACGTTTAGAGAGCTGAGAAGTTTGATCGAGAGTTAACTTTGTTATTACTGGGCTCAAATTTTTGTTCGGAAAATTGGAATAGGTTTTATGTGTCATTTATGACTTGTATACAAAATTTAAGGTCAATCAAATTCGGTTTGATATGTTTTGACATTAGTTTCAGAAGTTAGAAGTTCATAAGTCCATAAGGCTTGAATAGATGTGTGAATTGTGGTTTTATTGTTTTTTTATATGATTTGAGGCTTTGAGCAAGTTTGAATGATGTTTTAGGACTTTCTGGTATATTTGGTTGAGGTCCTGGGAGCGTCGGGTGTGATTCGAATCATGTTTGGCGCATTTTGGAACTTTGAAGAATTGATGATTTTCTGTTACTATCTCCCTCATACGCAATCACGAGTGGGATATCGTGAAGTGTTTTTTGGCGACTAGTGGAAGATTGTTCTATGCGATCGTGAGAAGAGGTCTTCCATTGTGAAGCTTTTGAATTTAATGAATCACACATATGTTTGGGTCATGCCTGCGAATAATAAAGGAGGAGGATGGGAGTCCACATAATTTTTTCTTTGCGATAGCGTGAAGGGTTTTGTGATCGCCTAGTTTGAGGAGTCTGTAAATCGCATTCGCACGTCAAGTCCTGCATTCATGGAGAGTTAATTTAGTAGCTTGTGAATTTGTGTTTCGCTATGGCGAAGAAGAGAACCTGAGTAGAATATAAGATTCAAAAACGAGAATTAGATTATATTTCCTAATTGGACTTTAGGAGCTCGGATTGAGGCAATTCTCGGAGGGATTTTCAAGGAATTGATTAGGATAAGTGATTATAGCTTGGATTTGGTTAATATACATGAATCTATAATGGGAAAAAGGTCATTATTATCCATGTACTATTGTAAATAGTACATGTTTGTCCTCCATTTCACTTTACGTCCAAAACCCGCCCTACCATGAACGAACTTGACGGAACTTCCCCTAACCCTAACCGAGGACCAATGTGGCCACTAACCCACTCTATTTTTTCCATGTCAGTTGTGAAACACTTATTTACTCAATATAAGAAAATAATGCATAACCGAACACAAATTTTGGTATGAAAAAAGAAGAACTTATGGATCAGTAACTTAGAAATTCTAGATGTTGTTAAAAGCCATATAAGTCGAAGCAAGAAAATAAAACGTTTGTCGAAATCTGGCTAGAGTTGGGTCAAACACCTTCTCTAGCATCTTTTTTCTTTTATTCCATCACATTTCATGTGAAATACTCTCCCCCAAGAACAAAAAAGGTTAGTATCCGGCCACTAGAATCCGACAAATGCATAGGAGCAGCTCCGCGTGACCCCATCCTAATTTTTAAGTTGTATTTTTCTTAATATTTTTCTTTTTCAGTTTACAGGCATACACCAACCTCCAAGATCTAAACTTTTGTAGTCAAATTAAACCATGTTTCATGGATCTAGACTAACTGTTGGGTTTAGCTAGGAGACAGGGAAGCATTCAGTTCAGACTTTACATAGAAGTTAGAAAACGAAAAGTTAATCAAAAAGAATTTGAAATTCTTTCTTGCTTCCAACTAATCGAGTGAAAAAAATAAAAATTGGAGCTTCAAATGGGAAGAATAACACTGATGTTTATAGATTTAAAATAAAAAGTATCATTGAAGGATTTGTAAGAATACTTAAGAATATGAAATGTGTATTCTAATTTAATGAAGATTAAGCAAAGTGTTATCTTGGAATTTGTTGAGTATATTAGTCCTGAGAAGTTATGGATGCAACTTGAGTCAGTTTGATGAAAAAGTTGGCCTAATTTGAATTGAAAAATTTGAAGCAAAGATGAAGAACTTATAGAAGAAGAAGAAGTAGGGAGCGCAGAGAGGCTGGGGTTGGGGGATATGATTTGTTTAATTGAGTAAATAAGTGAATTGGAAGCTAACTTGGAAAAAATAAAGTGAGATTGGAAGCTGACATGGAAAAAAATAAAGTGAGTTAGCTGCCATATTGGCCATCCGTTAGGGTTAGGGATATTTTGTCATGACCCAAACACCACTTTGGTCGTGATGGTGCCTCTTGTGAAAACAAGGCCAGCCAACCAAAGTTAATTCCTTTTTCAAAGTAGATAAACATGAATAAACAATTTTAAAGATGTAACATTATTTAACGGAAATTCAACCCAAACACAACCCAAACTGGGGTGTCACAAGTCACGAGCATCTTAAAGAGACTTAATACATCTACAAGGCCAGTAGTATACGTTATGGAATTTAAAATAAAAAGGTAGAAAATCCGGTGCCGCTGACGCTGGCAGTCACCTTGCTCAGCTATGGTATAAAATCTTCAATCAGCTCAAAACCCGCTACCGAGTGAACAATTACCTGCATTTGCATACGAGGTATAGGAAGTAAAATGAGTACTCCAACTCAGTAAGTAATAAAAGTAAATAACAACTAAGTTTTAAAACATTACGTATAACATATCATCATGCTGTATAGAAGCAGAGAAAGAACCTTTTTGAGAAAAGTAGTGAAGCTATGAAATCTTTAAAGAAACATTTAGCTTATTTTAAAGACACTTTTAAAAATGCCCTTTTCAACAGTAATCCAAATGAATGGAGTAGCAATAGTGCAGATATGCACAGAAATCGGCCTGTCGGGCCCAACACTCAGTGATTAGATAATACCAAAACAACAAGTAAGATTTCAAGAATTAGGACAAACAACACCATAATGAACAAATGCATGAATGCAATGCAACACATAGAACGATACACTCAAGTACCCGCTGCGGCGTGCAACCTGATCCATTTAACGTACAGATTTTGGAGGAGCTCCTATAGCCCTAGCGCAATATCAAGCCATTTCATGGCATCAACCAGGCTCTTGTCCTCAATATCAATATAGTCTACCAGGCTCTCGGCCTCAATCTCAATATAAAACTGCTGCGGTGCGCAACCCGATCCATGCTCAGTCAAGAAATTATAATAAGCCCCTGGGAAATTTGTAAAATAGTGGTTTTTAGCCCAAAATATTAGTTATAAATATCTTTTAAGTTTTCGAATCTTAGAAAGATGGCTGAGTTTGAAAAACAATATTTAAAACCTTGGACTAAGGTCAAATGATATGCAATATATGCGAAAACAGAGATATCAATCCCTGAAGGATTCAAATGGTTGCACGAAGCCCAAATATAACAATTAAATCCAAGAAGAATGGTTATCAAATAAGTCCTATTCAAAAACACAGTAGAAACATCTCCCGGGATGGACCACGTCACAATCCCCAATAACAAACGACCCCACACTCATACTAGAGCGCGTGTCTCACCTCAATATAGCACTATGATGTGCAATCTGGGGTTTCAAACTCTCAGGATATCATTTACAAGCATTACTCACCTCGATCCGGCGAAATATCTAGCTCGCAATGCTTTGCCTCTCGAGTCAGCCTTCACGAGTATCAAATCTAACCAAAACCACAATGAATACGTCACAATATGTTGTAGGAACAAAACCCAATTGAAAAAAACAATCAATAACGAGCATAAATCCCGAAATTACCAAAACTTGAGCCCCGGGCCCACTTCTCAAAACTCAGAAACTCTTATACCAAAGGATTCCTCATCTCGCCAATAGTCTATACATATCAAAATCACAAGAATCGGAGTCAATTTGACCCCTCAAATCCCTATTTTTAACTCTCTTAAGTTCAAGCCCTAAATCACCATTTTTGACCTTTAATTCCTAGATTATTCAGTCTAAATCCATGTTTTTCACGATAAAATCCTATTCTTAGTCCAAGGATCCATACCTGATTAAAGACCTCAAAACCCTCTACAAAATTGCTACAAAGCTCTCCAAGTTCGAAGTCCAAAATATTGTTCATTCAAAAATTCGTGAAGGAGACTATTTAATTTAACTACCTAGGCAATTCCACTTCTACGGTAAAACTGTCGCTTCTGCGATTTCCGCATATGCGGTCTACGTCCGCTTCTTTGAACGTTCACTTAAGGACCTTGATCGCTTATGCGGCCCAAATTGTGCACTAGCGGGGACGCCTATGCGGTCCTAATTTCCGCTTCTGCTGAACCTGCCATGGACTAACTTTCCGCCTTGCGTCTCTCCGCTCGCTTCTGCGAGACCGCACCTGTGGTCCCATTTACCCCGGACTCTTCGTTTAACTACCTGAACTTACCTCGAGGCCCCCGGGACCTCAACCAAAACACAGACATGGTCCAATACCCTATTCGGATTATTTTCAATCGTAAAATACATCCAACAACACAAAAATCCTCGATTCTCATCAATCTGAACCCTAAGTTCTTCAAATTCTCCCGAAACTCGCATTCGATCAAAACCCAAACAAATCACTTCCGAATCATCTGAAATTATGCAAATACATACCAAATCACCTAACGAAGCTACTATAACTCTCGGATTCCATTCCGACCCTCAGATCAAAATCTTACCTACCAACCGGATATCGCCAAAATGCTAACTTCGCTAATTCAATCCTTATTCTACACCGGACCTCCAAATTCACTTTCTATCACACTCCTACATCACCAATCTCACCCAAAAGATAGCCAAATAACCGCAAATCATATCCGAGCCCTCTAACACACCAAATGCTGGTAATGATACATGAAAAAGCATAACATGGGGAAAATGGGGCTGTAACACATAAGACGACGGGTTGGGTTGTCACATCCTCCCCAACTTAAAAAAACGCTCGTCCTCGAGCGTACCCAGAGTTGTCCTGGAAGCCTACCATTAGCCTAATGACCTTACCAAGCATACGCCGGGGGGTGATCCCACATCACTCTATCTCGCATAGGTCCGATAACGCAACATAACTGAAATTTCCCAATCCATCTAGTCCATAAACCATATAACCAAATTGCACCTTTCAAAATCATGAACATGATCAAAATCTCACATTTATACTCACAATAAGCCCAAAATAGCTGTAATAACCCTAAATCATATGATACTACATAACCCAAACACTCGAAATGATAACTCATATTCACAGTAGTTGCTTACAGCACTTGAATACCGGTAGAAAACCTCTTATTAATTAAGGTCTTATTTCAACACTTTCATATATTTCCAATGATAAATGAAACACACAATAAACTGTAATCATTTTCAGATCAACCATTCATGAAGACACTTTCCCTCTGACTAATACCACAGTAGATTCCGAGCCGAACCTTGATATTATCCTTCAAACAAGCTGAAATCAAATACGTTTGTATTCATTAGTGACCCCAACGATTACCTCGAATCCCCCACACCACTCTGGTGATATGACACCTTAATACAGCCTGATCCTTAACTTGCATAATACGCACCAATAAGAAACGGTTTGAACATACTCAAATCATGAAAAATGGCTCAAACGAAAGACCTGTACCTCAAGTTCATCAGTACCATCATAACACAAGGCTGAGAACCTATCTCACATCATAGAAGTAGAACACCTGAATCTACCCCAAAAGGTCATATCTCCACGTGGCCTCGCTACAATGTGCGATCCTTCCAAACACTGGTACACATGAAACACCTCAAGTCACTATGCTCAAAATCAACATCCACACACAATTTGATGTTTCGAACCAAAGCAATTCATTACACCCACGATGAAACAAATAACATACGCCACGCAACCCAATAGGTCATAAACAATACTTTATTTACCGAGCAACACCCAATTACTCTTCCTCCTCGACATTCACCATGAATCCCCAACAGAACTGCACCACATGTGCCCATAACCAACAAATCATAATGTATCAAAACACCAAAAAGTAAATCATAGCTCTCCTCAGATCACTAACAAGCTCAATAACGATCAAATCAACCTATCCCTCAACAATACAATTCGGGGCCAACCAAGCCAAACACATATCCAGATCAGCCTATAACCGAACTCATTACTAAGAAAGCCAAAAGCTTCTTCTTCCACTACTATTACTCCTGTCGGAGCCGTACGATACGGTGCCCGGCACCAAATCAATACCGTAATCCACAACTTCACCCGAAAACATGCCCGGCCACAAGAAACACATTCGAAAAGTCCCTCAACACCAGAACTGAATCAACGATAGCAACTTCTGCACTGACATCTATCATGAAGGCCCAATTAATAAATAAATCCTTCCCAGCCATCCACTGGTTCTTCGAAACATAAACCACTTTACTAGAACATAGTCTAACGTACATCGCCAGTCACCCTGTGGCATTTCTTGCATAGCACATAACGCAATAATCCAAAATAACCCAATACGTAGAAAACCAGTCTAAACCCCAATATCATTCCTAGAACCTGCCATACCAAATAAAGAATGATCCATTCGGTCCTCCAGATCCCGATAGCCGTTACACGGTGCAGTTACACCCGATCCATAATAACAAAATAGCCTGAATATGAGAACTTCCATCTCCAACTCCAAATAGCACATGAATCATAGTACCAAATCATAGTTTTGTCGTCTGAAAGCACACCACACCTTAATACCTAATAATTCCACGATAGATACTATAAAATTTCCTTGTACCACCACGACAACCCTAATATCACCATTCGATCTATCAAGAAAGTGTCGCAATACCACCGAAGTGCCATCCATTTAAATCACATTGCCCTTTTTCTAAAACATAATCTCTTCTCAAATTGCTACCAATTAGCAATACCATTTCCTTAATCATCTGAGCCTTCCGCTGCATAAGATTTTTATGAACTTCCTTTCTGAACTGAACTGCAACCTAACACATGCAAGTCTTGGTCCTCTGCAACATACCGCATATAACATACCATCAGAGGATACATGAAAACTGTAGCTCCCTTCCAAGCCACAAACATCTATGCACTCAACTAGTCAAGGGCTTTCTATTAGCCCCATCTAGAACAAAAACCATCATACATCCCATGCTCCGCATACCCATAGAAAATATACGTCTCCAAATCTCGATAAAACCCAACAAGAGCTCTTCCAACTCCATTTGCACCAATTAAACCACCAGGATTAAATCCTTCTAGCTAGACCAAGCTAAGTAAGCCGTCGAAACCCAAGAGCATTGCTACAAATACTTGCACGAACTCATTACCTCAAATGCACATAAAGAATAAATCATACCCTTACCATGTCGCTCCGATCTACTACCAAGGTAATCCAACTATCTAAATTTCTTTTGATTCGTCCTCAACTTGATATCACCTCTTGCTGTAGCACCTCAATTCCTCGACCCAGGCTTACCATACGAGACCCAATCGCAAAACCACATTGTTTGAGGCCCATAAGTCGTCGAACACTCTCTCAACTATTCCTAGAAATACCACATTCCCGAATTCTTTACTACGAAGAATGTTCTGCGAATTTAAATCTGTTACCTTTACATTTCCTGAAACTGATATTTAGAATCCCACGGTTAATATTAGAAATACCACAAATCTGGACCTATTCTAATGAAAACACCATTTCTAAACACACATGCAACTTTAGAATACTCAATTATTCCCTGTAGAATCTATAACACATTCGAGCCATCTTCGCATGTAATTTTCTCTTATTCACTACAATTCACCTGACCTAGCAAAAAGAATCATCTGTGCCTTATTTGCACTCCAATACCGCAGAATGAAATCCTTATCCCATTACAACCAAGCAACTTCTTGCTCTAAGTACCGAGCATTCTTTGCCCAAAAACAACTGTAGATAGTCCGCAATTCTCATACCCTATGAAGCATAATATAACCCTGGTAAAAAACTTTCTTTACTCTTACCGTAGCTAACTCGCTCACAAGCCGCAAGCTGGAACCAACCTAACACATAACTGTACAATTAGCTAATCAATAGCAAGCTCCCCATTTTGGCTCAAAGCCATAAATAGAGATACACTTAATATATCATAACACCTTTGCTCTATTGATGCCACAATACCATAGTGATATTAAACTCGAATCATTTATAAGTTTTTGAAACTCATATCGTCTGGTAATGTAAACCTTCTGCATATCTCACATCAATTCACGCAACAGTGAAACCTACTCTCTTAAGCGACCCAAAATTTCAAATTCAGCATGTACTCATTAATTACACATGAGATCTTCTAACATAAACATAAGGATCCCGCCACTTCAGAACACTACGCAGGAGATAACCCACCTACTTCGCCTTAATACAACATTTCTGCACACCTTCCACCGACATACACATTACTCAGTCATTTAGTATTCCTAAGTCTGAACTCATATCGCAACGTGCAATATACCCCACTCCCAACTAGGAGACTTGAAAAGATTCTTCACACGCACATAACTCGGAGCTACACCTCTAATCACAATGGAAATAATACACTTATAAGTCCATCTATTATCTAGAAAATCTTCCTCAACTCTTCATGTTATATAGAAACATCATGCAGTGCTAACATACTCATCACAAAGCTATCCAGCCGTCATTCCCACTAATAGGGGCAATATCGAACATATAAGTTCTAAATATTTTCTCACGCAATCCGCACCTTGGTGCTTAAGCCACAGGCAAAGGTCCGACTTAAAGTCCTTCAGGCTGGCCCAACATCAATTCAGAGAGATCACGCCTCGCCCCTCGATCGAGGAATCTCAAGCCATCAAGGAGCATATGATACTAAGCACACACGCGCACATGCGAACTCGTGGAATTAATTTTAAAAGTTTCTTTTCAAGCTGAATCAAGGACGCATGATAATATTTCAAGTATGTGAAGTTTTCCTAAAAGGTTCTACAGCCTCTCGAGGATAAATACAGATGTCTCTGTGCCGATCCATGAGACTCTACTAAACTAGCTCATAATGCATGAGACCTAGAAACCTAGGCTCTAATATCAAATTGTCACGACCCAAACACCGCTTCGGTCGTGATGGCGCCTCTCGTGAAGACAAGGCCTGCCAACCAATCATAATTTCCTTTTTCAAAGTAGATAAATATGAATAAACAATTTTAAAGATGATTTAATAACATTATTTAACGGAAATTCAATCCAAACACAACTAAAACCGGGGTGTTACAAGTCACGATCATCTAAAAGAGACTAATACATCTACAACGCCAGTAGTATCAGTATTGAATTTATAATAAAAAGCTAGGAAATACGGTGCCACGGACGTAGGTGGTCACCTTGCTCAGCTATGATAGAAAATCTTTAATCAGCACAAAACCCGCTACCGGGCGAACATTTACCTACATCTGCACAGGAGGTGGAGGGAATAAAGTGAGTACTCCAACTCAGTGAGTAATAAAAGTAAATAACAACTGAGTGGTAAGAAATCACGTATAACATATCATCGTGTTGTTTAGAAGTAGATAAAGAAACCGTTTTTGAGAAAAGCAGTGAAGCTATGAAATCTTTAAAGAAACGTTTAACTCAGTTTAAAGACATTTTTTAAAATGCCCTTTTCAACAGTTACGCAAATGAATGCACTAGCAATAGTGTAAATAAGTATAGAAATCCGCCCCTCGGGCCCAACACTCAGTGATCATACTGTACCAGAACAAAAGGTAAAGATTTCAAGGATTAGCACAAATAACAAATAATGAACAAATGCATAAATGCAATTCAACACTGTTGGAAACACGTTTCAAATGCAATATACTAAACGTGTGTTCTTTTGTAGGTTTTGATGAATGTCAAACAAAGCAATAAGCGATATATAGCAGTGCTCAAGGACAAGCACAAAATGGATGCATTACAAGAAGCTCAAGACAAAGTTTAGAAATATTATAATTGAGTCAATATTAATTGTGATCTTGATTCCTCAATCTTGGCTCATAACATGGCTTCTCTACTAAAATTATTTTTCCAAAATCATGCATATCTAACTTAAGTGTCAAATGATTTTAAACTATGCATATAACATGCCTCAAAAATCTGGGCTAAGATAATCGATTATGTACTTATGATAATCGAGTATCTCTAAGCCAAGACTGCATGACAATCGATTGTGAATTAATGATAATCGATTGTGAGTAAGTCAGTTAACATCAGGTTTTTGCAAACTGCATAATAATCGATTGTGTACTTTTGATAATCGATTGTTAACTGAGGCAAAGTTTTCAAAACTCAGAAAAATCGATTATGAACTAATGGTAATCGATTAGAATGAGAAAAATGTCTCCCAGTGTTTTTAAATAAATTAATAATCGATTGTGGCTTTTGATAATCGATTATATATGAGACAGAAAGTTTTGAAATTAATTAATAATCGATTGTGGCTTTTGATAATCGATTATATATGAGACAGTAAGTTTTGAAATTAATTAATAATCGATTGTGGCTTTTGATAATCGATTATATATGAGACAGTAAGTTTTGAAATTAATTAATAATCGATTGTTCTATTTGATAATCGATTGTTGAAGCTGACCGTTGTCATACCTTTTTCAAATTACCTTCAGGTAATCGATTGTGATATTTAACAATCGATGTTTTAGCGTAAAATCTGGAAAAGATTTTCTGAACGTTGTTAAAATAATCGATTATTGATTTCCTGATAATCGATGTTTTATGCCAAAAATTGGAAAGGATTTTTTAACGTTATAATTAATCGATTATTGATTTGAAGTAATCGATTGTTAACGTAAAATCTGGGATTGATTTTTTGATCTGATAGGCAAACAATCGATTGTTTAGTCCTGACAATCGATTGTCACTGAGTAATTTCAGCAATCCTTAATTGGCAATTAGACAACGGTAAGACTGAGTTTTTCACCTATAAATACAGGTTTAACTCAGTGTTTTCACAACAACAACACATACAATTTAAGTATTTTCATTGCTAAAAGCTTTCTTACATTGATCATCATTTTCATTCATCTATAAAGCTTTTTGAAGAGCCATTCTATTGAGCTAAGTTGTTGTGATCTTGAGCGTACTATTTCTACTCATATCTACTCATTGAGGAGTACTTTGTAAAGTGAGTGTGTCTTTGTGTTTGTAAGAGAATTGCGATTCTCGTTTGTTGAGGAACTTGTGATTCCTCGGTTGAAGTCTTTGGGATTGTTATCCCCGAGCAATTGAAGTCTTTGGGATTGTTATCCCCGAGCAATTGAAGTCTTTGGGATTGTTATCCCCGAGCAATTGAAGTCTTTGGGATTGTTATCCCCGAGCAATTGAAGTCTTTGGGATTGTTATCCCCGAGCAATTGAAGTCTTTGGGATTGTTATCCCCGAGCAATTGAAGTCTTTGGGATTGGTATCCCCGAGCAATTGAAGTCTTTGGGATTGTGATCCCCGAGCACCTAGGTGAGGCTTGTGTCCTCAGCTGTAACGGTTTGTTAAGCACCCGTAAGCTTGACAAGTTTAGTGGAAATCTCGAGAGAGTCTCTCGGGGACTGGACTAACCACGTTTGTGGCCAACCAGGATACATCATTGTGTAAGTTTATTTTACTGCACTTGTTTTAATTTCTGCAAAGTTTTAAATTCCGCACTAAAACGCTTAATATTTTTAAAACGCTATTCACCCCCCCCTCTAGCGTAAAGCGTTATTTCCAACAATTGGTATCAGAGCCATACTCTCTGAAAGACTTAACCGTTTGAGAGAATCTTTCCATGGCTTCTACTCTAGACTCTTTTGCAGGTATTGATGAAGGACAGTGCCCCACAAGACCTCCTTTGTTCAACGGGACTAATTATTCATATTGGAAAGAAAGGATGCAGATATTCGTCAGATCAAACAGCCCTTACTTGTGGAAGGTGTACACCAAAGGAAATGAGGTTCCTGTCAAACAGGTGGAAGGAATATGGGTGCCAAAAACAGAAGAGGAATTCAACGCCGAGGATAATCGAATGGTCCAAAATAATTTTAAAGCTATTAATTTATTACTCTGTGCTGTTAATGCTAATGATTACAGGAAAATCTCCTGCTGCAAAACAGCGAAAGAAATGTGGGACAAGCTTGAGGTCACTTACGAAGGGACTGACCAGGTAAGAGAAGCTAAAATTGATTTTTTAACTCATGCTTACGAATTGTTCCATATGAAGGAAGGCGAAAAGGTAGACGAGATGTTTGAGCGGTTCTCATCAATAGTGAATGATCTCCACGCACTCAAGAAGACGTTCACAGACAAAGAACTAGTTCGAAAAATCCTTAGGAGCCTAACACCGGCATGGCGATCAAAGGCCGATGCGATTCAAGAGTCAATTGGAATCACGAACGTCACCATAGACGCTCTTAGAGGTAATCTTAAGACTTATGAATCCACTATTCTTAACCCTGTTGTTGACGAAAAAGAAGGCAAAAGATTGCTCTAAAGGCGAGCACAAGTCAATCACCAATTGAAGAGGATGGAGATAGCGAATTTGGACTCATCATCAAAAAGTTCCAAAAATTCATGCGAAAAGAATATGACCGCAAAGGGAAAAAGCAAGGTGAGCAAGTTAAATGTTATGAATGTGGTGAAACAGGGCATATCAAAACAAACTGCCCAAATCTTAAAAAGGAGAAGAAACCCTTCAAGAAGCAACGAGCATACATATCTTGGGGAGGAGATTCCGGAGACGAATCCAGTGAAGAAGAAAATGAAGAAGCGGCAAATCTCTGCCTCATGGCACAAGAAGAAAATCAAAGTGAGGTAAGTCAAATCTCTTCTCAAAATTTTTATACTCTTGATGACATGAGAAATGCCTTTGATGAATTGTATGCTGAATTTCTCAAAGTTACAAAAACCGTCACTAGTTTAAGAGAAAATGCTTCTCTAAAAGAACAAGATTTTCAAAAACAGTTTTCATTAAAAGAAAAAGAATTAGAAAAATTGGTTTTGGAAAATGAGAAGCTACTAGAACAAAACAAGTTTTATGGGAAAAGAAGTTCTGACAAGCCCGAGAGTTCTACAAAAAATTGTGCTTCTTGTGTAGACCTTAAGAATGAAGTAGGTAGATTAAAAGGCACACTAGATAAATTCAACTCCTCTCATAAAAACTTGAATGTGGTGCTTGATAACTTGAAATCAACCAAGCATGGAATAGGCTTCATAAATGAAGAAGAGGTTGATGCAAAAACCCAACCACCTAGAGCTCAACCTAGGATTAATAACAATAATGCCTTTCCTAAAACAAACATGCATGCTAGACAAAATATTAGGAGACCTAGACATGACCTTCCGCCTAGCAATCGTCACCATAGACATGATGCATATTTTAGGCACAACAATGATCATGCTAGAAGATCCCGAAATGTTCAACCTAGAAATGACTATGGTGTTCAAATTAGGAGAAATGAAAATAGAGTAAACAATGTGCATTATTCTAGCTACTATGAGCCTAGACGCATGCATAATCCAAATGTGACATGTCATTATTGTAGACGAATTGGTCATATTGCTCCCGCATGCTTTACTAGACATAGACATGCTACTCAAACATATCATTATAGTATGCATAACCCTCAAGGACCCAAAATGGCATGGGTACCAAAAGAGCATTGATTTGTTTTGCAGGTGTGCTTGAAGGAATCAAGTGTAGTGGATGCTCCAAACACTTGACGAGAGACGAATTCAAAATTCCTTCAATTAAAGCACAAAGAAGGAGGAAGAGACGGAAAAGTCGACCTATGTTTTTTTTTAAATCGGAAGTATTTTCGGAAAAATTCAAAAGGCAAAATTGTGGAAAAAGCTTCGTAAATTGGAGAATGAGCCAAAAGACCAAAATGAACGGAGGATGTTCAAAATCAGGTAATTGGCAAAGTCGAAGGGAAGGTAAGTACCCTAAACCCTCTTAAGAACATCCTAGGACAAAATTCTTAAGAGTTCATTTTTTTTACCCGACTACACGAGTTTCAAAGTTATTATTTCATTACTGACTTGAGCGTCGGAGATGTTTAATTCTATTTTGCAGGCATCCCCCAAAAGGTAAGAGGAAAGTATGAATTATCTTGATACAAAAAAAAAAAAATTCGATCATAATCGATTATTTATGCTTACAATCGATTATCAGTATCAATAATCGATTATTTGTTGATTCAATTTTTTTTTCATGAAATCTTGTTAACTGTTTACATTGCCTGATAGAATTAAGTCTCATCATTTCAGCATCCCCCTTCCAAACAATCGATTATTTGTTCTGCCAATCGATTATTTGCCAAAATTCAAACTCTCTGAGAGTGAAACAATCGATTACTATATATTGATAATCGATTATCTGTTTTAAACTTATGTTACCGTTTTGGCTCCATAATCGATTCCTGACAGGTCATAAATATGAAAAACAATCGATTACCAAGTTTGACAATCGACTATCTTTTTCAAATTTTCTTACCGTTCTGGCGTGTAATCGATGTGTCAGATCATTTTCATTAATGACAATCGATTATTCCATTCAAACAATCGATTGTTGAACGGTCAGTGAATTTATTTTTACCGTTTCAGACTTCAAATCTCTTCAAATCATTTCCAATAAATGTAAGATTCATTCCTTCTCTATATATAGGCTGCACATATGCTCTTGTATACTCACTCAAGCCTCCCTAGCATCAAATTCTCTTGTTTTCTTTGAAAAATCCTAGCACATCCTTTCAAATGTCAAGCCGCAACTCAAAACGTGCTCGTTCCAAACAAGGTGCTTCTTCTTCTCGCCATCCATATCAAGATGGATCGGTTCTATTCTTTGAATCCAATGAAGAGCTCACCCGTTTCTTAACCAAATTTGAGAAACGCCTTATTCTCCCTCCTCGCTTTTCAACAAACGCTCTTGTTGCCCCATTCATTCCAGCCGCAAATATGCTAAGAGAGTGCAACCTTTTTAATTTCCTACTCCTTACTCACCCCTACTACAACATTTCTTTGGTTGAAGCTTTTTACTCCAACCTTCACAAAGATGATGAGGGTGAACTTGTTACCAATGTTAACGGCATTCCCATTCTAATTTCTGAAGATAACCTCCACCTCATTGCCGGCATTCCGCATGATGGTGAAGACATCTACCAGTACATAAATGATGCCGGGGTCATGATTGATGAAGCTAATCTCTTCCGCCAAGCCGGAGTAGCCTATGATGAGTCCTCTTCCCGTCGTCCCACCATAAAGGGTATGGACCCGAATTATCGTTTCATTCTCTATTTCATCACTCGTGTCCTCAAACCCCGTAAACTCAATCACACCACCATTTCCCAAGAGGATGCCAAATTTCTTCATGCTATTGTCACCGGTGTTAAAATAAATTGGTGCAAGCTTATTCTATCTCATATGTTCAATGCCACCAGAGATGACATACCTCTCCCCTATGCCCTCTTAATAATGAAATTTCTTGAAGCTTCCGGAGTCAATATTGCTAATGGTCCTCTCAAAAAGAGCACCAAAATCTGGGAAATTTCGGAGTCTTCCTTTCATCATGATGGTGATCATGCTCCCGCTCCTCCTCAAAATCGACAAGCCCGTCGTGCTCATCCTCCTCAGGAGCCTACCCTCCGGACCATTTCTGACCAAATTACTCAACTAACCCGTGAGGTCCATGGTTACTTTGATCACGTGCATTATGCCTATGCTCAGATGGTGCCATATCAAGCGCCTACCAATGATGATGAAGGGGATGGGGGTGATGAATGATGAAATTGTTGTTGTGATGAGAAATTGTTGTTTTTGGTCTGTTTGTTCTTGATTGGTTAGTTATGTTTGGTTTCACCCTTGTAATGTTATCTTAATTTTTTCCAATAAATAAACCTGTGTTTATTTCATATTTGTTATTCTTCCCTTGTGTGCATTTTTTTGCTAATGGCAAAAGGGGGAAGAAACGGGATATCAAGAAGTATGCTATATTATGCTATATGCTCTCAACTTCATTCATGCTTAAAGTGAGGGGGAACATGAATTGAGGGGGAACATGACACTTGTCTTGGTTTATCAAAATAATTATTGCATATATCCCGCCTATGTTTGCCATTATCAAAAAGGGGGAAATTGTTGGAAACACGTTTCAAATGCAATATACTAAACGTGTGTTCTTTTGTAGGTTTTGATGAATGTCAAACAAAGCAATAAGCGATATATAGCAGTGCTCAAGGACAAGCACAAAATGGATGCATTACAAGAAGCTCAAGACAAAGTTTAGAAATGTTATAATTGAGTCAATATTAATTGTGATCTTGATTCCTCAATCTTGGCTCATAACATGGCTTCTCTACTAAAATTATTTTTCCAAAATCATGCATATCTAACTTAAGTGTCAAATGATTTTAAACTATGCATATAACATGCCTCAAAAATCTGGGCTAAGATAATCGATTATGTACTTATGATAATCGAGTATCTCTAAGCCAAGACTGCATGACAATCGATTGTGAATTAATGATAATCGATTGTGAGTAAGTCAGTTAACATCAGGTTTTTGCAAACTACATAATAATCGATTGTGTACTTTTGATAATCGATTGTTAACTGAGGCAAAGTTTTCAAAACTCAGAAAAATCGATTATGAACTAATGGTAATCGATTAGAATGAGAAAAATGTCTCCCAGTGTTTTTAAATAAATTAATAATCGATTGTGGCTTTTGATAATCGATTATATATGAGACAGAAAGTTTTGAAATTAATTAATAATCGATTGTGGCTTTTGATAATCGATTATATATGAGACAGTAAGTTTTGAAATTAATTAATAATCGATTGTGGCTTTTGATAATCGATTATATATGAGACAGTAAGTTTTGAAATTAATTAATAATCGATTGTTCTATTTGATAATCGATTGTTGAAGCTGACCGTTGTCATACCTTTTTCAAATTACCTTCAGGTAATCGATTGTGATATTTAACAATCGATGTTTTAGCGTAAAATCTGGAAAAGATTTTCTGAACGTTGTTAAAATAATCGATTATTGATTTCCTGATAATCGATGTTTTATGCCAAAAATTGGAAAGGATTTTTTAACGTTATAATTAATCGATTATTGATTTGAAGTAATCGATTGTTAACGTAAAATCTGGGATTGATTTTTTGATCTGATAGGCAAACAATCGATTGTTTAGTCCTGACAATCGATTGTCACTGAGTAATTTCAGCAATCCTTAATTGGCAATTAGACAACGGTAAGACTGAGTTTTTCACCTATAAATACAGGTTTAACTCAGTGTTTTCACAACAACAACACATACAATTTAAGTATTTTCATTGCTAAAAGCTTTCTTACATTGATCATCATTTTCATTCATCTATAAAGCTTTTTGAAGAGCCATTCTATTGAGCTAAGTTGTTGTGATCTTGAGCGTACTATTTCTACTCATATCTACTCATTGAGGAGTACTTTGTAAAGTGAGTGTGTCTTTGTGTTTGTAAGAGAATTGCGATTCTCGTTTGTTGAGGAACTTGTGATTCCTCGGTTGAAGTCTTTGGGATTGTTATCCCCGAGCAATTGAAGTCTTTGGGATTGTTATCCCCGAGCAATTGAAGTCTTTGGGATTGTTATCCCCGAGCAATTGAAGTCTTTGGGATTGTTATCCCCGAGCAATTGAAGTCTTTGGGATTGTTATCCCCGAGCAATTGAAGTCTTTGGGATTGTTATCCCCGAGCAATTGAAGTCTTTGGGATTGGTATCCCCGAGCAATTGAAGTCTTTGGGATTGTGATCCCCGAGCACCTAGGTGAGGCTTGTGTCCTCAGCTGTAACGGTTTGTTAAGCACCCGTAAGCTTGACAAGTTTAGTGGAAATCTCGAGAGAGTCTCTCGGGGACTGGACTAACCACGTTTGTGGCCAACCAGGATACATCATTGTGTAAGTTTATTTTACTGCACTTGTTTTAATTTCTGCAAAGTTTTAAATTCCGCACTAAAACGCTTAATATTTTTAAAACGCTATTCACCCCCCCCTCTAGCGTAAAGCGTTATTTCCAACAAACACAAAGAACGATACACTCTAGTACTTGTTGCGACATGCAGCCCGATCCATTTAACATCGACGGTGCTCACTAGGGGTGTGTACAGACTCTAAAGGAGATCCTACAGTCCAAGTGCAATATCAAGCAATCTCGTAGCATCAATTATGCTCTCGGCCTCTATATAAATATAGCCAACCAGGCTCTCGGCCTCAATCTCAATATAAAACTGCTGCGGTGCACAGCCCGATCCCTTCTCAGTCTAGAAATCATCATAAGCCCCTGGGGAATTTGTAAAATAGTAGTTTTCATCCCAAATTACCATTTATAAATATCATTTAACTTTTCAAATCTTAGAAAGACGCCTGATTTTGCAAAACAGTATTTAAAACCTTGGAGTGAGGTCAAACGATATGTAAAATATGTGAAAACAATGATATCAATCCCTGAAACATTTAAATGATTGGCACGAAGCCCAAATATAAATATTTAATCCAAGTAGGATGGTTATCAAATAAGTTAGTCAAAAACTCAGTAAAAACATCTCCCGGGATGGATTAAGTCATAATCCCCAATCACAAACGACCCCGCACTCGTCGTAGAGCATGTCTCTCACCTCAAAATACCACTACGATGTGCAATCCGGGGTTTGAAACCCTCAAGATATCATTTACAAGCATTACTCACCTCAATCTGGTGAAATCTCTAGCTCGCAATGCCTTTGCCCCTAGATTCAGCCTCACACGCGCGTCGAATTTAACCAAACCACAACGAATACATCACATTGTGCCAAAGGAAGAAAACCCAATCGAAAACAATCAATAACGGGCACAAATCCTGAAATTGCCAAAACCCGAATCACGGGCCCACTTCTCGAAACTCAAAAACTTTTACACCAATGCATTCATTATCTCGCCACGAGTCTATACATATCAAAATCACAAGAATCAGAGTCAATTTGACCCTTCAAATCCCTATTTTAAACTCTCTTAAGTTAAAGCCCTAAATCACCATTTTTGACCTTTAATTCCTTGATTATTCAATCTAAATCCATGTTTTTACACCATAAAATGGTATTCTAAGTCCAAGGATCCATACCTAATTAAAGCACTCGAAATCCTCTTCAAAATCGCCACTAAGCTCTCCAAGTTCAAAGTCCAACATGTTGTTCATTAAAAATTCATTAAGAAGAATATTTCATTTAACTGCCCAGGCAATTTCACTTCTGCGATAAAAATGTCGCTTCTGGGACTTCCACATCTGCGGTCTGCGTTCGCTTTTTCAGACCTTCACTTAAGGAATTTGATCAATTCTGCGGCCCAGAGTTTGCACCAGTGGTAACTTCTACTTTTGTGAAACCTGCCATGGACCAACGTTTCGCTTCTGCGAGACCGCACCTGCGGCCCCATAACCGCAGATGCGAAAACACCAGATACTAGCAAACTTAAACATGCAACAACTCCAGAACTCTCTGTTTAACCACTTGAACTTACCCTGAGGCCCATAGGACCTCAGTTAAAACGCAAACATGGTCCAATACCCTATTCGAACTTGTTCGAATCATAAAAACACATCCAACAACACAAAAATCCGCGATTCTCATTAATTTTAAGCCTAAGTTCTTCAAATTCTCCTGAAACACGCATTCGATCAAAACTCAATCGAATCACTTTTGAATCATCTGAAATTTTGCATACACATCCCAAATTATCTACTGAAGCTACTACAACTCTTGGAATTATATTCCGATCCTCGGATCATACTCTCACCTATCAACCAGATATCGCTAAAATGCTAACTTTTCCAATTCAAGCCTAATTATACACCAAACCTCTAAATTCACTTTCGATCACACTCCTAAGTCATCAATCACCCCATGAAGCTATCCGAATCACCAAAAATCTCATCTGAGCCCGTTAACTCATAAGTAAACATCAGGTTGACCTTTCTAAACCAAACCTTCTTTAAAGAGACTAAGTGTCTCATTTCCTTCCTATGTCAATCTAAATCAACTCTATCACACCAAATGCCGATAATGAAACATGAAGAAGCATAACATGTGAAAAACGGGGCTGTAACACATGAGATAACGGGTTAGGTCGTCACACTTTTCTATCAAGTTTATTAACGATAGGGTGGATTTTGGATGTAGAGAGAAACAGAGGAAAAACGTGTATTATTTACAATAGTACAAGGCTAATAATGGCCTTTTCCCCATCTATTATTATTTTTATTATTTAATTAGTATTTTGAATTTAAAAAGTTGGAAAAATTATAGAAATTTCATAGGTTTAAATTTGAGGATTTCAAGGTCGAGTTGTGATCGGAATTGAGTAATTTTGGCATGGTTGGACTCGTGGTTGAATGAGTGTTCGAATTTTGTTAATTTTGTTGGATTTTGAGACATTTACCTAGGGGTTGACTTTTTGAATTTTGTAAAAGACCTTAGATTTGTTATTTGGAATCAATTCCTATAGCTTTTTCTATAGTATTATGTTATTTATTGCTAGATTTAAGCCTTCCGGAGGTCGATACAGTTAGGAAGGGCTTGCTAGCGGAGTGATTTAATTGATTTAAGGTAAGTATATTATTTAAACTTGGTCGAGGCACTTAGTTACCTGAATTATTGTGATAGCTACGTGCTATTGGGTGCGCACATGTGTGGGATGAACCATGTGTGGGCACATGAATTATTTATTCATGTTCGCATTATGCTCAGGCTGTTGTAAGTCCTAGAATTTGACTGTTAAACCTTAATCTATGAGTTTTCACACATTTTTAACATTTCTATGAACTATTTGAGCCAATATTGAGGCTACGCAGGGGCTTAATCCCTATATGAATTGACAAATATTTTTCATTAATGAAATTTGCTGGTTTAAGCTATGATAGTACACTTGCACATGCCTATACTTTAGCATGTCATTTATACCAGTCGGGGAGCATGAGATTTGATATCCACTTATTTGGACCGAAGGCATGTGGCCATACCAGGCGAATTGTGTTGTTATGCTTGTGACCACGCCCGACAGATTGTGTTGTTATTCATTTGACCGCATCGACAAGATTGTGATGATATGCATGCGACCATGCCAGCCAAATTGTGTTGATATGTCGGTGGCGAAGCTGGATGGATTATATTGTTATGAATGTGACCACGATGGGCGGGTTATGATATTGAGCCTGTGGCCACGTCGCATTGGCAAAACGTTGAATTGGTCGAGCTTGCATGTGAATAAGGATCCATCTCCCTAGGGTTACCTTCTCATGTTTCTCTGTTGATGGTGTACACGCAGTTATTGAGAATACTGATCAGTGGTTTGAAACAAATATGGAATGTTGAGGGAATCTGGCAGTGTTTTGATGGATTTTGCATTTTATCTTTACTTGCAATTTCCTTGATCATTTATCTGATTTAGCTGTATATCACCTCTATGGGCCATGATATTGTCTGGGAAATATAATTAGAAATCATACATATGCACACGCAAATGCTTTCTCACTAACCTTGATAAGTTGATTTCGATATTATTTTGTATCGAAATTAAAAGTGAGACACAGGTGATAACTAGTGTCATGAATAATTTGTGCTCCTTTTTCCTTTCCGTGTTTATTTATGATACATATTGAGTACATTGTTTCAGTTGTAATCATACTACACTCTTTACTTTGTGTGCAGATCCTGGTACTTCTGGGCACAACGGTTGTTAGATTTGGAGCTTTATCTATTCAGAGACTACTGAGGTAGCTACTTTGGCATATGTAGACCTTGACTCTCCTTCTTTAAGTTTATTAGTATTATTATATATTTCTAGACAATTGTATACGGCCAAAATAGGGGAGTTCGATAGTTGGGGATACTAGGCACTCCATGCCTGACCTCGAGAAGCTCGAAGCAGAATTTCAAGTGTGAACTCGAGGTGCGTCGCCTAAAGGAGCATATTTAAGGTTCATTGCGTTCAATCTTGGAGCATTACAAATCGACGATCGTCATGGAAAGCCGGGAAACTCTCCCAATGACACGTGGTTAGAGCTGAGCAGGTTTGTAAGAATACTATAAATCCGTACTAAGCCATTATACAGCTTTACCAATAGCATTTCCTCATTCTTATTAGGTATGTACTATGTTGGTATTCCTCCTCCTATATAAAGGGGAACTTTGCCATTTTGTAAGGGGATGAATATTCAATACAACAGAACATTCTCTACTTTTCTTACCTAAACACGCTCAAAGATTATTCCACAAATTCATTACTTGTTCATCACTTGTTCATTGATTGTTCATTTATTGTGTTCATTCATTGTTCTTCATTTGTTGTTCATTATCAACCTTTAAAGGTTGCCCTCGAGGTTCAATATCGCTGAGCTCAAGGCCCTATATCTTATGACCACACTGGTTTACTTATAATTTATTGCTCAGTTACACTTAGTATCCATTGCCTAAAACCTAGTATTGAAATAAGCCACATATTTTTAGAATCACAAATCAAATATAACTGTTAATACCATTTTCAAGGTAAACAGTTTTGTGCCCATTGTGGGCTAAAAATAATAGTGATTGTTTTGGTGCTAGTTTTCTAATAACACACATTACTCTTCACACTTTTTCTTGTCGAAGATTATTTGATTTCAAATAATCATGTCTAGCACACAAAATGCACGTCTTCACAACAGTGACACATTTGGAGAAAATAGTAGCATATGGCTCAATGTACCAACTATAAACCCCGAGGGATTGCCCAACATGGGGCTAGTTGATACCATCTCCCACAACGCACTTAAAATGTAAGAGCACGCAGACCCCGTAAGGAATTGGCAAAGGGAAGACCATACTGGAGGCCAACAAGCACGAGGAATGGAAGAAGAAAGAGTCAGCCTCCCAGTGATATTCGAGATGCTGTAAACTCAGTAAGTCACCATCGCTCAACTTTAAAGTCACAACAGAACCCTCCACACTACCAAACCAGTAAACATTCATCACGAACTAGTGCTAAAAAGACCCAATGAAAGCGGCCTGGGGACCCCACAATCTTGAAAATGCCAGAAAAGTTTACCAAAAGAATTGAGTCATGAGAAAAGAAGATAAA
The DNA here is from genome assembly GCA_034376525.1 of Nicotiana benthamiana. Taxonomy (NCBI): domain Eukaryota; kingdom Viridiplantae; phylum Streptophyta; class Magnoliopsida; order Solanales; family Solanaceae; genus Nicotiana; species Nicotiana benthamiana. The sequence continues at coordinate 53,119,326 of CM067338.1, read as the reverse complement.
GGCTTACGATAAAAAGGTAGAGACTGATAACTTGAGGGTCGATCAGATCCCGGGAGCACCCTCAATTCTGAAGGGGGTGTCGATTCAAAGAAGTTCATGCAGAAACAATTCCCATCAAGTGCGGCTCCCAAGTCCATCCAAAAGAAATTCAGAGTACCCGATATCATGAAGTATAATGGGACCACGTACCCCAGTGAGCAAATTACCCCTAATACTTGTGCTGTAAAAGTGAATGACTTAAAGGATGACGGGATTGAATCCGTCTTGCTGAAGAAATTTTGAGAAACATTTGCAAAGGGGGCCATGATGCGGTAACACAACCTACCCCCAAACTCGATGGATTCGTTTGCGATGTTGGAAGATTCTTTTGTGAAGGCACATGCCGGTGCTATCAATGTTACTACAAGGAAGTCCGACGTCTTAAGATCAAACAAAGGGAGAACAAGATGTTGAGGGAATTTGTATCTTGCTTCCAGATGGAGAGAATGGAATTACCACCTTTCTCTGATGATTGGGCAGTGCATCCCTTCACTCAAGGCTTGAACGAACGAAGCTCGATCGGTTCGAAGCAGCTAAAGGAAAATTTGATTGAATATCCCGTTCTGACCTTGGTGGATGTACACAATGGGTCTCAATTGAATATTAGGGTCAAAGAAGACCAATTAGATGCCCCCTCAAGCTCAGTATATCCTAGCAGACTCTTAACAAAGGAACAAAGGTTTACAGAAAAGGAGTCACCAAACAAGGAAAGATACCAGCCATATGTAGAAGATTGAAGAAACATGCTGAGGCATAATACACCTTAGGGTGATCGAAGGAAAAATCGAGGTCCAAGTTCTCGGGGAATCATGATTAAAGCCGGGTTCGATAGGCATCCTGGGCTAGAAGAGGCACCTCGGTTATCTGAGTACAACTTCAACATCGATATCTGAAGCATCGTATAGGCCATAGGTAAAATCAAAGATAATAGGTGGCCAAAAGCCATTCTGTCAGATCCTTCACAGAGGAACCTAACTTGGTATACAAATATCATGTCATTCATGGTTATAGGATCAAGGATTGCAAAAAGCTTCGAGAAGATGTAGTCCGACTGATCAGTGAAGGGCACCTTCGAGAGTTCCTCAACAATTGAGCTAAAACACATTTTGGGAAAGAGAGGCAAACAGGAAGAATGAACCACAACACGTCATCCACATGGTCATTGGAGGTATCGATGCCCCACAAGGACCTGTTGTCAAGTGAACGAAAATATCCATCACTAGGGAAAAGCGAACTTGGATTACATACTAGAGGATGCTCTTATAGTTAGCGAAGAGGACAATGATTCCTTATCCTCATAATGATGCATTGGTAATTTTTTCATTTGAATAAATTTCAAATTAAACGTGTGCTTGTGGATCCAGGTAGCTCGGCCAACATAATCAGGTCGTGGGTGGTGGAGTAGCTCAAAGTGCTCGACATGATTGTACCCGCTTCTCGAGTCCATAATGGCTCCAACATGGAAAGTAGGACAACGAAACGAGAGATCATCCTCTCGGTCACCATGGCTGGTATAATCCAAGATACCAAGTTTCTTGTCATCGAATGTGACATGAGATATAATGCCTTACTTGGATGGCCGTGGATACATAGTGTATGGGCTGTACCATCAACCCTTCATCAAATGATGAATTTTCCAACCAAGGATGAAGTGGAGGCAATGTACAAGGAGCAGTATGTGACAAGAGAGGAGTTTGCGGTCCACGATGTGGCACCAGAAACGACGCCCTCTACATCAAAGAAGCCAAAAGACAAACAAACAGCAAAGTAGCAATCATATCCTACTTTCTCGGCTGCACCCGAATGAGTGAATAAATGACCGTGCTACGTCCTCGGAGCATGCAATTAAAATATATCGAGGCTCAATGGCTATTATTGCTAAGGTGCAACCCTCTGCCTTTTCATTTGTGTTTTATACTAACTTGTTGTAGGTGTTCAATTAAGAGGAATTGAAGCACCCTCAAGCTCGAAGACCTTGGGTTTTAAAGCATGTGTTGCGCTCTTTTTCCTTTAGATCGGGTTTTATACCAAATGGATTCACCGGCAAAGTTTTTAACGAGGCAACATCCATATTCTGCCTATGAAGAACTCATCAAGTATTCAAGGCTTCACTTCAATCAACCTCAAATACTGGGGAGCATCACTCTGGGAGGTCATCTCTTCAAGAAAATCAAACTATGCCTAGAAGGACCTCGATAGGAAAATGTTGTATTGGGCCAAACGGTCAAAATGAATCGTGTCCATGTTGAATAATCGAGCCTCCAAAGGCAAAAAACATGTACGCATATATCAAGTAATTGAGGAAGCCTCTTTGCTTATCAAAACACTTTGTGCCTCCAAGAAGTTCATTATTTCTCATAAACCGGCTCAAGGGCCAAAAACTCTCGAACACTCGGGGACCGTCATTGATGGTCAGCTCATCGAGCCATAAAAAACTCGAATTGTAAGACCTCAATAAGGAAACTTCGTCCTCGTAAGCCCTTAGTGAGACAACTATAAGACCTCAACGAGGCATGCCCAAACTTATAAGACCTTAAAAAGGCATAATCTCGATATTAAGGCCAAGACTATATATACGAACTTGTAAGACCCTTAAAATGGCACACCCTCAATATCGACGCAGGGGTCATTTCACCCGTGAACTAAAGGGTATGGTTAAACATAAAGACTACAGTCGTATCAAAAGGCTCCAGCCGAATTAATGCAGCTCAAAGATGTTCGGCCGCCACCATAAAATTAAAGGACTTAAAATACTTCAAAAAGAACCGATTAATTAGGCTTCCCTCGGCATAAGCAAAGGAGCTTCGATCATATAAGCTGCAAATAATAAGAAGGCTTCGAGATAATCAGCCTTCAGACAAAACGTTTCAAAAATTCAGCTTTCAAGAAAACCTCCCGAGGTAATCAATTATTGTCACATATCGACTCATAATCAAGGTTCTTATTTGAGCCGCCGAAGAGTTGGACGAACACAAAATAAGCCAACGCATAATATAAAATTTAAAGTCTTCAGCCAAAATGGGAAAACTATAGACATGTTAGAGGTCGCATCGACCCAATCTAAAAGTACCTAAGGACCAATGCGTAAGAGCCTAAGGGCCAGCCTACAAATCCTAAGGGCCAAGGCATAAGAGCCTAAGGGCTAGCCTAAAGAGCCTAAGGGCCAATATGTACGTTCCTAAGGGCCAATATGTTGAAAATCTAAGGGTCAATGAGCCCGAGTCAAAACTTGATTCGAAGACCGAGCCCTTAATGATCAATTATTATCAATTACTCATCAAGCACAACTAAGGGTTCCTATGTTAAATTCCAACATATCGGACTAATTATCGACAAGCATTAACACTCAGAATATAAAAAAGACACAAGCAAGTGGAAATTTATATAACGGGAAAATTAAAGTTTTCCGTTTTCATTATAAATAATGGTATAAAGTTACATTTTAACACTCCTACAGAGAGACCTATACAATGAAAAATATAGAAAAGCCTAGTCTACCCTCGAGAACTTAGCTTTTCTAGGGGCTACGTCTCCAAAGGCTCCCGCGGGACCATCTCCCTTGCCGGCCTGTTCCTCGTTATATTCAGTATCGAAAATAAGGAACTTGGCATCGAACTCATCCACCTTGTCTTGCTTTATCTCCTCCAAGAAATTAAAGACATTACCATGAATCTCCTTGAGAGTTTCCCTCTGGGATTTGCATTGAGCATATTCATTTCTTTCTTCTCTCTATCAGAAGCCCCCTCAACTTCGTACGAGCTTTAGCATCATCTTATAGGTAAATTACTACCTTCTTATCGGCCTTTGCTCGGACCTCTTCGGTTTCGGCTCGAGCATCTATGACTTCGGCCTTCATCTTCAAAATATCGGTTTCAAGCTTTGCAACCCTTCTCACCTGCACCAAGCTACTTTCTCGATCATTACGAAGTTATATATCGAGGGAAGAAGCCTTAGCCAAAGAGTTACTTTTGGCCGTAACATGAGCATATATATGTGCCTTCAAGTTGCTGCACTCAGAAGTAACTTGGTTGGCTTAGCCCCGAAGGCGCTCCAATGTCTCTATCTTTCTCTGCAGCTGAGACAATGAAACACTAGCTTTCAAAGATAGGAGAAGAAGCCCGTATTCCCTCGAAATAGAGGTAACCTATTGCTCGAGGTTGCCTTCGTGATCATGACTTCGGTCTAACTCCGATCGAAGGTATATCAGCTCTATTGTCTTCTTATCACAAAGAAGCCCCAGAGATTTCTCCACATTCAAGGCTTTACGCAACTGTTGATACCTAATTTTTCCCTATATATTTTTTATATACTCAAATACTTTCAAAATATCATGTGTATACATATATAAACATTCCTAAAAGTTTTGGTATTTTTCCTTTATTTTTAAGGGTTTTTAGAATTAATTTGTTATATATTTTAACAGTACAAAATCCAAAATTATTCCGAAATTATCAATTTTTGGAAAATAACATATTTCCGTCTCATATTTACATCAAAATATAGTTAATATGATTTTTGTATATTTTTATATTTTTTTTTTTGGAATTTCTAAAGCTAAATTGCATGAAATTGCAATTATAGACTATGTTACATTAACCTCATTTATAATTATAGAATCATTTCTGCTATTTTAAGATTAATATTTATAAATTATTAATTAGTTCTGTATTTCCAATTTGTTTTTCAAATTATTTCTTACTATTTTATAAAATAAAAAGGGAGAAATTGGCTATTTAAAACTTGGTCAATATTCATTACAAACATAGCCCAAATTGACCCCAATTTTAAACCCAATTTCAGCCCCATATCAAGCAACCTGTACCCAATTCAATTAACCCGTCCCAACTCTAATTCAATCTGAGCCGTTGATCAAATGAGATCAACGACCCAGATTAGTTTGCCTAAAATAAATCAAATGACCCCCTTCCCTTGCCCTCATTTTTGCAAAGAGACTGGTCTCTCTCTAACCCTTCACCTCCCCCTTTTCTCTAGAACCTTCTGGTTCACCTTCTCCGATGGCTCTCATCGCCTCTCCGAGCAACTCCAGCCTCGCCTCTTTCGATCATATGCCGCCGGGAAACCTTATCTCACCTGCTCCCTCCATATTTGAAAGCCCAAGAGTTTCCACCATGCAAGAAGAGCACTGAAGCCTCGCCTGGATCTGTTTCCAGCGTTTCTCCGATGGGTTTTGGTGTGACGGTGCTACGTACTCCGTTAGTAATGAGTTTCACAACCAGGTTCCTTACCTTACTGATTTAATTGCAAAACCCTAATTTTTGCCTAAGTCTCTTAATCTCTGTCTTTTAAAATAATTTTTAGTTTGTTCTTTCTATTTTACACTACTCACTACTCGATTTCTTTGATTAATTCATGTTTTTCCACGTTTCTTCTCTTTTATCCAAAAGCTAGGGTTTTCGAATCCCCTTTCCAAAATCGCTATGTCTTCTGCATCTTTTGAGTATTATGTATGCCTGTAGTACGTGTTTGTTTGTGTTACGAGCCTATTTGTTTCTGAGCTCCATGCTTTAATTTTTTTTTACTAGGGTTCCAACCCACTACTGCCTATATGATTTCTTGCAAAATGTTCTCTTATTTTTCACGCCGATTGTGTTTATAGGTCTAATTATTATTCAAATAATTCAATGCATCTCTTTGAATCCTTGATTTGTATGTGTTTTCCTTAAGGGTTCTTATACTGATTTTGAATTATTTCCTTACTTGTGAGATGCTCTCTATACTTGGTTCATTCCCTCTGATTTTGGTGTTGTCCGTGATTCTTTGGCTAATTTTAGAGTTAATTTATATGTTTACCATATTTTTGTACTTAAACATATTGTTCGAATGCTCAGTATATACTTTCTTTATTTGGAGCATTATGTATTTGGCCTTTATTACATGATGCATGCCTACCACTCTTACTGTGGTGTGATTAATCGTCTGATTGATTCTTTCCTTATCTGATACTCCCATTCGAATCATGAATCCCTAGTTTAAAGGAGTTAGGTCTGTGATTGATTCAAATTGGTAGTATTTCTATAATTATGTACTCGTTACCCTATTCTCTATTGGTTTTCAAAAACTATAAGTACTCCCCTTCTCTTCTCAATTAATACGAATAGAATTCATTTTGAACTCTCTCTTTTACACAAAATATATTCAGTGCTCTTTTATTTCTACACAATCTCTCTCACTTCTCTTGAGACTACTGGTTACTCAGCTTGTTTGAAACCCAAGATGAACTTTAGCCTTCTATATTGTTCCATTGCTCTTTACATTGCTGCTCACTCCTCTACTGTTGTTGCTCACTCCTATGTTATTGCTGCTCACTTCTCTACTATTGCTGCTCACTTCTTTGCCTATTGTTTCTCTCTCTGCATACTCTCTGCATATTGTTGCTCACTCCCTTGCACACCATTATTCACCACTTTGAATATTACAACTCACTACTGGATTGCATTACCTTTCCTTCAACTGGTATGTCCCCTATTTGATTTACAACTTCAAAGCAATATGTTTCTATTTTTATTGCACTTTATCTTATTTCTGGTAGGTTTCTACTTATGGTTTTGTTGTGCTTACTGCAATTAGCATGCCTCTGTGTTGGTTAATATGCCTATCTTAGTTTGGCATGCCCAGTACTCCATGTGCTCGTTTCCTGCATGTTTCTATTTATCCTCTAACCCCATAACAAAATTAGCTTGTTATTCAAGACCCTCTTAGCCACTAAGTATCCCTGAACCTCTTCCTGATGTGTGAACCTTTTTGATATCTATCAATCTCATGCTATTTGAAATCTGCTTGATTGTTTAAGTTCTGAAGTGCTTCTCTTTGATGTTTGTGTATATGTAAATGTGTTATAACTTGTGAGTTACTTGTCCCCCATCTCCTCTGCCCCCTCTTGTGCTTGCTTGATATTGTATCTTCTTTTGCTTTTCTCTCAAAACTATTTCACTATTCACCCTCTTTCAAACTGTTTTTCAACTCAATCTCTTTAATACTCTATCACAATCTCGCTACTCCTACAATTTAGGTTCTACCCCCTTAGTGTAAGCATCGCTTTGGGTACCTTGAGTACCCACTTAACTTTGATGCACAAGCCTGGTAATTCCACACTTGCACTAATTTAATGTTAATCTATTTGGGTGCCTAGTATTGGCCAAGGGCCCCAATGGGCCCTTAGGGAGCTTTGCCGCATCCAAACCTTGGTAAGGGCTGTGAAATTCGAAAGACGTAAGGTTGGAGACTTGGTCCTGGTTGAAGGCTCCCAATAGAGTGACTTCATACTTTTTTTATTCACTATTGTAATTTAATTACCTTGGTTTGTAATAATTTGTAACGAATGATTGGGGTTCATAGTGAAATGGGGGGTCTATGCATGCTTAGTTTAAGTGTATGGGCAGAAAACATGCTTGTAGGGCTTTTCTTATTTGTTTAATAGATATCCTGTCTAGGACATGCATCTCACATGACTAGAAATCCTTTTTGTAGGCTCTTTTACTTTCATCTTGTTATGTACTTTCTAAACATAATTAGTTAATAACCAACAAGTTACTGCTACTGCATTTAGATACCATGTTTTAGGACCTTTATGTGCTTTAGATATCATGTACGCATAGCTCCATTTATAATTGTTGAATGCCTCACTAATTTCGTTTAACAACATAAGTCTTGCTAATATTCTCTCTTAAAACCGAAAATCAAACATGCAATCAGGCAATATATATAACGCCAATGCAAGCTTTAGGACCTAATAAATTGAATAATCTTATTTCTGCCTATCTTAGACTATTCAAACCCTTTTTAACCGTCTGAACTTATTTCTCATTTTCACCTCTCTGAAATCCGCTTGGTTTTCTCCTACTAAACCCCCGTCCCATTTTTTATCACATCTATATCTTTTCTACTAAGTTATCTTTCCAGTCTAGAATTAACACTAATACTTACTGCTCTCTCTCTCTTTACATTTTTGAAATCCTGAATGGTTTTGCATCTGTGCTCTACGTTTCTACCTCTCCTTTCTGAAAATATGCTATTTTTAGCAGAATGCTACATCCGATATAGTTTATTATACATTTTCAAGTGTGTTGCAAAGTGTTTTCGTACTGATTCCCCACATTTACTGCTATTTTCTCAAAATGCTAAAAAAAATTGACCAAGCTTTTTTTCTAAAATTCTGGTCAAGTATTCTGCTCCTATTTTAACCTATTTTCGACATTCCAGCTTTTAAAGTCTCATTTCTTTAGATCATAAATTTGTTTGAGACGTTCTAATAATATGCCTATCTATGGAGGGATGTTTGAGTCTTTACATGCTCTTGATATGATTCTTTTCAGTGAAGTCCCATTCGTTTTGTATGTCGCTTAGCATTTTGACCTTTAAACCTAAGGGTTCATCCTAGTTCTTACCTTATAGAATAGTGGTCCTTAACACCCTCTAGGACCTACAGGACGGGACGGATAATAGCACGCAATAAGCACCTGTGACAAATCCATACGTTTAAATTACCTTTACGGGGCGGGAAGGGTAGAATATGGATATGATGACCGGTGCGCTAATATCTCGTGTGACCCCTCTTTGAGGAGTGATTGCTGGGTATTGTACCAATGTGATCCATATTGTATTTAAACCTAGGACCTCTTTCCTTTTTTTTTACTTGTATAATGTTTTTCTTAAATTTATGTTCCAATTAATCCTTCTCTTCTAAAATCACTTATGTCCTTTCCATTCCTTTCTAAAATTGTAAATTTTGTTTGTAACTACTATTTGCAAACTTTATGTGTTTTTTTCTACTCTCCTTAAAGTCAAAATTAAGCACGACTAGGAACAACACTAGTGGATCTTGAGGGATTCCTAACACCTTCCCCTCGAGATAATCTTAAGCCCTTATCCGAACTCTGGTTTTCTTTCAAAAACTCCTTCTTTTCTTTAAAAGTATCCTAATGCACTATAATCATTAGATGGCGTCTCTTCAAAATTCCATAACCCAATTCCTCAAAAAGGAATAGGAGTTATTTTGTCTGTAATGTTGTAAACCCGATTTCTCTTCTTCTAGGAGGAAAAAGGGGCGTTGATAGCAACTAAGCCTCACAACAAGCTCAGACTTGAATTTATCGAAGGCCTATGAGAAAGAAATCTTTATTAAAAAAAGAAGAAAGTATGGAGTTAGAAAAGTTATAATGACTTCAAAACTCACCATAGAGCAGAGTCACTAAGCTTCCGCGAAGGTCGATTTCGCATCCACCGGCTCATTCTTATCGTCCCCGGTAGAGCAACCCGAGGCACTCTGATTGGGTGGAGATGTGTCAAAGCAAATTTCCCTGTAAGTACTTCCCAACGTCCGAGAACCAGCTGCCAAATCAGGTGATGAAGGACCTTCGCCCTTCTCTCTTGTGGAATCTCTATCTCTCGAGACTAGGGTCTCAAGCCCATCAAGCTCAAACGTCTCAGAAGTCCTCTTGGTTCGAGCCATTAATGTGGAATCATCCTCACCAAGTGCATTCAAGTCCACATAACAACCGATAAATATAAGATCTTCATCAATGACAACGTCTTCCTCGCACCCCCGGCCGGGTCCTGCATTGCTATGGGAATCATCGTCCTTCAAGGATCTTTTTCTTTTATTATCCTTCCTCGTCTCAGAAATTTAAGGTCCTTCCTCCTCCTAAAAAGGGTATGGTCTCACCTCATAAAACTTAACTATGCCTGCAATAAAAAAATTAGTGTACGTGACAATAGGCTAAATTGTATAGTTTGGCCTACGTTTGGGATCTAACTTAAGGATGCTTCACTTTTGTAAGTGTGTAGATAATGTAAAAATAGGCTCTAATAGTGGCTTTTATGTTTTACAGGAGTACAATAATCAAATAAGGAATTATGAAGGTGATCGGGGCAAAAAATTGAGTTAGTGGACGAAAAAGGGAACAAAGCTCGTTGGCAGTGGAAAACCCCACTAGCGCGAGCATAAGCTGCCTTAGCATGCCCGTGCTAGTCCAGCGATCTGAAACAGAATGAAACCCCACTAGCGCGGGCAGTAGCACGGCCCTAGCGCATCCGCGCTAGTCCAGAAGAGGGGAAGGTGTTTTATAAAGGGAAAATTCAAAAGTCCAAGCAAATACATACAACTATAAAAGGTTTAACATGTCCAATAGAATAAAGAATTTGGGTTTTCGAGAAGAATCAAGAGAGGCAAGGAGGCAACTTGGAAAACAATTTTTATCTCCCTACTTTGTCCTTCTATCAATGACTATGAATTCTTTTGTATATTTCGTCATTGTTAAGAGTAGCTAAATATTTTAATCTAATCTTTTAGTGAAACCCGTGGGGATGAATTGGTTGCTATAATTAATACAGATTTGAATTATTTGTTAATCTCCTTTTGTTCAGCTACATTTTAATTGTTGTTGATTGAAAGGATATTTAATTAGTTGTTCCTATTTATTATGTATCTGCTTGAGAGAGAGTGCATATTTAGGTAGTTTTTGAAAAACATCACTCCCGGAGTATAGACGAGAATCAAAACCGAGGGTTTAGAGGTTGGATTAGAGATAACGATACCCCGGGTGCAATCTAAGTGAAGTGTAATGTGAATCTAGCTAGAATAGCTTGAGAGAGTGTGTCTAGTAAATTATCATAATTGCTTGAGAGAGATTTATGATAGTTGGAGAGTTCATGATTGATAGAGGAAACTAAGTAAAAGCTATAAGAAATATACAACCAAGAAAATCAACAACGGGGGAAACCATTATCTTAGACCGTATTCCAATTGTTTACACTTCAAGCATAGTTAATTTTTAGCTAGTTATTTATTTCTAGTTTTAGTTATTAGAAATACCATCACATGTTAATCACAATGTTAGGGGAAATTGATTATGTTAAATTTAGTAAGTCCAACAAAAGTAATTGATAGGCTAATTCCCTGTGGTTCGACTCTGAGCATAAATACTCAAATTATATTTGCAACGTCTGCTAGTCTTTTTATTAGGCATAGTTTGGCATTATCAGTACGTAAAGGAAAGCACTCCTTAAGAGAAGGACTACATGGTACATACCATGGTGCTTAGCCTCCCATCTGCCCTTCGCAAATCTTGCCACTTGCGCTCTTCATAAGTCTAAGAGTCTGCATGTTTGCAGGCCCAATCCTCAAGATTGGGGACTTCATATGGCATCCTCGGAATCGTGGTAGAAAAGAAAAGAAAACATAAATACGAAGTCTGGCTCAACCGAGCACAAAAATAATAGTGTTGTATATCACTTGCGCTTGAAATTCCATTTCTCGGGGAATTATAGGAACTCCACAGGAATAATCTAAACCCTCGATCCTGTCCTCGTCATCACTGACATTAAAGGGCTTGGTGGATCAGCATCGTAGTGTAATTAGACCTCAATAGTGCAAATGTATGATAAAATCTGATGAGGTGGCTAAGGTGAACTCGAGCTCGGCCCTTTCAGCGAAAACAATCTCATCATCAACTTACTACCTATTTGGATACAACAAAATCTAATAATTATTCCCAAAATTATTATTTTTTGTGAATAACTTCTTCCATCCTCACATTTACACCAAAGTATAATTAAAGTAATTTTTGCATATTTGTTGCAAATTTATTTAGCATTTTAAAGCCAAATTGCATATAATTACAATTATAGCCTATTTTGTGATTAATAGAATTTTATGATTATAAAATCAGTTCCAGTATTTTTAAGTTAATATTTATATAATATTTATTTGCCAAGTATTTTAAATTTGCTTTTAAAATTGTTATTACTATTTTTTTAAAAACAAAAGGGGAAAAGTGGCAATTTACAATCTAGCATCAATTGCATTTCAATTACAGCATAAATTGCACCCGTAATTAGCCCAATTTAACCCCCCCCCCCCCCCAAATTCAAACCTAATTACCCAGCCCAATACCAGTTTGACCGACCCAACCCGTAACCCCTTAATTCTGACTGTTGATCATTTAGATCAACGGCCACTGTTTCTCCTTTTATTTTTTAATTCAAACGACCCCCAACCCTACCCCATTCTCTTCTCTCAGCCGCCTTCAAACACTCTCCTCCCCAAATTCTCTCAAAACCCTAACCGCCGCCTCAAACTCTAACCCCAATCCACCCAAATCCATGGCCTTCCAGGCTCATCTGAGATATGTATCAGCCTCTTATGGCTTCTATTTACTCGTTATTGCGGTCCTATGATTAGATCTCGAATGATTCAACCAACCTTTGCTCGATTATTGTTCTCCGGTCATCTCGGTCTTTTTCTCGACCAGTCATGGCTATTCGAGTCTGACTTTCAACTCTCCTGCTTAGATTAATGGTTTTCAAAGCCTTTCTCATCACTTGGGTTTCTTATGAAACCCTAATCTCTAAGGTTATTTTGAATTAATTTCAGATCTTCTCCAGATCTATGTTTGTTTTGAATTCTCTAAGCATTTTCTTGAAGTTTTGTTTTAAACTCTGTTTTTCAAACTCTTTATCTTTTCTGATTAGGGATTTCCGTAAGTCATTTCAAATATCTTCTTTGATTTTTGACATGCTTTGCTATGTTTATCTTGTGTTGTTCTTCTATCTGAGTTGGCATGTTGAAAACCCTAATTTTATTTGGTTGTTTGTTAGATGAAACGTTTAGTTAAGTCTTGTTTAATTTGTTTAAGTTCTACTATTGTTGAAAAACCCTAAGTCTTTGGGCTTGAAACTGTTCCTTTGAATACCTGACTTATTTTGAAGTTCTTTATTTCAAAATCTCTTTTTCCTTTATGTGTTCCTCTAACTCGAGGCTCCTATTATCTTTAAAACATGACTGTAATAGAAACCCTAATTTTTCAAAGGGGTTTCCTTACTTGTTGCTGGAAAACTTTTGCATGTTCTGATATTCTATTTCTCCTATTGAATCAACATGACCTGACCTGTTTGATTGCTATGCTTAGAATGTTTGCTTTACTACTAAATGTTATACCTATTTCTGCATGCTGTTTCTTTTTGTGATGAATTTGGCTTCGCATGTGTGGTGTCTCTCCTCTCCCTGTTTAAATACTAAAGTGGAAAAATATGTTACTTCTTTGATTGATGTCCAATCTTGTGATTGATTTTAAAACCCTTCTTTTATGAATTCTAGTATTACCCGTCTGTATAAGTTAATTGATTCCTTTACTTATTTTGCTTTGCTAAATGCTTTTCCAAATTAAGTATACTTTGTATTTGGACTTAAATATTTACTCCATTCTTTACCATCCCTTATATGGTTAGAAATCAATATTTTTCAAAATTATTTCTTTCTTTATTTAACCCTATTAGTATCCATTTGAGCAGTAATCCCTTGATTGAACGGAAATACTTGTGTTAATTGGTTCTGATCGCGATTATTTTCATGTTTGTGTTAAACCTTACTTGTTACCTTATACTCTACTCATTTTTACTATTAATACATTTACCTCTTCTCTTTCAAAACACAATGAAAAAACGAACAAGTCATTACTTCTTCTCTCAAATACACTTAAATTTTTCTTAAAAGTATTCGAGTTCTATGAATTCGTAATTTCAAAGTTCTCTTCTATGACTCTGGATTTTCTTGAAAAAATCATGTCTCTCTTTTCTTACCTTCTTGCAACAGGTATGTCTCGTTTGCTTAATTCATGCCTCCCCCACCCCCTATGTTTTTACTCTTCAATCTTTTCCTTCTTTGTCTTGCTATTTCTGTACTTTAATTATCTGCAAGTTGACTTCACTATCTCTGTTCTTACATGGAATCCCCATCCCTAGTCCATTTGTATGTTGAGTTATGATTCAGAAAACATGCCAACACTTGACATTAGTGCTCATATATATGGACTGGACTCCCTGAGTCCTAAACTCTTTTGAATTCCCCTTCCCCTTTACATGTATACTGAGTCTGAAACTGTGGTCTAACAGTATCCTAATCACTGTCTAGACCATAGCATGACCTTCAATAGGTTTGTAATCATATTTGACTGGCTGAACAAGATTGGTCAGGGTGTGCCAGCCTACCTTATGACTAGGCATGACCACCAGCGTGCCCTGGCAATCCCTAACCCCCTATATTGCACTTGCACTCATTCTTAGAACTTAAGTTTTGGCCCCTTCTTGTGAGCCTTGCCTTGGGACCCATGAGCTCCCTCTGAACTTGGACACCTGAGGGCTGGCTTTTCCACACTTCACTATAACTCATTCTTATTGATATCTTGGGTGTCAGCATTGCTTGGAATTGCTGAAATTCTTTGAAACTTTGAAAAACCCTAGATAAAGAGAAGGATTTGGAAATCTGGATGCTCAGAATTGTTTCAATCTCATATTATTAGACCCTAAGCCTGAATTAGGCTGCTTGGATGTACCAGGTAGTTTCTGATGTACTTTAATTTCAATTTGTTTTACTGGTCTGTAATAATTTGTGTAAACTTATAGGGATTTAGTGAAAAATGGATGGGGGTTACTTTTATGCACAAAGGTTAGAAACCATGCCTATAGGATTTAATTTCTCATTTGTGCAACTTCACACGTAGAAAGCATGTCTATAGGGATTAAGTTCTAATTTTCTGCTACTATGCATATAGATACCATGCTTATAGGGGTTTACGTTTATGCACATGATAATATCATTAGGCAAAATGTTAGGTTTAATAATAACAAACGACATATAGATATCATTGTTCATAAGGTTTTTATTAATGTTTGAAAATGCTTATAATCAGTAACGTATACAGAGCATGTCAATAGGGAAATCTTGATCAAAATTGTCTCACTCATTTAAAACAGTATCAATTTCACTAAAACAAACAACTTTTTGCATCCCTTTCGAACTCTTAATATGTTTTTTCTCATAATCAAATCAGTGCATCTTTTCCTGAAGCCCACTTCTCTCTGATAAACATTCTCAAATCGGTGCACTTTTCTGAAACCCACTCTCTTTTTTTGAACTTTGGTAAATATTTTCCAAACCAGCCTAAACTCACTTTTTTATATTTATCTGACAAACCTCTTTTAATCAGTCTGCAACTCAGTTCCTTTGTTGAATTTGGTAATTCCTTTTCCTAAATAGTCTGCTTTCTAAAATTCGTTTTTTAAACCATTTTTCTGTATCATGTCTGCTATCTTTTCGTGAAACTTATTTTATCCTGCAACTCTTTTATAGTGAGTTTTTTTCAAAATCGTTAGTTCTGTCCAACCCATAGATAAAAGTGGGTTAATTAATCAAGTGGATTAGTCTTTGACAACTGCATTCGAGCGAGTCTAATGCGAACTTCCTGTCTAAAAAAATGTGTTGAACCAGTGCGCTTATCGCTTTAATTTAATTTTAAAGACCAAACCAGTACATGCAAGCCATGCTAAACTCTATGATTTTATCTTATTGAAGGAGGCTTGCTTGAGCCCTACTTTCTTATTTTCTTTCCTTTACTTGTATATGTGTTTTGAGTGTCGCCTTAGTATTTTATCCATTTAAAACTCTCAAATGCCTTATCCCTTTTCCCTTTAGGATTAGTAGTCCTAAATGGCTACGATACTGGTAGGATTGGGGCGGGTACTAGCATGCAATAACTAATGAGACATTTCGCTCTTTAATACCTTAACGGGGTGGGAATGGTAGAATATGAATATGATGACCGGTGCGCTAATGTCAGGTGCGACCCTTTTTTTAGGAGTCTACGCCGGATTTTGCATTGATGTAATCCATGATATTTACAAACCTAGGACCCCTTCCCCTTTTTTACTTATTCTTTTTTTTAATTTTACTTTCAAACTAACCTCCTATACTTTCTACTCCTTTTCTTTTAAACTTTTAAACTTTGTTTGTAATATTATGTGAAATCCTTCTACTTGATACTTTTATTTGCTTAAAGTCACAATTGTAGCATCCGGGAACTACACTAGTGGATCTTGAGGGGTGCCTAGCACCTTCCCCTAGAGATAATTTCTAGCCCTTACCCAAACTTCTGTTCCTCATCTCAAATTCTTTATTAAAAGTGTCCTAATGCACTATAATCATTAGATGGTGACTCTCCAAACTCCAAAAAAATCAAATTCTCGCAAGGTAATAGATTTGTCCTCCCAAAATGTCTTATACCCGATTTCGAACTCTGTTTAGAAAGAGGGGGCGTCGACACCATGGAGACTTTGCCAGGACATTTTAGGCTTTTACCATTTCATACTGCTTGTGAATTTATTATCCTATTAATTGCTTTATTTACTGTCTTTTTGTCTTCCACTATGAAACTGACTTGGCTTTTCATGTCTTTTCTTCCCTTTAGCTACTTTCCTTTACTGCTTTATTTCAATTCTATTGTAATTACTGCAATTATTGTAATCGTTATCTTATGAATATGGAAATACATGTCAATATGTTTCATTCTTGTAAACTGCATCTTCAACATCATATTCGCACTCGTGCCAAATAAATTCCATAGCAATGCTTATAATGAGTGATTGCGCCCTTCCAATATTATCACCCCTTAAATTTGGCAAAGTCATATTTGCGGTAAAACCAGTCGATCAGCGGTGCAGTCGACGGTTCCGTGCCTCTACCTCTTGGGTTGTCTATTCAAGGGTACCGGTCTAATACCCCAATAGAAACCTTACTCTGTTTAACAGTACATTCATCATGGTCAAACCTAGCCGAGTCTGTTATGTTGTCCACATATTGACTCATTAGGTTAGCCTAGTTCAAAGTCCATCGGGTTTCCCTGAAACCCAAACGGAGACCCCCACATTCTGTGAATTTATTTGGAGAACTAAATGCTTGCTATGCTAATTATTGGTTTAAATAGTCGAGTCCGGTAGGGTATGGGCCTAACACTTATTTTTGCAGAAATGAGGCACGAAGTCCCTAGATTTGGCATAGAAACCAACATTCATCCAAGAATGCTAAATTGGTGGAAAGACCTCCACTCTAGTGATCAAAAACTCATCCACAAATACTTAGGGAATTTGCCTTCTCTTCAAGAGATCCATCCTGACAACAAAGCCATAAAGGCTGCAAAAATGTTCTAGGATAGTGACAGGTCCTTGTTCTGCTTCGGGGACCTTTAAATGACTCCTTTATTCGAGGAAATAGGATGATTAGCTGGTATTCCTTGGAAGATTTCGGGTTTGCTTATGCCAGAGAATCGTAAGGGTAGGGGTTTCCTAAAGATAATGGGACTGAAGAAGAATCTAGACTTAACCTTCCACACAGAGATTGGGATGATCACATCGCCTTCCACCAGACAAGGCATATAAGTTATATGCCTAACATGTTTGCTCATCCATAGGATGCTTGAGGATGGGTAGAATTGTTCGAAAATCTGAAAGAGGACCAGGTACAATGGATGTTCGTTTGGCTCCCTATAAAAGAATTCACTGTTTGATCCCGAGACACACCATTTTTCATGCTAATTGGTCTGAGAGGAACTTATCCCTAAATTCCCCTCTGAGCTATGAGGCAGGCATGAAGAAAGCAAATCATACCAAGGTTCCATAAAATGAGTCACTTCAAGGCTAACTTCCAGGACGACGATATCCTTCACAAGTGCCAAGATCAGCACCTGTTGCACTGCAAATAGTTTTTGGGGAAGGATTCGATTGAGCGAGACAGGTAACTGTCATCTTTGCACCTCATTATTCAGGTTGGTTGGAAGATGATCATAATTGTTTGGGTCAGCCTGGGTTCATATGAGGCCATAAAGTTATTGACGAAAAGGCCAAAGTATGGGATAAGTACAATCAACTATGCAAGAAAATTCGAGAATGTGAAAGGGAGCACCGGGAAATACAAGAAGCCCAACAGAAGTTGATCGAAGAGTGGAAAGATATGGCTGTCAGTGCCAACAAGTGACTACGGTATTTGGAGCGGGGTCTAGCGGAGCTGGAAGGAAAGTTCATCAAGAGGATTGAAGACTGTCAAAACGCTGAGAGAAATGCGGGCGGACATCTGGCCCGAGCTTATTTGATTCTAGGGCTACGCGAGCTGGTGAAACTGTTCGAGGGAGATAAAGATTCTGAATCTAGGGAAGGTCTTTATGGGACCAAGAAGTTATGAGTCTTTTATTTTTCTTTAATGATGTGATAAGGCCAATGGCCACTAGTGACGTTTTACTTTCTGTTATTTAGTGTTGTTTTGGATTAGTCTTATTTTTTATCAATAAAATGTGGCATTAAGCATTATAAGTTCTCAAAAATTATTTGTCGCTAGGCCTATCTCGAGCACAATGAGGCACCCAAATTAGGACGCGATTTATATTCTTGCATTATGTGTTTAAATATCGCAATATTTTCTTTCTCAAAATCTGCACTAACTTGTTACCTTTTGTTTTATTCTTTTATTTTTATTCCCCTCCCCAAAAATTAGTTCATGCATTCTACCATCATCATCACATAGTACGAGATCCAAGGGCCCTCCAACTCCTCCTCATCCTCCGAGTCCTATCCGGAACAATAAAAAGGTAGAATGGGAGATTCAAGTGGCGGAAAGAAAATCAAAAGAACTGAGATTCCACAGGGTACCCCGGTTGCTAAGGAAACTGCTGCCCAACTTGAGCATAAATTATTGAAGTTCTGAGAAGAACTGGATCCGGTTCGGAACTTGGCGAACTTATCATTCTTTCTCACCGCTCCTGATGTCAACTTTTCCAACACTCAAAATCTCGCACCTCCACAGAACACCCCGCAACCACAGATGCAACCCACTCATGCTCAACACTGCAACACATGCCACACTCCCAACAACACTCCACTACTCATTCCTGAACCATGAACACCACAAACGGCCACCTCCACAACACTCCCATCTACGTGGATACTGTACACCACTACAGTCAACTAGGTTCAAGTGCACCCGAGTCTGATACAAAGACTCCCTCATCAGGAACTTAGCCACATAACTCAAAAAGCTAACTAGTCGAGTCAAGGGTGTCAAAAGAATCAAAGGTATTGAGGGGCTAAATTATAAGAACCTCTGCATTCGGCCAGATGTTGAACTTCTGGAGGGGTACAAACTCCCAAGTTTGAAATGTTCGATGGCACATGTGATCCTAGAGAGGACAAATTGCGACAAACTGATTGGAGTCAGAAAAGATGAGAAGATCTGTATGAAGCTCTTTATGAGGAGTCTAAAAGGGGATGCTTTATCTTGGTACATCAGCCATGACCCCAAGAAGTGGACGAGCTGGGTAGGTATGGCATCAGATTTCATGGATAGGTTCTTATTCAATATAGAGAATGCACCAGATGTCATCTACATCCAGAATTTGAAGAAAAAGCCTACCGAGACATTTTGCGAGTGTGCTACTCATTGGAGATCAAAGGCTTCTAAGGTCATGCTGGCCTTAAAAGAGGAACATATGAACAGATTCTTTGTCCAAGCTCATGATCCATAATATTACGAGAGGTTGATGTTGATCGAGGGTAATAAATTCTCCGATATCATCAAGCATGGGGAAAGAAATGAGGAAGGCGTTAAGAATGTTATTGTTACTAATATTGAAGCATTGCAGGCCACCAACAAGGCTTTACAGTTTGGTGGCACATCCAATAAGAAGGATGTGAGTGACGTGATAGTCGCACAGGGAGCTAAATCACCACTGAACTACCACATTTACCCATCACCTCCACTTACATATCAGCCTATCCCGAATTACAAAGCACACGCATCCTTTTATCAAAATCCACCACCCATTTACCAATCGTCTCCACCTCCCACATATCAACCTACTTCACCCAGATACGATCAACCAACACCTGTCTACCAAGCTTATAATGCCCAACCCTCTCACTACCAATCACCTCCCACTCGCCGAAATTTCCCTATACCTAGGCCAAATTTTGACCCCGGACCTCCCAGACAATACATAGCCATCACCGAACCAATTGACTAGTTGTACGAGAGATTTAAAGCTACTGGTTACCTCACCCATATCCCTGCCATAACTCAAGAAAATCCTTTCTAATAGGTCATCCCGAACAAAACCTGTGCGTACCATTCTGGCATGAAGGGACATATCATTGACGAATGCCGCTCATTGAAGGACGAGATTCAAATACTGATCGACAATAAGGTCCACGTAGCAAAGGAGCCTACTCCTAATGTTCTCAACAACCCTTTTACTGACCACAAAGGTAGGGATATTCACTTGATCGAGATCAAATATGACTGGAACCCCAAGGGGTTGATAGGATTGATTATTGATGATGATCAACCAAAGAAACCAGCGATCACACTTAACTCAATTGTTGTGCATAATTTTCCCTCCACGGGCGATGAAGTAAACATGTTTATATGTCTCGTATTTGGAGCATCGTCTTCTGTAAAGGCGCCCAGACCAATTAAGGTTGTGTTTGGAGTTCCGAAAGCACTTGCACCTTTCGAAATTGTTGTGTTACCACAAAGGGTACCTATTCCTGTAGCAATTTCATACATAACACCGTTCCCCTCAAATGCCAAACCCTGGGATTACACAGTTGGAGCTAGGAGGAACGGGAAGATCAAGACGGGAGAAGCAATTGCTGCGCAAGGAATGACCAGAACAAGCAAGGTTTACACCCTATAGCACCTAGCTGAGTGCAGTAAACAAGGCTTTGGACGCCCTATTGAAACTAGTCCCGATGATATTATGAGGAAAATACAAGCTAAAGAGTACTAGGTCGTTGAGCAATTGAACAAAACACCAGCGGATATCTCCATCCTAGCTCTTCTGCAGAGATTTGATGCCACAAAATGCCTTGATGAAGATACTGAGCGAGGCTTATGTGCCCAGCAACATAACTGGAGGGGAAATGGCAAACATGGTGAAGAAAGTACTGGAGAGTCACAAAATTACCTTCTACGATGATAACTCTCACAAGAATGGGAAAGAGCCTGCACGAGATTAAAGATGAGGCCATCAATGTCAAAGCCTACGATGGGTCCCAAAGGTAAACTATTGGGAAGATCAATTTATGCCTGCAGATGGGACCAACTTGGTCCGACGTTGACATTCAAGTGATAGACTTCCCAGCATCCAAAAACGTGTTATTAGGACCCGTGGATTAATACCGCCGGAGTTGTAGCATCAATACAGCACCAGACAGTAAAGTCTTAGTGGAATCACCAAGAGATGATTATTCATGGTGACGGTAGCAATCCCATATATAGTCGCCAGACTATCCCGATGATTGGAGGCAGAAAAAGAATAGACGGAGAAACCTACCATCACATCGAGCGGGTGAACGTTTTAGACAAGGATAAATGGTGGGAAAACAAGATTGAAAGTATCCTTAAGTTGTGCGAGTATGATCCTGGAAAGGGACTTGCAAAAACCTCCAGGGAATCACCAAACCCATCAAGCTGAAGAAAAATAGTACTATATTGTGTTTGGGGTATGAATACACTTGGAAGGAGTTTGATGACTGGTCGCAACCATGGCGCGGCCCCTACTACCCGCTAGAGCATCTGGTACCTCACCTGGAGAAGACTTTCCAACCAGTAGATACTATATATGGGTCAGAGAAGATGAAGTATTGGCAGCTATGAATAATCTCTTTCTAAAGGATGCTGATATGGACTGTGTTCTTTTTGAGAAGGAAGGGGAGGAAGACCATTCTATACAAGTTGTGAACCAAGGATAACTCCTCAACAATTGGTCGATCAGAACCACCAGGTCCGGAAAGCTTCGGGGTAGCAAGGCTAAACAAAAGCACCAATCACATTTTACTTTTTACTAGCTGATTTTCTTTCTGCATTGTCTTTAATTTTGAAAAGAGCTCTGATGCTCCAAACAATTATGAATTTAATCAAAGCATTTCAGTTTATCGTATATTTCGCTCTTATTATTTTCTCTATTATTTACTTTATTCATACATCATTACTATTACTTGCCTTGACGATAGACCAACGATTGTGACTTCCAACGAGATAACACAACACATGGATATCGATTTAGAAAAGGATGATATACCGGAAGAGGTCGTCAGAGAGGTTGAGAATTTTGAGAATAGACCTAAATCTAACTTGGATGAAACTGAGGTCGTAATTTGGGGGATACAGAAAATCTTAAAGAAAAGCGCATCAGTGTTCACATGTCACCATCATAAAAGAAGAAGTACACAGAGTTTTTAAAGGAATATGAGGGCATACTCACCTAGTCGTATGATGATATGACTGGTCTCAGTACATCCATTGTAGCTCACAAACTGCCAACAGATCAACATGTCTGCCGGTAAAATAGAAGCTAAGAAAATTCAAATTCGACATGCGTTTGAAAATCAAAGAAGAGATTACCAAGCAAGTCAAAGCCAAGGTTGTCAGGGTGGTAGAGTACCTGACATGGTTAGCCAATATTGTACCAGTACCGAAGAAAGATGGGAAGGTTAGAGTCTTTGTCGACTACCTGCATCTCAACCGGGCTAGTCCCAAAAACGACTTTCCTTTACCGAACATACACATTCTTATTGACAATTGCACCAAGCATGAGCTGCAGTCTTTTGTTGATTATTTTGCTGGGTACCATCAGATATGGATGAATGATGAAGATGCAGAGAAAACGACTTTCATTGCCACGGGGGATGTACTTTTACATAATGATGCTACTAGGTTTGAAGAAAGCTGGTGCTACCTATATGAGAGCTATGACTATTATCTTTAACGACAAGATACATAAGGAGATCGAAGTATATGTGGACGATGTCGTTTTCAAATCCAAGAAGGCCACTAATCATATGGAAGATCTAAGAAAGTTCTTCAACAGATTGAGGAGATATAATCTGAAACTGAATCCCGCCAAGTGTGCATTCAGGGTTCCTGCTAGAAAATTAATAGATTTCATCGTGATTCGTCGAGGAATATAATTGGTTCCATCAAAAGTTAAATCCATCCAAGAATCACCACCGCCAAAGGACAAGAATGACGTGATGGGGGTTTTTGGGAATACTCAACTATATCAGCCGGTTCATACCTCAGTCCACGGTCATTTGTTAACCCATCTATAAAATGTTGAAAAAAGATGTTGCTACCAAGTGGACTGATGATTGACAGAAAGCCTTTGACAGAATCAAGGAATACCTGTCAACGCCGCCAGTCTGGCTACGCCCGAACCAGGAAGACATCTATTGCTTTACCTAGAGGTATTGGATGGAGTATTCGATTATGTTCTGGGACAGCATGATTTAATGGTGAGAAATGAGCAAGCCATCTACTATCTCAATAAGAATTTCACACCATACGAGGCCCAGTATTCTCTTCTAAACAGAACTTGTTGTTCCTTGACTTGGGTAGCTCAGAAATTGAGGCAATATTTCTGTACCAACACCACTTATCTCATACCCAGAATGGACCACTAAAGTATATCTTCCGGAAACCCATGCCCACTGGCAAGCTAGCCAAGTGGCAAATCCTGCAATGTGAATTCGACATTGTTTACGTGACTCAAAAGGAAATCAAAGGACAAGCCTTAGTAGATAATCTTGCCAAGAATCACGTGGATGGAGAATAGGAGCCCCTAAAGACATATTATCCCGATGTAGAGGAATCTTTCATAGGAGAAGATATTGCAAAAGCCTATGATGGTTGGAGAATTTTTTGACGAAGCCATAAATTTTGAAGGAGTTGGCATAGGAGTAGTCCAAGTATCAGAATCGTCCAGCATTACCCGGTATCCGCCAAGCTCAGGTTCCCTTACACCAACAATATGGTCGAATATGAAGCCCGCATCGTGTGACTCAAAATGGCCTTTGACATGAACATTCAAGAGTTGCCAGTTATCGGGGATTTAGACTTGCTCGTATGTCATGTTAGAGAAGAATGGGCAACCAAAAACTCTAAAATATTTCCCTACTTGCATCACATATAAGAGTTGAGAAAAAGGTTCATAAAGACAGAATTTCAGTACGTCCCTAGAGTGCAGAATAAGTTCGCCGACACATTAGCTACTTTATCATCCATGATCCAACATCCTGATAAGAATTTCATTTATCCCATCCCGATAAAGATTTATGATCAGCCAGCTTGATGTGCTATTGTTGAGGAGGAAGTCGATGGAAAACCATGGTTCCATGACATTAAAGAGTACTTGACAACAGGAGAATATTTTGAACTTGTAAACACCACTCAGAAACGCACACTTTGGAGGTTATCTAAAAACTTCTTTCACAGTGGGGGAATCCTGTACAGGAGGACTACCGATTTGGGTTTGCTAAGGTGTGTCGAAGCAAAAGAAACATCAAGGCTATTGGACAAAGTGCATGAAGGGACCTGCGGGCCGCACATAAATGGTTTTGTCTTAGCAAAGAAGATACTCTGAGTTGGGTATTTTTGGATGACTGGGGACACAAACTGCATCCAGTATGTCCTAAAGTTCCATCATTGTCAAATACATACAGATATGATAAAGGTTCCATCAAATGAGCTTACTGCAACAAGATCACCATGGCCATTCACCACTAGGGGAATGGATATTATCATACTTATTGAACCTGCCGCATCAAATGGGCATAGGTTCATCTTAGTGGCAATTGATTATTTTACCAAATGGGTCAAAGCAGCATCATACAAAGCAGTGACCAAGAAAGTTGTGGTCGATTTCGTCCATGACCGAATTGCTTGTCGGTTCAAAATTCAAGAATCAATCATCATCGATAATGGTTCCAACCTTAACAACGACTTGATAAAAGCAATGTGTTAAACATTCAAGATCAAACACAAGAACTCTACAGCCTAGAGGCCTCAGATGAATGGAGCTGTAGAGGAAGCCAACAAGAATATCAAAAAGATACTAAGGAAGATGATCGAAAGACACAAACAATGGCATGAGAAATTATCATTTGCCTTATTGGGATACCGCACCACAGTCCGCACATCAACTAGGGCACCTCCTTTCATGCTGGTTTATGGTACAGAGGCAGTCATCCCCACCGAGGTAGAAATTCCCTCCTTAAGGATCATACAAAAGCAGAGTTGGATGATTCAGAATAGTTTAGGAGTTATCAGAGCAGTTAGCCCATATAGATGGGAAAAGAATGAATGCAGTCTACCACGGTCAAATGTATCATAATAGAATGTCCAAAGCTTTCAAGAAAAGAAGAGTCAAACTGAGGAAGTTTACACCGGGACAGCTGGTGTTAAAGAAAATATCCACACATCAGTATGAAGCCAAGTGGAAATTCTCTCCCAACTGGCAAGGTTCGTACATGGTTCACCTGGTTCTAACCGGAGGGGCCCTTATTCTTGCAATGATGGACGGAGAAGTCTAGCCGAAGCCAATCAATTCAGATACAGTAAAACAATACTATGTGTCACCACATATGATTCCCTTCATGTTGTAATCTGAATTACACCTGACCTGATTCCCGTATAAGAGGGGATACGTTGGCATCTGTATGGGTTTGGCCACAATTAAATAAAAATTCCATTTTCCCATTCAATTGGAACTAGGGCAGAATTTTGAGGAGGACTCTCAAAATTCCAAACTTGGTTTTCAACCATTCGTCACCAGGAATGCCACCATAGTAAACTGGCTCAGAATTTTGAGGACCCTAAAAATTTCGAAGTTGATTTTTCAGCCGTTCTGTGCATCCGTTAGAAGTGTCAGCTTAGAAAACTGGGGCAGAATTTTGAGGAGGACCCTTAAAGATCTGGAGCAAGAGATGTTGGAATGTCTTGAACCATGCCGATGTTGTTAGTTCATCTAAAGAAAACTATTTTCTATTATATACTTACATCATGTTTACTAAATCATGCATAACCATTATCTTAAGTGTTAATGTTCAGGACACTACGTCAGGAGCCATGGAAAATGAACTAACCATTCCCCCTTTAACAGAACTCACAATTTTTCTTTGGATGCAAGCACTCGACTTGCAATATCGTCAGGTATATATATGAATGCATACTTTCCCAAGAATGCAACTTCTCAGAGTCATCACTTATTCGCAATTTCTATTCGTACACAATATCCCCCGCAGTCACGGTATCATAATCGGCTATCATCTAAGAGATCTTACTACTATTCGTCCTTTTACATTCTTGCATTGCATAAGGCTACCCTTCTCCCTTCTATGACTAAGCACTGTCTCCTTCTGCATTATCTGTATAAGGCTACTCTTCCGCCTCCCGAGACTAAGCACTATCTCCATGTGCATTTCTGTATAAGACTACTTATGCGCCTTTCGGGGTTAAGCTTTACCTCCATCTATCTTTTTTCATAAGGCTACTTATATTCCTTTAGAGGTTAAGCTCTACCTCGATCTGCATTTCTGCATAAGGCTGCTTATTTTCCTTCCGAGACTAAGCTCTGTCTCTATCTGCATTTTTGCATAAGGCTACTTATCTACCTTTCGAGACTAAGCCATGTCTCCATCTGCATTTTGCATAAGGCTACTTATATGACTTCCGACGTTAAGCTCTACCCCCATCTACTTCATTTTCATAAGGCTACTTATCTGCCTTTCGAGTTAAGCTCTACCTCCATCTGCAAAAGGCCACTCTAACTGCCTTGCGAGACTAAGCACTATCTCTATCTGCATCTTGCATGGCTGAAATATTGCCTCTTTATTTTTCTCGCACTTTTGCTATATCGCCACCTTCATTTAAATTCTATACCGGCTGAATGATCGCCATTTCTTGCATGGGCTGAAGGATCCCCACCTTTTGCATTTCATGGGCTGAAAGATCGCCAACTTATTCAAAGGCATCATAGTTCGGAGGCGCCATCTGCATAGCCCTAGAACATCATTTCATAGCCTGAAGAATCTTTATTTACGCTCTTCATTGCCCGATGGGTCATAATCTGAGGACGTCATCCTAACCGTCCAAAGACAACATTCATGGTCCAACAGGGGATTCACAATACTTTTAATTTATGCCCAATATATATTGCATTGCCTACTTGCAGGTACACCAGCTATCAAATGGTCGTCTCAGTGGGAGCGATCAGTCTAAACATCGCGTCCGTCCTTTTCAAATCTCCAACGGCACACTGCGTCAATGATTCCTGAACTACATATGGTTTGATTCATGTAATATATAAGTAGCACAGAGACCAGAGCTCGGTCAAAATTCTTTTCAATCGTCGCTTTCAGTCAAAATTGACAATCTTTTCTTTACAAGACAACTCTCTCATCCTCCTCGGATAAAGAGGGGCAGCTGTTGATACCTAATTGTTCCTAGGTATTTTTGTACCCAAAATACTTTCAAAGTAGCATATATGTGCATATATAAGAACGCCCAAATTTTGTATTTTTAATTATTTTTAAATCAATTTACTAACTATTTTAATACAAGAAAATCCAATAATTATTTTCAAAATTATTATTATTGGTGAATAACTTGTTTCATCCTCACGTTTAAACCAAATTATAATTAAGGTAATTTTTACATATTTTTTTACAAATTTATTTGGCATTTTAAAGCTAAATTGCATATAATTGCAATTATAGCCTATTTTGTGATTAATAGCATTATATAATTATAAAATTTGTTCAAGTATGTTAAAGTTAATATTTATATAATATTTGCTTGCCCAGTATTTTAAATTTTCTTTTAAAATTTTTATTACTATTTTTTCGTAAAACAAAAGGGAAAAGTGGCTATTTACAATCTAGCCTCAATTGCATTTTAATTATAGCCTAAATTGCACCCCTCGTTAGCCCAATTCATCTCCCCCCCCCCCCCCCAATTCAAACCTAATTACCCATCACAATACCCGTTTGACTGACCCAATCCGTAGCCCCTTAATCCTGGGCGTTGATCATTTAGATCAACGGCCACCATTTTCCCTTTCCTTTTTTAATTCGAACGACCCCTCAACCCTACCTGTTCTCTTCTCTCACGTTCCTTCAAACACTATCCTCTCTCAAATCCTTTATAAACCCTAGCCGCCTCAAACTCGAACCCTAATCCATGGCCTTCTAGGCTCATAGGAGACTTGTATCAGCCTCTCATTGCTTCTATGTGCTTGTTTCTATGGTCCTATGATCAGATCTCGAAGGGTTAACTAGCCTTTGCTCGATGACTGTTATCCAGTCATCTCTGACCTTTTTTCGGCCAGTCATGGCTATTCAAGTCCGGCTTTTGACTCTCCTACTTAGATCAATGGTCAAAGCCTTTCTCATCACCTGGGTTTCTTATGTAACCCTAATCTCTAAGGTTCTTTCAATTTTATTGCAGATCTGCTCCAGATCTATGTTTGTTTTGAACTCTCTGAGCATTTTTTAAAAATTTTGTTTTCAACTCTGCTTTTCAAACTCTTTATCTTTTCTGATTAGGGTTTTCTGTTACGTCATTTCAAATCTATTCTCTGATTTTCGACATGTTTTCCTATGTTTCGCTTGTGTTGTTCTTCTATCTGAGTTGGCATGTTAAAAACCTAATTTCCTTCAGTTTTTTTGTATGGCCCCGTGAAAATGAGCACTTGGTTGTTAGCAGCTCATAGAGTCGAGTCTACCTATGGGGGAAAACTCAACTCCAGGTATGTATGGCTAACTGTGATTCTTGTGAAATCGCCCTATGCTAGTTGTGAAATTGTTGATAGAAGATATTCATGTGAAAGTCATTGTGAGGCTTTTGTGTTGTATGATTGTGTGGTAATACTTTTTGATGAATATTTTGGAACTTGTAATTGGAACAACGGAAATGGAAAGTAATGTGCAATAATGGAAATGGAACAATGCGGAACAATGGAAATGGAACAATGCGGATCAATGGAAATGGGAATAATGTGGAATAGTGGAAATGGAAGTATTATGAAATAACGTGCGTGATTAGTAGTGAATAATTGTTGTGATGATCTAAATTGTGTACCAATATGATGAAATTGAGGAATTATTGCTGCTAGTTGTGGAATTGCATTACCCTTGTTGTGGATCTATGTTAATAATGTCCCGTAATTGATTTCTTGTATTTGTTGTTGTGTTGTTTGTTGTTGTGAATCAAAAACTGTCAGGCAGGGTCGGGTTGCCCGCCGCAACACGGTGAAATAAGTTGTGGATTGGGGTGATAAGGGGGGCCAAGTTAATAAGGGTGGACGAGGCAATAAGGATGGAAAATGTGATCCAATATCACTATTGATATGAATATGAATCATTAAATGATAAATGTGGAAATGTGAAAGGAGACAGCAGAAGAGTTTGTAACCTGTGGGGCACCGATTGCCCCTTTGTATGAATACTTGAATCTGTTGTTGTGAGATGTTTGGTTGTTGCTCCATGGTTGTAATTGTACTATTGTTGTTCAGTCTTATAATTGTATATGCATTTTGGCTTGAATTTACTTGGGACAGAGTTTGTTCATGCATGCCAGTACAATTCAAATGTACTGATGTTCCTTTTGCCAGGGGCCCTACATTCGTGTTATGATTGTAGGTGGATCCGTGGCAGGCACTCCAGTCCACCGTTTGTAGCTCCTCCTCCTCTATACCGGCGGTATTCGTGTTTGTGAGCCCCTTTCCTTCTGGGGCCTTGTGTGGCTCATGCCACCTATGTTATTGTATTTTGGAGTGTTGTGTCTTTTTTGTAAAGGTATAGTCGGGGCCTTGTTGTCGATAATTATTGTACTATCTTTCTCTTGGAGTATCTGTAGACACTGGTATGTGGGTTAGAACTTATGTATACAGGTGTATGTTTTGGGTGCTGTAAAACTTGTCTACCACGTTCCCTGTTAATCATAATGCATGTTTTGTAAAAGACGTTCCCTGTTAATCTTAATGTGTGGTTATAAAAGAGAAATTATATGTTCTTTCGTTTGCAAAATTTAGTATCTTTTGGCTAATTATCATTGAATAATGTGGGGTAACGCGTGGGGAATAGAAAAGTCACCTAGGTCTGCTCGACTGGGGATACCCGATTGAGTGCCGATCATGCCCTCGGATTTGGTGCGTGGCATATTTTTTAGACAAGTGCTCTTTCAGTTAGGTTTTGTTCGATTTGTTTAAGCTCTACTATTGTTGAAAAACCCTAAGTATTTGGGTTTGAAACTGTTCCTTTGAATACCTGACTTATTTTACAGTTCTTTGTTTCAAAATCTCTTTTTCCTTTATGTGATTCCTCTGATTCAGGGCTCCTATTATCTATAAAGCTTGACTATTATTGAAACCCTAATTTTTCAAAGGGGTTTCCTTACTTGCTGCTGGGAAACTTTTGCCTATTCTAATACTTTGTTTCTCTTACTGACTCAACATGACCTAACCTTTTTGATTGCTAGGCTTCGAATGTTTTCTTTATTACTAAGCCTTATGCCTATTTCTGCATGTTGTTTCTTTTTGCAATGAATTTGATTTCTCATGTCTGGTATCCCTGCTCACCCCATTTACTAAAGTGCAGAAGCATGTTACTTCTTTGATTGATCTCCAATCTTGGGAGTGATTTCAAAACCCTTCTTTTATGAATTCTAAATTCACTCGTCTGTCAAAGTTTATTGATTCATTTCCTTACTTTGCCTTGCTGAATGCTTTCCCAAATTAAGTATACTTTGTGCTTAAACTTAAATATTTACTCTATACTTTTACTATCCTTCATATGGTCAGAAATCAATCATTCTCAAATTTATTTATTTCTGTAATTAACCCTATTAGTATCCGTTTGAGCAGTAATCCCTTGATTGAAGGGAAGTACTTGTGTTATTTGATTCTGATTATGATTATTTCCATGTTTGTCTTAAAACCTTACTTGTTACCTTATTCTCTACTCGTTTTAAAAACTATAAGTATATGTACCTCTTCTCTTTCAAAACACAACGAAAAACGAACAAGTCATTAGTTCTTCTCTCAAATACACTTAGATTTTTCTTGAAAGTATTCGAGTTCTCTGACCTCGTAAGCTCAAAGTTCTCTTCTCTGATTATGGCTTTGCTTGAAAGAATCATGTCTCTCTTTGCTTACTTTCATGCAACTGGTATGTCTGTTTTTCTTAATTTCTCCCTCCCCACTTATGTGTTTATGCTTCAGTCCTTTTCCTTGTTTGTCTTACTGTTTCTGTACTATAATTCTCTGCAAGCTGATCAGTATCTCTGTTCTTACATAAAATCCCCATCCTTAGTATCTTTGTATGTTGAGTTATGGTTCAATAAACATGACAACACTTGACATTGTTGCTCATGTATATGGATTGGACTCCCTTAGTCCTAAACTCGTTTCAACTCCCATTTCCTCTCCTCTTTACATATATACTGAGTTTGAAACCGTGGTCTAACAGTGTCCTAATCACTGTCGAGACCATAGCCTGACCTTCAATAGGTCTGTACTCATACTTGACTGGCTGAACAGGATTGGTTAGGGGTGTGCCAGCCTACCTTATGTCTAGGCATGACCACCAGCCTGCCTTGGCAATCCCTAACTCCCTCTATTCCACTTGTACTCATTCTTAGAACTTAAGTTATGCCCCCCTGTTGTGAGCCTTTCCTTGGGACCCATGAGCTCCCTCTGAACTTGGACACCTGAGGATTGGCTCTTCCACACTGCATTGTAACTCATTCTGATTGATATCTTGGGTGTAAGCATTGCGTGGAATTCCTGAAATTCATTGGAACTTTGAAATACCCTGGATAAAGAGAAGGCTTTGGAAATTTGAAACCTCAGAAGTTGTTCAATCTCATATTATTAGACCCTAAGTCTGAATTAGGTTGCTCGGATGTAATTGGTAGTTTTTGATGTACTTTTAATTTCAATTTGTTTTACAGGTCTATAATAATTTGGATAAACTCATGGGTATTTAGTGAAAAATGGAGTGGGTTACTTTTATGCGCAAAGGGTAGAAACCATGCTTATAGGATTTAATTTCTTATATGTGCAACTTCACACGTAGAAACCATGTCTGTAGGGATTAACTTCTAATTTTATACAACTATGCATATAAATGCCATGCTTAATAGGGTTTACATTTCTGCACATGATAATATCATTAGGCAAACTATTAGGTTTAATAATAACAAACAGAATATAGATATCATTGTTCATAAGGCATTTATTCATGTTTGAAAAGGCTTTATAATCGGTAACGTATAGAGAGCATGCCTATAGGGAAATCTCGAATCAGAACTGTCTCACTCGTTTAAAACAGTATTGATTTCACCAAAACAAATAACTTTCTGCATCTCTTTCGAACTCTTAAAAAAAAAATTCTCATAATCAAATCTGTGCATCTTTTCCTGAAACCTACTTCTCTCTAATAAACATTCCCAAATAAGTGCACTTTTCTGAAACTCACTCTCTTTTGTTAAATCTGGTGAATATATTCCAAACCAGCCTAAACTCACTTATTTATATTTATCTTACAAACCTCATTTAATCGGTGTGCAACTAAGTTCCTTTGTTAAATTTGGCAATTCCTTTTCGTAAACAGTCTACTTTCTGAAACTTGTTTTTTTAAACAATTTTTCTGTATCAAGTCTGCAATCTTTTCCTAAAACTTATTTTATCCCGCAACTCTTTTATTGTCAGTTTGTTTTCAAAATCGTCAGTTCTGCCCAACCTATAGATAAAAGTAGGTTAATTAATCAAGTGGATCAGTCTTTGACGACTGCAATCGAGCAAGCCTAATGTGGACTTCCTGTCTAAAAATATGTGTTTAACCAGTCCTTTTATCACTTTAATTTAATTTTAAAGACCAAACCAGTATGTGCAAGACATGCTAAACTCTATGGCTTTATCCGATTTAAGGAGGCTTACTTATTCCCTACTTGCTTATTTGCCTTCCTTTATTTGTAATTGTGTTTTGAATGTCGCCTTAGTATTTTTTCCTTTTAATACTCTCAAAAGCCTTATCCCTTTCCCCTTTAGGATTAGTAGTCCTAAATGCCTCCGGGACTGATAGGATTGGGGCAGGTACTAGCATGTAATAAGTAACGAGACATTCCATGCTTTAATACCTTAATGGGGTGGGAAAGGTAGAATATAGATATGACGATCGGTGCGCTAATATCACGTGTGACCCCTCTTTGGAGGAGTGTACGCCGGATATTGTATTGATGTGATCCATATTATTTACAAACCTAGGACCATGTTCCCTTTTTTTACTTATTCTTTTTTTGTTGTTTTCTTTCAAACTAACCTCCTATACTTTCTACTCCTTTTCTTTTGAACTTTTAAACTTTGTTTGTAATATTATGTGAAATCCTTCTACTTGAAACTTTTATTTGCTTAAAGTCACAATTGTAGCATGGCCGAAAACCACACTAGTGGATCTTGAGAGGTCACTAACATCTTCCCCTCGAAATAATTTCTAGCCCATATCCAAACACTAGTTCTTCATCTCAAATTCTTTCATAAAAGTGTCCTAATGCACTATAATCATTAGGTGGAAACTCTCCATTCTCCAAAAAGCCCCAATTCTCGCAAGGGAATAGAGTTGTCTTCCCAGAATGGCATATACCTACTTTTGAACTCCATTTAAAAAGAGGGGGCGTCGACATTCATTAACTTTGATAGTCAATCAGCTCTCACAATGCAATTATGACTTTTTTGTGAAATATACCGACGGGGCCATTTCGGTTACTTCAATGTCATGTCACAGGAATAATGTCACCACAAGCATTCGAGGCATCGAGGATTCAAATCTATTCCTTACCAACCCGACCTAGGGATGGAATGCGATTAAACTAGAATGACTTGATCGCAAGGGTCTCTGTCACCCCTAGACCAAGCTCGAAAAAGTTAAATTCAATTTCGAAACATGACTTCGGCATGAATACTAAAAGGAAAAACTTTGATGACATTAAACAAGAAAATCGTTTGCATTCCAAAAATATATTTACAAAGGTGCATTTACAAAACTCCCACGCAGAGTCCACATACAAAAGAAGAAGAAGTAAAAAGAGAAAAGGTGGCCTAGACTTCCTCTTTGCTACTCCCTGAGCTGCTCTCAAAGCCCTCATCCGAAGTAGTCAGAGCTGCTGACTCCTTTTCCAAGGCCTTCGCTTCTTCGATCCCGGCGGAGATATCGTAATCATTGGCATGCAATACCTCAAAGGCCTGCCACCGAGCTTTTAATCGAGCATGAGTAAGGTTGCAAGCCATCTTGAGGTCTCCCTCTTTAAATATCTCCCTGGCTTGGCTTGAGTATTCGCTGTAGCAGCATCATCTCGATACGAGGATATGAGTGCATCAGCTTCAGACTTGGCCATGGATAATGCGATCACCGACTCGGCATGAAGTGCCTTGAATTTTTTATCCTCCTCTTTAGCACTCTAAATAAGACTCTAGGTCGAGGATAGCTCCCCTCAAAGAGTATCCCTTTCCAAGGCCATGCTATCCTTTTAGCTTTTCAGCTCAAGGATCTCGACATTGTTGGCCGCAATCTCTTCCAGAAGCTGAGCGTTCCTTCGCTTAATCTGCAAATGCCAAGTCAATGTAATAAACACAAAGTTATGAAGAAAAAAAGCAAGCTCGTCAATACTGAACTACCTTGTCGATGAAGTTGGCCTGCTCTTGGAGAAATTTCTCCAAGCTTGCTCGAAGGCTATCCAGTTCCTCCTCCCTCTGGGCGTATAGAATTTTTAGCTCTTTCGACTCCGAAGCAAGCTTCTCGAACTCCTCGTCGCAATTACTTAGATCATCTTGTAACTTGGAGAAGTCCTGGTCGTACAACATTGTAACATATAGCACGAAGGAATGGAGTTAGAAAAACAAAGATCAAAACTCAAGGCATAAAGGTTAGGTCAAAAATCACCTATTTTTGGAGTTTCACAGCCTCCTCAACAACGATTGGGCCATTGAGGTCATCATCCTCTTCAATACCAGTAGAGAAATATGCTAATGTATCATCCTCTCCTTGTGATGCTCCTCCATTGGGAGTCTCCTTGTTCTGGGCATCCCGCATTTGCCCTAGGTAAAAGGACGGGCTTGGTTGAAGATCGCCTAACGCATCAACCTCTATTGGGGCTTCCTCTCGCCCTCGACGGGCCTCAGAGCTGGATCCCCCAAATGTGATAACCAAATGCTCATCGGCACAAGTTGCATCCTATTAAATGGTCGGCTCGAGAACTGCATCCAAACCCTCCTTCAGGGTCTTCTCAATACGAGGTGGGACCGTATTGGCCACCTCTAACTCGACAATCATCTGCCTGGACGCCTTGGAAGCATCAATGCTTCATCTTGCCCAATGTACTAGTGGGCAACCGTCTCGTCTTAATGTTCAGCATGAATACGCTCAACAGCTACCGAAGTTAGGACCGTTGCATCGGCCCTAGGCTTTCGAGCCTTAGCTCTCTTTGGTTTTGGGGACTCTGGCGGCTTCTCCTTCTTTCTCTTTCAATCTTTATTGGGATTTTGGGTCTCCTATGCGCCAGGAGGAGGCAGTCTAAGTTAGACGCCTTCCAAAAGGCCTGCACAGGCGTAGAATGTCAAACATATTGGCAAGAAATCTATTCATAAGGGATTTAGAACTGACAATGGTAAGGGCGTATCATGATTTTTGTCCTCCCATCGAGTTTTGGCCAAATCACGCCAAACGCGCTTGTCGTATGAGGATGTGGAGTCTAAGAGTTTAACCCATCCCGGGAGATCCTTGACTGCGCTAGGGAACCACATGGTTGTTAAGCAACTAAAGGAGAATCAATTCAAAAAATAAAGGAATTAGTTCGAAAGAGGAAAAGAAGACACCCAGGTGATAAAACATGCTCTGTGTAACCACACCTATGTATGATTTTCAATTCCTCAGGGAATGGAATCTTCTAAGAAGGGATGAGGTCCGAAGTCTTGACTCGAACAAAGTGGCACATCCACCCCTGGTCCTTATCTTCATCGATACTGGCAAAAATATCTTTGGTAGATCGAGGCTGCATTTTGACTAGGCCACCTTGATAGAGACGAGGGCTATATAATATAATCAGATGAATGAGGGTGAAATTCATCCCATTGACCATGTTCCAGAAATATCTAATCAAATAGACGATTCTCCAAAAAGAGGGCTAAATTTTACCAATCGACACTCGATATTGTCGACAGAAATCGAGGATCACCAGGTCTATTGGTAGAGAAGACGAATCTACAGGACCTAAGGTAAAGGGGTATATATATACGCTGAGGAAACTAGCTCTGTATGTAGTTATATCCTCTTTAGATTAAGGGATATGATCACCAGGTCTATTGGTAGAGAAGAAGAATCTACAGGACCTAAGGTAAACGGGTATGTATATACGCTGAGGAAACTAGCTCTGTTTGTAGTTATATCCTCTCTAGATTTAAGGGATATCCAGTTGTACCGCCTCTCCCTAGCGGCAATATTTTTTCACTTTCTCTATGTCTGTTATTAGACTAATGTACTATCACGAACCAAACCGATAGGCTGAGACGGATGCCCGAGTCCTATTTATCAAATACTCCTAAGCATGTATCTAATATATGAACATGTATAACATCTATTGCATTCCAAAAATAACATACGTGAAGGAAACATGCCATCAAGGAATATGTACGTATACATGCAGAACATAGTCAGCAAGCCGGCAAGGCTGCCATAGACAACTATATATACAAAACTGAAAGCCGACACGGCCACGTACAACCCAACTAGACATACAGTTCACAGACCTCTAACAAAAACATAACTGTACCGAGACGGAACTGAGCCACGTCATACCCATATATATATATATATATATATATATATATATATATATATATATATATATATATATATATATATATATATGCAGACACGTATCGTACCAAAATCAAAAGCAACTCCGGATCAAATGGAGCACGCCAACTATTGCTGATCGGGGATCCTAAGAAGAGAGACCGTCAGCTTGCCTACCTTCCCTCCGGGCATGAAATGCGGGTAGGTATGTGGATACATAATATCATCAAGCTATTGAGGACATCCCATTATGTTGACTTGGCCACTGTGGGCAGCATCAGCAACATACACCAGTTGATCAGGTGGTGCTGTGTATATAATGCCACCTGGTCATGGGTCAATGCACATGTATGAAATGCATGAAAAATACGTAATAATCTCAATATTCCTTCGAGATAGATTTTTCGAATTGCGTATTATTCTGAGACCCATGAATAGAAAATAATAATAATTTTCATGGGGAATCAAGAATATAGTCACCCCTAATAATTCTAGGCATAGAGTAATTTATGAAAATATGTGTTTGCTTATTTCCTTAGTATAATTTGGACCAAGTCAAAAGAAAGAAGAGATGACCTTAACATACCTGGAATAGGAAAAACTCCGTATAATATTCCGTTGAAAAACCTTCATTGATCGAACGAAATTTTTGATTTCGAACTTTTGAATGAATTGACCTTAACATTACGAAGGTTTTCTGGAATGTGAATTAAGTTTCTGCTTCTAACCTTATTAAGATTCATGGATGATAATTATCTTTGAATTTCCCTTTTTCCATCTTGAAGGAAAGTACCCAAGGTTCCTTATCAAAGACTTTAAGTCTTATGACTTTGTCTCTTATACATATTTAAGGCCTTATTCCTAGATGGCAACATAAGGAAATGTTAATCTTAGTCACTTCTTTCTTATGTGGTCAGCCCCCGTTTTGGTTGTGATAATTAATCAACTTTTGTCCGCTTATTAGTTAACCGGATAATTTTTTGTTATTCAGTAATTAATCAATTATCCGCATAATTTAAAAATTAGCACAAATACTTAAAATTCTATTTATTTTTACAATACGTCATATATACTTTGTATATTATACTACCATGGTCATATGGTACCTTGCATGGTACTAGTTCATAATTATCGGGTATTATCGCTCGACCCATATTTTATCCCAAATTGGCCGCTTTTAACGGAACTCATTTTCTTTAGTTCTTGTATTACTTATCTTTCAGGACACTTATTTATCTCTTCTTAATAATAACATAAATACATTATCGTCAATATGATCTCATCCCCGAGTCTACATCAATTAACCGAAAACGAAACTTTTAACATATGAAAACACGAGAATTAACATCCTTCCTCGAATTTTCAACTCCCCAAGACCTATATAACTTTGGTAGGGTTGCCTTTGTAACAACACTACTACCTATTCTCCCTACAGAATCTTAATTATTCAACCTACATAGGACCACGACCATCAATAACGAGAATGGCCTCACATGACCAATGACAATAACTATCATCAGAATTCATACATGTACGTTAAGGTTATGACGTCTCAGTCGGATCCTTCTGATGGTCTTGAGCTGTCAATAGCCTTTCCTGTATAATCTTGATTTTCTTAATTTCTTGTTGTACCAATTCTGGTCCTACTAACGTAGTTTCTCCAATATCAAACCACCCTATAGGTGACCTATACTTCCATCCGTAAAGAGCTTCATATGGGTCCATTTGAATATTGGAACCGTAACTATTATTATACGCGAACTCAATAAGCAGCAGATGATCATCCAGGCTAACTTTGAAGTCTATCACACAAGCTCGTAACATATCCTCAAGCGTTTGAATAGTATGATCAGCTTGTCCCTCTGTCTAGGGATGAAATATTGTAGTAAGACTTACTTGAGTCCCCAATCCTTTTTTGAAGGACCTCCAGAAGTTAGCTATAAATTGAGCTCCTCTATCTGAGATAATAGATATGGAGACACCATGCAATTGTACTATTCATTAATATAAAGCCTCACATAATCCTCTGAGGAATACTTAGTTCTAACGGGTAGAAAATAGGCTGACTTTGTAAGCATATAAACAATCACACATATCGAATCGAAATTACAATGGGTACGCGGTAAGCCTACAATGAAATCCATATTGATTACTTCCCATTTCCAAGTCGGAATATCCATAGCCTATAATAATCCACTGGGTTTTTATGCTCAATCTTATCGTGCTGACAGTTAGGACACTGAGCAACGAATCCGCTATATCTCTTTTAATTTCGTCCCACAAATATACTTCGCTGATATTATGATATATCTTTGTCGCTCCTGGATGGATAGAATAATGAGAATAGTGAGGTTCTCCCATAACCTGCCGACGTAGCCCTACAACATTAGGGACACATAATCGTCCTTGATATTTGAGGACCCCATCTTCTATAATTCAAATGGTTTCTTCTCCTTATGAGGGGCGGTATCCCTATAATGAACTAACAAAGGATCATTGTACTAGCGTTCCTTTACTTCAGTTACTAAAGAGGAAATTGTCGTATCCTGAATAGTGCTTCCAATATCAACAGAGTCCAGCAACTGAACTCCAAAACTAACTAGCTGATAAACCTCATGGGTTAATCCCTTTTTATTTGGCAGTAAATAAAACAGACTGCCCACATATCTGTGGCTGAGGGCGTCGGCTACTACATTCGCTTTCCTTGGATTGCATGAAATATCAACTCTCATAATGTTTAAGTAGCTCCAACCATATCCTTTGACGTATATTCAATTCCTTTTTCTTGAAGATATACTGTAGGCTCTTATGATCCGCATATATATCAACATGAATGCCATACAAGTAGTGCCTCCATATCTTTAGTGCATGAATTACCAGGCTAACTCTTAATCGTTGGTTGGGTAGTCTTTCTAATGCCTTCTTAGTTGTATAGAATTATAAGATACAACCTTACCATGTTGCATCAGCACTCAACTCAATCCAACGCTTGAAGCATCACAATAGATAACAAAACGATTGTTCCTTTCTGGGAGCGGTAGAACCGGTGCTGAAGTTAATCTGTCCTTTGACGCTTAGAAACTCCGTTTGCAAGGATAGGTCCATTGAAACTTAGTTTTCTTCTGAGTTAACTTACATGGGTATTCTAATTAATATTTTTTTATAATTCAAGAAATTCCCCTCTACAGAGGCCCAAAATTAATCCTTAATCCATCGCAATTACACCCGTATCCCACTATTTGGGTAGTATTTCATCTATTGTGGACGTTACTAGTCTTAGACTCCTTTAAGTTCTTTCAGGATATACTGAGCCTTCTGTAACTTAGACTAATCGTCAGCTTTCTTATGAATTTATTCCCAAAAACTTACCCACTCTCGTTACCTTTTTCACTCATCTTTTCTTATCCTTCCTCCTGTCTTCCTAAAATCTTATCGCTCTACCATACTTTAGCTCGTTACCTACACATATCTATTTATACTTATTCTCAACCTTTCTTCAACTTAATGGCATCATAAATTTTCTTATATTATTAAAGAATATCAAGCGATATACCACATACCACTTTGGTCAAAGGTGCTTAGTAGAGAAGAAAATTTCGTTACAAGTTTCTTGTAATAACCTGCCAAATGGAGAAGCTATGAACCTTCATCGATGTTATCAGTCTAGGAGAAGTCTTCACTGCCTCAATATCTTGTGCATCCACCCGGCTATCTCCACCCAATATAATATGCCCAAACAAAAGTACAGAGTTCAACCAGAATTCATATTTTGGAGCATTTTGCATACACCTTCTCTTTTTGCAGAACTCTGAGCACAGTACACAAGTGATCTGCATGCTCAGCCACTGAACGAGAATATACCGATATATATCATCGATAAACACGACTACGAGTAGATCTAAAAATGGCCTGAACACAGTTCATCAAATCCATGAATGCTGTTGGGGCATTTGACATAACCTGAAACTCAAAGTGCCCATATCTAGTCCTGAATGTTGTCTTCGAACTATCTTCATCCTAAGCCCTTACCTGGTGGTACCCGGTCCTCAAGTCTATCTTTGAAAAACAATTCGAACCTTGTAACTGGTCAAATAAATCCTCAATTCTCGGGAGCGGGTACTTATTTTTTATCTTCACCTTATTCAACGGCCAATAATTAATACACTATTGTAAGGAGCCATCCTCTTTTCTCACAAACAACACAGGTACTCCCCATGGTGACGTACTAGATCTGATAAAACCTTTTTCAAGCAAGCCCCTTAGTTGTTCCTTTAACTCGTTTAGCTCTACGAGGGCCATTTTATGGGGGGGTAGATATTGGATGAATATCTTGTAGTATTAGGTCAATGACAAACTCAATTTCTCGCTCTGGCAGAAGACCCGGAAGCTCATAAAAAAATCAACAGGAAACTCATTAACTACAGGAAAGAACTGAATGATTGGTAACTCTACTTCCATATCCCAAACCCGAACTCAGTGATAAATATAGTCCTTTCTGATTATCTTTCTTGCCTTGAGATAAGAGATAAATTTACCTCTTGGCGATGTGGCATTACTTTTCCATTCAAAAACAGACTTTTCTGGAAACGAAATCAAACCATCTTTGATCTACACTTAATGTTACCATAACAAAAGGCCAATCAATCCATACATATTGTAATATCAAGTCCTACCCAACGGAATACCACGTATCTTATCCTTGTTTATTATCAAACCTATCACGGGTCATTTCGGGCCACATCCATATATATAGGTAACAGTATTAAAGCATAACTTGCATAACTATATATAGATAGGGGTCGACTAGGCCGTAGACATGTCATACCCAAAACTATATACAGGATAATGTCTGCAAAACCTCTAAGTAGGCATAACCATAATATATACAAGTCGGGATCGGGCTTCCTACGTCCTCATAAAACAACCTAACACACTTAGAAACCTGGCTTAGCAATATTCCAATAAGAGGTGGAACTCATCAACCAAAAACAGACACTTGGAGGAAGTCTAAAGTAGAGGGTCCTTGCCTCGTCCTATATAAGAATCTCGATCAGGCACACTTCGTAGTGAAATCCTCATATGTTTATCGGTTACATTCTTCCTCTTGGCCCGACTACTATCCTTTTCCTCTGCATATTTGTAAAATACATTGGTGAACCTTGATTGATAGACTCCCAGACTATGGACTATTCGGAACCTCAGAAGAGCTAGAATCGTCTAATACCTTGACACAGTTTTGAGCCTAAGGGAATACCCGCTGTGCCAATCCATGCACTACTCCCCTCATATCCTGATCAACAGGCTGTGAAACTAAGGGTCTTGGTGAGGTTGGAACTCCACTCAACCCAACTACTATTGGGAATGGTCGAAACAGCTCGAACAGATGACTCATATGGATTCTTGGATGGATCCTCCTCAATAGAACCCATGATCTCCGATGGGTATTAATCCATAGTATAACTTATATCTCTTTCTAACACCTTCGTAGCCTTCAGACTTGTGCTAGCAATTGTAGTCTTCGAAGGCAACGCTGAAAGCGTAACACATCGTTAGGAACATGAATTCTTATATCGCACGATCTAATATAAGAAGAGAGGATAACATCCTATAAGTCATGTAGCCTCATGTCTATAAGTGGTGTACAACACACCCATAAACAAGACTCTACTAGACATGGTTTGTAAACAACCCTAGGACAAAACAGCTCCGATACCACTTCTGTCAAGACCCAAACTGATGGGCCGTTACAAGTGGCTATGTCCTATCTGCCAAACACCCTTAAGCATGCGTCTAAGATATGAACCTGTATAACATCTACTATAATCCGAAAATAACATACGTGAAGGAAACTTGCCATCAAGGCATATGTACGTATATATGCATAATACAATAAGCGAGCCGGAAAGGCTGCTATAGACAACCATACATCCAAAACTGAAAGCCGACAAGGCCACATACAACCCAACTAGACATACTATCCATAGACCTGTAACAGAAATATAACTATACAAAGACGGGACTGAGCCACGTCATACCCAAAATCAAAAGAAGCTCCGGATCAAATGGAGCACGCCAATTCTCACTGATCAGGGATCCTAAGAAAGGGGACCGTCAGCTTCCCTACCTACACCTGCGGTCATGAAACGTAAGCCCTGTGAAATAGGGCGTTAGTACAAAAAATGTACTGAGTATGTAGGGCATAAAAATTAGTACGTGAAAGACGTAGATGAAACATAGAATATCAAAACACATCTTTAAATATGAATAACTTTGTAAATTCTAAAATGTTTATAAAGTCATGCACATGCATATATATACCATATCATGCATAGTTATGGGGGTAAATAATATCATCAAGCCACTGAGGAAATCCCATGATATCATCTCGGCCACTATGGGCAACATCATCAACATATACCAGCTGATCAGCTGGTGGAGCGTATATAACACCATAACATTTTTCCATATATATATATATATATATATATATATATATATATATATATATATATATACACGCATATATAATGCCATCTGGTCATGGGTCAATGCAAATGTATAAAATGCATAAAAAATACGTAATAATCTCTATATTCCTTCTGGATAAATTTTTCCAACTGCATATTATTTTGAGACACGTAAACAGAAAATAATAATAATTTTCGTGGGGAATCAAGAATATAAATAACCCTTATAATTTTATGAATAGAATAATTTATGAAAACTGTGTATTTACTCGTTTATTTAGTATAATTTGAACCATGTCAAAAAAAAGAAGGATATACATTAATATATCTGGTGTAGAAAAAACTCCATATAATATTATATTGGAAAACCTTCGTTTATTGACCGAAACTTTTGCTTTCGAACGTTTGAACGAATTGGCCGTAACATTACGAAGCTTTTCTGGAATGTGAATTATGCTGCTGCTTCTAACCTTATTAAGATTCATGGATGATAATTGTCTTTGAATTGCCCTTTTTCCATCTTGAAGGAAAGTTAGGTTCCTTATTAGAGACTTCAATTCTTAATGACTTTGTCTCTTATACATGTTTAAGGCCTTATTCCTAGATGGACACATAAGGAAATATGACTCGTACACTCAGTTCGGATCATTCTTCCCGATCTTTTTATAATGTATTGTCTTGTATTGTATTATATTGTA
Organism: Nicotiana benthamiana; assembly: GCA_034376525.1. Classification (NCBI taxonomy): domain Eukaryota; kingdom Viridiplantae; phylum Streptophyta; class Magnoliopsida; order Solanales; family Solanaceae; genus Nicotiana; species Nicotiana benthamiana. The sequence goes on along the minus strand of CM067338.1, from coordinate 53,075,600 downwards.
TTGTATTGTACCGTTTAATAAATACAATGTTTGGATAGATTATATTGTTTGTTATTGTCAAATAATATTTTATTAATTGGTTTGACTGTATCATACAGCACTATAACTGATAAATTTACTAAAATACCCTCAGTTATTTAAATCTTAAATTTATCAAAAATTATGTATAAAAATAATTTTCAAAAAAAAACAGAAAAGGGCAAAACACCTTAAGGAAATAGGAGCGAGACAAAAGAAGACAAAACAAACGAGCACAACTAATTAGAATTGAGTTAATCGCAAATTAGGAGAAAAATAAAATAGAAGACAGAAAAACACCTTTAACATTGGTCTGGAAAAAAATAAAGTAGGTTAATAGGTTGGAGATATGGAGTTAAAATAGAAAAAAAAGATAAAAGGTAAAATAGAATTGTGGAGTAATAAGTTAGGGCATAATTGGAAAAATAATAGGAAACAGACCCACCACACCAAATCGGTTGTTTCAAAAAATGAGACTTTTCATTGTTCCGGAGTAATGGTTTTAACAATACAATACAATACAATCAATTTTAATGAAACAATCAAAACAAACATTATTTTGGGATAACAATACAACGAGGAATAATCATCCAAACAAGTTGTTAGTCACTTGTTTCTTATGTGACCAGCTGCTATGTTTTGGTTGTGATAATTAATTAAGTTTTGTCCGCTTAATTAGTTAATTTTGTAATGCTATGTTACCCGATAATTAATTAATAATTCGCATAATATAAAAATTGCCATAAATTACTCAAAATTTTATTTATTTTTAAAATACTTCATATATACTTTGTATATTATACCACCGTGGTCATATGGTACCTTGCATGGTACTAGTTCATTATTACCGAGAATTATCGCTTGACCCGTATTTTATCCCAAATTAACCACTTTCAACGAAACTCTTTTTCTTTAATTCGTGTATCCTTTATCCTTCAGGACACTTATTTATTGCTTGTTAATAATAACACAAATACGTTAATGTCAAGATGATTTGATCCCCAAGTCTATGTCAATTAACGGAAGACGAATCTTTTAACGTATGAAAATGCGAGATGTAACATATACCGAACATGGGCTCACATCGGCCTGGTACCGGAGAAGGTTTTTCAATTTTGAAAGCGGAGGATGTCTCGAAGGTCCCAGGAATGAACTCCTCAGTACGAGAAGGCACTATCTTTTTGCTCTTAGTCGAGCGTGACAAAAAAGGGGCTTCCTCTTTTTGAGCTGTTGTCATAGAAGTTTTGGCCATGGTTATAACAAAGTTTCAAGGTAAGTTTGAGGAAGAAGTGAACATAAAAGAAGGGTGAAGATAGTATACTGTTAACAAAAATTTGAAGATTTGAAGATGATGTAAAGGATTAAAAGATAGAGAATTGGAGTATTTATAAGAGTCATCTAAGTGAATTGCAGAAGTTGAAAGGACGACCAACAGCGGTTCGTGGGATTTTCGAGAATCGTGTTTGACAAGATCATTGTGCAATTTTTTTCATCGCATCATTTAATGATCTCATGTGGCTAACGTCATAGTGGGGGTACCGAAGAGGCAAGAACTCAAGATCGTTTCTTATCATTTCATTCTAAGAAACGTGGGGACTATCTGTATACGACCATAATCTGGGAGTTCAATTTTTGGGGCTACTGTGGCACTCCACGCCCGACCTCGAGAAGCTCAAAGCAGAATTTGAAGTGTGACCCTGAGGTGCGTCCCCCGAGGGAGCATATCGAAGGATCACTCCGGTCAATATCGGAGTAGTACAAATCGATGATCATCATGGAACGGAGGGAAAAGCTCCCAAAGACACATGGTTAGAGTTGACCATGTCTGCGAGAATAGTACAAATTCGTACTAAGACATTATACAGTTGTACCAATAGCATTTCCTCATTATTATTAGACATGTACTATGTTTGGATTCCCCACTCAATATAAAGAGGACCTTTTTCATTTTGTAAAAGGATGAATATTCAATACAATAGAACATTCTCTACTTTTGTTTCCTAAACACACTTGACAATTATTCCACGTATTCATTACTTTTCCATTTATTGTTCATTTATTGTGTTCATTCATTATCAACCTTTAAAGGTTGACCTCGAGGTTCTACATCACTAAGCTCGAGGTCTTGTGACCACACTGGTTTGCCTATCATTTTTTACTTATTTACACTTAGCATCTATTGCCTAACTAGTATTGAAATAAGTCACATATTTTAGAACAAAAAATCAAATATAATTGTTAATACCATTTTCTAGGTTAACAACAGTGTCGTATCAATCAGACTATGCTATCATTTATATGCTCATGTACTTAGTGACACCCAAATTTTGGCGATTTTCTATTGAGTTGCGGTACTTTCTTATTAGTTATCATGAGATTTCACTATTAAGCTTATTTCGTTATGTGTTAAATTTAAAAATGTGTGGTTATTTGTGATTGTCCGCTTGCCTAATATTGCAATACGCGCCATTACAATATGTGAAATTATGGATCGTGACAAAATGTACTATCAAGGAATCAGCGAGGAAGTGGTCCCTTTCGAGTTCATGTTTACTTCGTCGAGCTAGATATAGAATCGTTTGTGCTTAATCATACCCGAAGCAATAGAAGGATGATTGATTGCAGAGAAGGAAAAATTTTACAAGAAAGAAAAAGAAAGCTAGGACCACGTGAATAAAGTGGATGAAAATATCGTTGGTGTTTAACCAAAAAATATCATTTGGTCAAAGCTTGAATTTTAGAGAGAATAAATCAAGTTACTGATAATCAAAGAGACCGAAATATAATTGGGTTTCAAAGAATAAGAATAAAGTAATAAGAACTTGTTATTTCAATATTATATCAAGAGTGTTTTGTGTCCCTACAAATGATAAATCTTCCTCCTTTTATAGTTGACAAGGAGTAACGGATTAATCTAAATAATAATTGAGCATTTAATGAGACGTTACATAATAATTGCCATTAAATATTGAATAACTAACGTATTAGGTATTTAATAATGAATGTAGACTACTTTTTATCATCAGATTCTTGTCTTCAATCCCCTTTTTATCCGTTGATATTGAATGAATTGAATAGACACGAGATTCATATCTAAGATACCATCTCGTGTCTATTTTCTTTTCCTCCACCGTGCATGTTGTCTTCCGTTCCTTTTAATCATTTATTTCTCTTTGACTGTTTGACCAATCCATGTGTCATGTCACGTCATCTTTAATTCAAACTCAATTTTTCCACTATACGGATAGTCCCCCCACTTCTCATTTATTTATCAATTAAATAATTGGGAAGTGGATCCTGAAAAAGAATTTTTGTCACAATTAAGCGTATGTCAGTATAGACGTCTCATCTGTCTCTCACATTTAATGCTATATACACATGTCGTTTTCTGATTGAATCTGCAATTTTGTTCCCATTTTTCTAGGACTGTTCAACTTCCTCTGTTTAAGAAGTGATGATTATCTTTAATATAGACTTTCCATCATTGTTTCAATTAATTTTGACGGTTGTTCTCATATAATCCTTTAATTCACACTTTCCTTGTTCTCTTCTTCATCAATTTCCATCAAGCATTCGTATTTCCTTTCTTTCTTTCACTTCTATATACTTCAAAATTATCTTTCAATGGCATTTCCAAACCCTAACCCAAGAAAGGTTTTACTTCTCGGTCAATTCCCTAATGCACCTACTCCTATCAAACATTCAAGAGGCAGAGGAGGAAGACTCTGAAGTATGGGATCTACACGTGGTGGCTCAACTGGTTCTGTACTTCCTTCTTCTAGTTCTGGAATCAAAGGCTCCTCTTCCAGAACTCAATCTTCGTAAGGTAAAGAAATTTTAGACCCTTCTACAGAACCCACAGTCGAAGAAATTATACCAAATGATTTATCTTTTGTAAGTGATAAACCATCCCTTCAAAAATAGATTGGAAAATTTGAAAAGACGTATCATTATCCTTCTCTTATAACTGAACTCACAATCCCCACCATTAGGAAAGATTGCAACTGGAAGGAGAGCGTTCGTTTATCAATCCATTCAATAAACCATAGAATTTCATCTTATAGAAATGGATATTCCTATGTTTATACCTACCCCTTCACTTTGGGGTTTAAGCCTTCCATAGATCCAGTTATCATTGATTTTTGTAGATTTTTCAACATTTGCTTAGCCCAGATTGTTCCTTTAATTTGGAGGGTTGTAGCTTGTTTAAGGTTTTTGTCCAATAAGGCAAAAGTTACTTTTACCTTTCCCCATCTTATCCACTTATATCACCCTAGTTTATTACGCCATGGGGTTTTTACCTTAACTGTAAGGAGCAAAAAAGTTTTTGTAAACGCCAATGACGATAAAGATCGTGGGTGGTATGTTCGTTACATTTTCGCACAGTAGATTTACTGGTAGAAACGAACATTCCCTTCCCCGAAATATGGAAGTTTGCACAAAATTTTCCGTTTTACGTTTCCGGTACCTGTTTTATGAGATTTTGATTTTCTCTTTAAATTTATCCCCTTTTTGGTTTTTTGTAGAAACCATGTGAGATGTGTAACACGTTCCCAATTTCTGTGGTTGGGTAGATCCAATTTTGAAAGTTGCTCCTAAGGAGGATAGGACTTGTAAATCTATCTCCTCCTTACATGGGTGAACAGTGAAAACACACGGTATTTGGACGTTGCTATAGCTATTCGTACTACTACCAACACCGCCCTAGGCTTGGACAAGGCTAAAGCACTCTTAGCCAAAAGAAAAGCTATGATAATGGAAACTGATAATGAAGAAGAAGATAATACCTCTTTGGTATCTAGACCAAGAGCTAGGAGACGTGTTGTTATGGATGAGGAAATTGAAGATTCTCCTCCCCGTACCTCTGCTGCAATTACTTCTTCTTCAGTTACTTCCATTACTGAGCATGTCTTAATCCAATCTGATGAAGATCTTGCTCCTAGAGACACGAATGAATCTGTTCAACGTCTCTTCGAGAGTGGTTTTAAAAGTGGGGATCTTAGCCCCGTTCTCAATGAAATTCCCTTATCTACTTCCATTCTTATTTCTCCAGTTTACCATTTCTCCTTCAACCGTACCTGTTTCTTCTCTTTGACATCTTCCACTATTTTTACAACTACTTCTCATGTTCCGTTTTAGCCCATGTGCCTATTCCCTCAGCTTCTGTTCTGGTTTCTACCGCTCCTATTGTTTTGACCTCCTCTACTACTCCTCCTTCCACAATTCCTTCCTCATCTGTTCCTCATTCTGAACCTGGACCAAACAATAGAGGTATGGTTATGAGAAAGGTTACGCTTGAATTACCTACTACTCATAGTCTTTTAAGGAAGACAGGTGGAGCGGATGTCTGGCTCGAGCCTCTTATCGGAGATATGGAAAGAACAAAGATGCAGAGCCACAGTTGCTACACCTTGATGAATGACATAGTTCATTCAACACTAAAGGTACATTACTTACCCGTGATTATTTACTTTTCCTCGGCCTTAAGTTCTTATCTTTAAGCCATATGTTTGTAGGCAAACTTGATCGGAACTGAGTAATATGGAGGATCTATATTTTAGAGAAAATGGCACGTGAATCTACTAAGGCTGCTGAGGATGCTAAAAGATTATTATAAGAAGCCATCTTGAGGCTCAAAATTGGAAGGAACAATTCGAAGGAGCTTTAGGGAGCATTGAAGAATTTCAATCTTCTAAGTTTCAACTTGAACGGCAAAATCGGGATTTATCCTCAGAATTAGGGATTGCCACGGCTTCTACAAGCCAAGAAAAAAAGGATAAAGAGATTTTGAAGGATTCTTTGTCAAAGGCTAATGAAGAAATTAAAGAACTCAAAGCACTAATGGAGAAAAAGGAAGAATATGCCAAAGAACTAGTGCAATCTTTGAACCAGACTCGGGCTGATTTAAGGGTTTCTTCAGAAAAAGTTCGTGTGTTGGAGAGTTCATGTGTCAACCTTCAATATTTCCTTGATTCCCACTTAGCTGAGCATGAAAAAATGAAGAACAACTTAGCTACGTGGGGAAGGGATTATGAAAATCTGGAGAAAGATTATAATTTCTTAGCTGAAAATTTCAATTATGAGGTTAACTGGGCTTTCTTGAAATCTCGTCGTGATGCTTTAATGGAGGCTTCTCAAGAAAATTTTGACTTGCAATCTGAGTTGGCCAAAGTTTTAGACATGATTGAGAAGAATGAGCAACCAACTGAAACTCCTTCTCCTGATCAGGTAATTGACATCTCCTCTCCGACAGTCGAAACTCCCGGGGTTGAAGAGCTTTTGAACTTATAGTCAGCGTTGAAGTTATTGAAGTTATAGTTCCAGTGATCGAGGGTAACTTATCTACAACATAGTCTTTGGGAATGAATATCTATGTATCTACTGCTTCTCTCGAAAATGTTGATACTTCAATTTCAGCTGAGACCGCCTCTATTACTGCTCCTTTGGAAGTTCTACCGAGCCTAATGAGGTTGCGGCTTATAAGGTTCCAATTTCCTCAGTGACCAGTGAAAATGTTTAATCTTACCTTTTTTGTTTATTTTTGATGATGTAATTATGTCTCTAGTTTCTATAATGGGGCAGATGTTATTAAAAAAAACAAATGTATTGTAATAGCTAAATTTTTCCCTTAGCTTTTTATGTTGAGAAGCTTGTATAATACTTCTTCATTTTATCCTTGTCTATTCACTGTTCTAGACTTTGCAGAATAATTTTATTTTTACCTTACTCTTGTCTATTGCCTATTTTTCTTTTTAGGACTTAGAGAATAAGTTAGAATTTTCATCCTTTTCAGAAAATGCTTTCATAATTCTTCTCATGTGTTATCATCATGAGGAAAACTAAAAGAGGGCCCTTTTATTTATCGACACTTAATGAAGAAGACGTCTAAACTTCATAATGGTGTTATCATACGATGAAAGAAATAGGAACATACATGTTTTGTATAAAAAAACTTTTGTAAAGTTTTTGTTCATGAACTTTGATAAGTTTCTTGAGTATACATGTATTGAAGCACATCTACAACTTTCTCGCAACTATTTTCTTTTAACATATTTACAAAAGATACAAGGTAAGGTTTTTCATAACCTGTTTCTGATACATAGTCATGTCCCTGCCTATACATACTTAGGAAGGGTTTAAGCAGTGACTTCATCGTTCTAAGAAAGAACGAACACTATGATGATTGCTTTTAGATTGATACTTGAATTCTTGTAACTTGATTTGATTTGTAAATCTTGAATTCTTCACTCTCGTATCTATTTCTGCACATACTCGTGTGTATATAGTATAGTCCCCCATGTGTTTGGGTGGTGAAGTATGAAGCCTCGAACACTTGTGTATTTTCTCCCAATTTTTGGTCCTTTTCCTAAAACAGAAAAATATACGGGACTTGGAGGTGCGATTATAGATGAAGACTGCCTAACTCGTGTGTATTTCCATCAGATAAATGTATCCCTGGGCTAGGAATTTAATAGTATTCCAATTTTCCGTGCAGGTCGTGACTCATCATTTGGCACGAGTTAGAGTTTTTTCCGAGCATCTAAAATCATTAGTATAATTTTAACAATTCAAAGGAAAAAATTTAACATGGTGATACCTCACTGTGGGTACTTTCTTATAAGTAATGCCTCTTTAAATGAACGGAATTCCAATGCGAAGGTAAAACCTTGCCATCCATTGTTTCTAGCTCGTATGCTCATTTCCCCGCAATTTCAAGAATTCGATAAGGTCCTTCCCATGTTGGACTTAGCTATCCTATATTGACTGACTTCGTAGATTGAAAAACATTTTTCAACACAAAGTCCCCAACTTTAAAAAATCTGAGTCGTGCTTTCCGATTGTAATATCGCTCAATTACTTGCTTTTGAGCCGCCATCCTTATCAACGCATCTTCTCTTCTCCCTTCAAGTAAATCAAGATTTACTCGCAACTCTTCGTTGTTCGAGTTTTCCTCTGCTTTAACACGTCGTGTACTAGGTTCACCTATCTGAACTGGTATCAAAGCTTCTGCACCATAAACTATTGAAAATGGTATTTCTCCTGTACTTGTTTTTGTCGTTGTTCGAGATGCCCATAACACCACTAGTAATACTTCAGGCGAATTGCCTTTTGATTCTTGTAACCTTTTCTTTAGGTTATTGATAATTACTTTGTTTGTAGACTCTGCTTGCCCATTACCGACTGGATGATATGGTGTTGACATAATTCTTTTGATTTGCCAACTTTGAAAGAATTCTGTGATTTGAGCTCCTATAAATTTTGGTCCATTATCACGCACTATCTCCTTTGGACAACCAAAGAGGAAAATTATATTTCTCCAAATGAAGTCCTTAACTTCTTTCTCTCGTACCTGTTTAAACGCTCCTGCTTCTACCCATTTAGTGAAATAATCAGTAAGTACGAGTAGAAACTTTACCTGACCTTTTGCCTGAGGTAATGGTCCTACGATGTCCATTCCCCATTTCATGAGGGGCCACGGAGCTATGACAGGATGTAATAACTCAGCTGGTCTATGCATGTTATTTCCATACCTTTGACATTTATCACACTTAGATACGAAATCATTCGCATCTTCTTCCATTTTAGGCCAGTAATATCCCACTCGAATCAATGTTTTTACAAGTGATCTGCCTCCTGCATGAATTCCACAATGCCCCTCATTCATCACATATTCTGTTTGAGAAGGTCCGAGACATCGAGCTAATGGCCCACCAAACATTTTACGATAAGGGTTTCCTTGATATAGGCAGCAACGAGCAGCTTTCTTTCTTAGTGCATGAGCCTTCACCTTGTCTTCAGGTATAACTCCGTACTGCAAAAAAAATAAGATTTCGTCTCCAATCCCAAGCCAATCCCAAGTTAAGTGATTAAAATTTACCTTATTTTTATCAGGGTCAAGAACGGAATGCAGCAAATGTATAATTGAGGCATTCATGTCTTTTGCTACATCGGCTGCAGATGCGAGGTTGGCTAAGGCGTCTGCTTCCAAATTCTCTTCTCTCGGGATTTGCATCACCTTCCCAGTTTGGAACTGTCTTATTAACTCCCGTATCTTTTCAAGATACTCTTACATTCGAGTTTCTATAGCCACGTAAGTCCCCAGTATTTGATTGACTACGAGCTGTGAATCGCTTTTGATTATGATTTTCATGATACCAAGTTCTAATGCTAACTCCAAACCTGCAATCACAGCTTCACACTCTGCTTCGTTATTAGTTACGAGGTGACACTTTATAGCTTGTCTAATTGTTTCACCCGTATGTGGTATAAGAATAATTCCTAAAACATGCCCCATTTACATTAGATGAACCATCAGTGAATAATAGCCAAGTCCCCGGATTAGCACCATTAAAAACTTGTAATTCTTTTTCTGCTTCTAAGTGTATGCTTTAACTAAAATCAGCTATGAAACCGGCGAGTACTTGAGATTTAATAGCAGTTCGAGGTTGGTAAATTATTTCGTACTCACTTAGTTCTATAGCCCATTTTGCTAATCTCCCTAATAGTTCATGTTTATGCAATATATTTCGTAAAGGAAAAGTAGTAACAACAACAATAGGATGACATGAAAATAAGGTCGTAGTTTTCTAGATGCCACGATGAGAGCTAATGCTAATTTTTCTAGTTGTGGATATCTTGTCTCTGCATCTAATAGAGTTTTACTCGCATAAAATATTGGAAATTGCTTACCTTGGTCTTCATGTACTAAAACGGCACTTACCGCTACTTCTGATACTGCTAGATAAATGAATAGCTTTTCACCTTCTATAGGTTTCGTCAGTAAAGGATGATTTGATAAATAAACCTTCAAGTCCATTAGGTCTTGTTGAAAATCTTCATTCAACTCAAAATGATCTTGCTTTTTGAGTGCAGAGAAAAATTTGAAGCATTTTTCTAAAGATTTTGAAATAAATCTCCCTAAGGCTGATATCCTTCCCGTTAGCCTCTGAACTTCCTTTTTACTGGTAAGAACATCAGGTATTTCTTCAATTGCTTTAATTTGGGAAGGATTTACTTTAATTCCACGGTTAGAGACAAGAAACCCTAAAAATTTACCACAAGCAACTCCAAATGCACATTTTTCAGGATTAAGTTTCATATTGAATTTTCGCAAAATTTCAAAGGTAACAGTTAAATGGGAAATATGGTCATGGGAATGCTGGGTTTTGACGAGCATGTTGTCTATATATACCTCCATTGTTTTTCCCAAATGTTCTTGAAACATTTTGGTGACTAACCTTTGATAGGTTGCTCGAGCATTTTTTAGTCCGAAGGGCATTACTTTGTAACAGTAAGTCCCCTGATCTGTGATGAATGAAGTATTTTCCTCATCACCGGGGTCCATTTTAATTTGGTTGTACCCCGAATATGCATCTAAAAAACATAAAAGTTCATGACCTGCAGTTGCAACAATCAATTGATCTATATGAGGTAAAGGAAAAGAATCTTTTGGGCAAGCTTTGTTTAGATCAGTGTAATCTACACAAACTCGCCACTTACCATTCTTCTTAGGTACGACCACCGTGTTAGCTAATCAATCAAGATATTTTACCTCATGAATTAACCCAATTTTCAACAACTTTTGGACCTCATCTTGAATTACTTGATTTTTGAAAGCTCATTGCTTTCTTTTCTTTTGCTTAATTGGAGTGAAAGATGGGTCTTCGTTAAGCTTATGAGTCATCACATACGGTAGAATACTTGTCATATCAACATGGGACCAGGCAAAACAATCTATGTAGTTTTTAATAATTCAATTAACATACCTCACATGACGGGATTTAGATTGGCTCCTACATAAATTTTCTTCTATGGCCATTGTTCAAATAACACCACAGCCTCGAGTTCTTCTATTGTTGTTCTAATATTCTCATTTTCTTCAGGGGCCTCGAATCTAAATCTGTTGTTTCAGTTGATGCTTGGTTGCTGACACCTTCAACTGTTTCCAATAATTGTTATTTCTCTTTACATGTGGTGCTCGTATCTGTTATTGCGGTGATACTTGGCTATTTTTTGATCCCCTCGAATTTGACATATTCCCCAGGGTGATGGAAATTTAATGACTTGATGTAAGGTTGACGGAACAGCATCCATATCATGGATCCATGGTCTCCCCATGATTATATTGTATGCTATTTCCAAATCAACTACCTGAAGCTTAGTTTCTTTAACAACACTTTCAGCATAAGTTGTCAGAGTTACCTCTCCTTTTGTTACCACGCTTGAATTGACAAAGCCTGACAAAGCATGCACCTTTGGTATCATTTTATCTTCAGCTTGCATCTCCTGCAGCACTCTAAATAGAATTATATTTACATAGCTACCTGGATTAATCAAAACTTTTTTTACATTAGTGTCATATATAATTAAAGATATCACCAGAGCGTCGTTATGAGGTGTAGTCACTCCTTCCGTATCTGCATCATTGAAGCTAATACTTTCATGTTCTAAGGTTTTCCGTACTCTCTTGCTGTGTGTGATTGTCATTTAAACTTTGTTTGAAGGCGTGTACATTACTCCGTATATATCTTCCCCTCCATTGATGACATTTACTACCCTCTTAGGTGAAGGTGGTTTCGGTGGCTCTTGACTATTTTTCATGTAAGCTTGCTTTCCCTTTTCACTGAACAGCTCTGTGAGATATCCTTTCTTCAATAAATGATCCACCTCACTCTGTAGAAATCTGCATTCTCAGGTTTTATGTCCATGGTCGTTGTGAAATTCGCAAATGGTTTGGGTTATGTCTGTTTGGGTTCGACCGCATCTCTTTTGGCCACCGTACCTTATCTCACATACTCCTTAGAACAGCCACGAGCTTGGAATTAGTTACATTGAAACTATGACCAGCAAATTATGCCATTAAATTTCTATCATTATCTCGTGACTCTTGGTTGTTTCGATCGCCTTTGAATCTGGATGAAGATCAGGTTCCCCTCTCCCTCGCCCTTTGATCATAATGTTGATTATTTTGTCTAGAACATGGGTCTTTTCCTGCAGGTCCTATATATGGATCATACCTTTTCTTACCTATCCTTTTGTCGGCTTCAGATCTTCTGGACCCGCTTCTATCTTCTCGTTGAGGTTAAGATACGGTATCCTCTTCAATTCTGAGCTTCGTATTGTACCTATTACAAACATCGTTCCAAGTAGTTGCGGGAAATTCACAGAGGCTTTCTTTAAGTCTTCTCGTAGCTTCTGAACTTTTGTCATTTAAATTACTGGCAAATGCTATTGCAGCCCAATTATCCGGTACACGGGGCAGCATCATTCTTTCACGTTGGAATTTATCAATGAAATCTCTGAGCAATTCAGTGCTCCCTTGTTTGATTTTGAAGATATCCTCCATTCTCTTCTCCACCTTCTGAGCTCCCGAGTGTGCTTTTATGAAAGAATCTGCAAGCTAGCAAAAGAATTTATAGAATTTTCAGGTAAAAGAGAATACCAGCTTAATGCTCCCTTGGTGAGTGTCTCTCCAAACTTTTTAACTAATACTGATTCAATTTCCTGTTTGATTAAATCTTTACCTTTCACTCCTGTTGTAAATGTGGTTACATGGTCACGAGGGTCCGTTGTACCATCATATTTTGGGGTGTCAGGTATTTTGAATTTCTTTGAAATTGGTAAAGGAGCAGCACTTGGTTTCCACGGTTGTTGTGAATATTTATCCACATCCACTCCTTTTATCACAGGTGGAACTCCAGTGATTTGCTCGATTCGTTCGTTCTGCTCCTTGAGTTGTTTCTGCAAGGTTAATACCAACTTTTGAAGATGAAAATTACTTACATTACCTGGTTCTCCATCTTGTGAGTCACTAGGAGTTGCTCCATTGCCAAAATCAACTAGAGCAGAGCGAGGGCTTTCCAACGTGTTGTTGTTTGGTGTTGTTGGTGCAGCATGCAATTGACTAACTAGGGCTCGCAAAGCTTTGTCAATCTGTGATTCGATTATTTTCTTTAAAAGGTCATCTCTTGTTTCAGCTCCTCCATCAACATGTTCGGACATATCATTTGAATTTCCTTCACGAGATCCACGTGGAGAAGTTTGAAGGTTAGCGTTTTTGAGTTCATCATCATCAATTTGATGATTCATATTTTCCTGGTTATTGTTGTCGTTGTTGTTTGACATACTGACAATAGGTTGAATGTTAATTTAAAAAGAAAGGATTATCAAAGTCCCGATAACAGAAAAAAAAATTTTAACAAAAAAATGTAATTTGGTCAATGCTTAAATTTTAGAGAGAAGAAATCGGGTTAGTGATAATCAAAGAGACCGAAATATAATTGGCTTTCAAAGAATAAGAATAAAGTAATAAGAACTTGTTATTTCAGTATTATATCAAGAGTGTTTTGTGTCCTTGCAAATGATAAATCTTCCTCCTTTTATAGTTGACAAGGAGTAACGGATTAATCTAAATAATAAAGGAGCATTTAATGAGACTTTACATAATCATTGCTATTAAATACTGAATAACTAATGTATTAGGTATTTAATAATGAATGTAGACTACTTTTTGTCATCAGATTCTTGTCTTCAATCCCCCTTTTATCCGTTGATATTGAATGACTTGAATAGACACGAGATTCGTATCTAAGATTTCCTCTCGTGTCTGTTTTCTTTTCCTCCACCGTGCATGTTGTTTTCCGTGCCTTTTAATCATTTATTACTCTTTGAATTTTTTGTCAATCCACGTATCATGAAACGTCATCTTTAATTCAAACTCAATTTTTCCCCAATATAGTCGGGTGTCTTTTGACTTTAAGGATGATGTATTCGAGATGAAGCACTAGAATTTAGGCGGACCTTAAACAATATACTGAATTAGTAAAATATAAATAAACTTTGAATTCAACAAATCAAACAAATTGTGAAAGATTTCGAAATCTAGCTCATAAGAAAGCAAAAATATTTCCCAAATGTTAATTTGATTGCATTTTACGGATTTGCCTTTATGTCATTTCATTGAAGCATAATAACGGAACTGCATATAGATTCATATCGAGAGTGTAATAAAATGTTTCTCTTGATAAGAATATTCTCCATTGCTTGGTTACATTCAAATTTCCTTTAAACAAAATTATGCACCAACTGAAAGAAGCTGATTTTAGGTTATTAGTATAGCAAGTCATCTTAATAGTTTACTCCTTCAAAGGAGAAAATGGGGACCAAATCCTAATTTCCATCAATTGGTGTATGCCCTGCCCCATTAAAACAATCGTAGATTCGTTGGGCATTGATATTTATACTACATGGAGCGAGATCCTCCATACACAACCCTACATTTGCTCTTCTAGGGTTTATATTAATTAAAATGTTTACATATTCCTAAGTAGAGATTGAATATAACCACATAATGTTAGGATTATGATTCCTACTAAAGACAACAATCTTCATATTGAATAATTCGGATATATAAACTACATGAGCGGAAGCTAACCTGAATCCATATGTGTGGAATTTTATGAACCACCTTTGATAATTGTCCTTGATTCCTTTTGAACCTCTTGATCCTTTCTTCAAGTTTCTTGAAGTTTGTATGTTACCACAAGAATGAATCCACAAGATTTAACAATATGAGAATTGTTACACAATAACAATAATATGACAATGATCAAATTTGGCTTATGGTTTTCCACCCTATTTGCAAGACAATGGTGGTTCTTGATTCAATGGGAAGAAGAAGAACTTGTCTTGCACTAGAATGGAAACCATAACCCCACTTTATAACTCTAGGAGTTACATAACCCAAGAGACAAGAGTTACAAGACAAAAGTTATGTCTTGCAAGAGTTACAACACTCAAGAGTCACAAGCATTCATGTAACCATAGTTACATTTGTAACCTTAGTTAGCCCATCATAAACTAAGGTTACCCTTTTGGGTATCTACACATTAGTCCTACACTTTAGTATGACAACACATTGGCCCCCTTAACATAATGTCCATAAGACCACATAATTAGGCCAAACCAAAAGATAGCAGATAACATATAATTATCCATATATTGTTCATATGTGTGTAGATATAAGTCCATATATCTAGATATAAATCCATATATCTTACAATCTCCCACTTGGACGAGATATACAAACATATGTACAAACCTTAATATTATATGTTACAAACCTTAGGTGCACAAAATTGCTATCACAATAAAATTGTCATGAACAATCCGGTCCATCAATCATACCAACATAGGACCTAAGAGCTCGTCGTTACTCATTCGTAACTAGAACCAATCATAGATCACGTATATCAATATAACCAACGACATGGATCAAGTGTAGGTATGTAGCATGGAAATAACATAAAGTGTGGTCAATAGAATGTCTATTTCCAACTGGTTGTCTTTATTGAGATCAAACTTAAACTGTAAGAGTACAAAAACTTTAAAACTGAATATCTGCGCAGATATAACTGAAGTACTGAATTTCTGAATATAATGAACAATACATAAATGTGCAATACAAACTCCCACTAAAATACATAATTCTTATCTGATTTGACACCCATACAAGCAATATGCTCATGAAATACTTTTGGTGTCAATTCCTTAGTGAGCAGATCCGCAAGCATGGAGTTTGTACTTATGTACTTAATGCACAATTGTCCATTTTGTACTCTTTCTTTAACAACCCGAAATTTGACGTCCTTATGTTTTGCTTTCGTCAAACTACTGTTGTTATTAACATATGCAACCATGGTTACATATGTTATTAGCATAAATGGCAAAATTGGAGTCGATATACCTGATGATCTCAAACTGGTCCGAACTCCGATATGTAAGCATGTAATCCTTTGTTCTATGTATGTACCTCATGACCCTTTTGGCTGCCTACCAATGGTCCATACCCGGATTGCTTAATATCTACCTAACATCCCAACAATGTACGCTATATCAGGTCGTGTACATACCTGAGCATACATCAGACTACCTACCGCCGAAGCATAAGGCATCTTCTGCATTTCCAAAATTTCATAATTATAATTTGGGCACTGTTTGAGACTATATTTGTCTCCCTTAGCAACAGGGGTGTTGACTGGTTTACAATCCTGCATGCCAAATCTTTTCAGAACCTTATCGATATAGCCCTTTTGTTACAGACCGAGAACACCTTTGGAGCGATCTCGTTATATCTGAATTCCTAATACAAAAGAAGCTTCACCAAGATCTTTCAATTCAAATTTCTTTGAAAGAAATTTCTTAGTTTCAAGTGATAATGCTATATCGTCACAGGCAAGCAGTATGTCATCAACATATAAAACCAGAAAAATATACTTACTCCCACTGAACTTATGGAATATACAGTCATCAGCAATATTCGGTTCAAAACCAAAAAAAAATTGTAATGACTGCATGAAACTTATAATACCATTGACGAGAAGCTTGCTTGAGTCCATAGATGGATTTCTTTAATTTGCAAACCTTCTTCTCTGATTCATCCGAAACAAAGTTTTCAGGTTGCACCATATAAATTGTTTTCTCAATGTCACCATTGAGAAAAACTGTCTTAACATCCATTTGATGAAGCTCAAGATCAAAATGTGCTACTAATGCCATTATAGTCCTGAAAAGTCTTTCGATGAAACTGGAGAGAAAGTCTCTTTATAATCAGTGCCTTCTTTCTGAGTGTAGCCTTTTTGCGACAAGACGAGCTTTGTACTTAATAACATTGCCCCCTGAATCCCTTTTGGTTTTAAAAATCTATTTACAACTAATAGGTTTCGTACCTACGGGCAACGTAACAAGCTCCCAAACGTCATTATCACTCACAGACTTCATCTCATCATTCATGGCATCAATCCACTTTTGAGAGTTAGAACACTTAATGACTTGACGGAAGTTGATTGGATCATCTTCCTCAAGTCCAATATCACTTCCTTGTTCTTGAAGAAATACAACATAATCATCCGAAATTGCATTTCTCCTCTCTCTAGTGGATCTCTTTAATGGCATTTCAGTTTCTTGAGGTTGTTGAGTTTGATTTTCATTAGTTATATCAGGGTCCTGATGGGGGAGATTTTCGAGATTGTCTTGAACCGGAGTTGTGTGATCCGAGTCAGTAAGACCAAGATCAACAATTTGAGGGAAAGACACATGTTCTTCCTCAAAGACAAAATCTCTAACAACTTTATCTCCCCACCCCCCAAACTCAATATCCTCAAAGAACCTAGCATTACCCGTCTCAAAAATTAGTTCGTGATGTGGGATCATAAAACTTAAAAACCCCTGGATTTTTCAGAGTATCCAACAAAAAAATAGCTACTAACCGTCTTACATCCAGTTTCTTTTCATTCGGCCTATAAGGCCTTGCCTCAGCTGGACAACCCCAAATGTGTAAATGCCGAATACTGGGTTTATGCCCAGTCCAAGTTCATATGGGATTTTGATTGTAGCTTTAGTTGGAACTCTATTAAGAATATAAGCTGTGGTTTTTAATATGGATTGGGACTTTTCATGAATAAGATATAGGTACCGAGAGTAATCGTCTATGAATGTGATAAAGTATTGTTGACCATTCCGACAAGGAGTAGGAAATGGCCCACAAATATCCGTATGTATCAATTCTAAGACGTCCGAAGCTCTCTTAGCACCTAATCTAGTCTTGTTTGTTTGTTTTCCCTTGATACACTCAACACAAATTTCTGAATTTGAGGTATCAAGAGAATCAAGAATTCCATCTGACACGAGTTTCTGAATTCTTTGAATGGATATGTGACCCAAACGTTTATGCCAGAATGAAATAGAATTCTCATTAGTTAATTTTCTTTTAGTACCACTTAAACTTGTATGCAAAGTTTCTTTATTTGAAGTTATTGTATCAACCAAATATAAGCTATCAAATGTTGATAAAACACCAGTACCAATAAGATTTGAATTCCGAAAGAGACTAACTTTATTATCCCCAAATGTACATTTACAACCGGATATGTCCAATTGGGGAACTGAAATTAAGTTCCGTCTAAAAGACGGTACAATAAAAGTCTCATCCAAATCTAAATGAAAACCGGTCTTAAACAACAGCCTAAATTTGCCAATAGCTTCAACTGGCACCTTCTTGCCGTCACCCACATAGATGTTTCTTTCACCATCATTTGGTTTTCGGCAGTTCAGGCAACCCTGCATTGATATACTTATGTGAGTAGTAGCAGCAGAATCTACCCACCAAGTATTCTTAGGTACCGAAATTAAATTAACCCCAGAACAAACTTTCTTCACATGATTAGTTCCCTTACAGAGAAAGCAACCTAATTCAGTAATTTCAACCTTAGGTTCCTTATGTTGCTTAATCTTGGGCTTTACAACCGCAACTTCCTTATTTTTCCTCTTCTTAGTTTCCTTAGAAGAGGATGCCAAATGAGCACTTTCAGTCGTATCTTGCTTAATCCTTTCCACTTCTTGCACACAGTGTGAAATGAGCTCATTTAGAGTCCATTTCTTCTTCAGGCAATTATAACTGACCTTAAACTGATTAAAGTGTGCAGGAAGAGATATCAAAACAAAGTACACAAGCAGTTCCTCAGGTAAATCCAGCTTGAGTGACTTTAGTTTCGAAGCAAGATGAGACATTTCCAAAATGTACTCCCTAATGTTTTCCTTGCCCTTATACCTCATAGAAACAAGTTTACTCAATAGTGCACTTGTTTCCGCCTTTTCGTTTTGCATAAAACGCTGTTCGAGGTTTTCAAGGAAAACTTTGGCAATAGGTTCATCATTCATAGTGCCCCTGAATGATTCTGGAATTGCACGCTTCATGATCATTAGACTCATGCGATTCGAGCGTTCCCACTTCTCCATCGCTCTCTTTTCATTAGGAGAGGATGTATCCTCAAGAGGAGTAGGTTGCTCGGTCCGAAGTGCTAAGTCAAGATCCATGCAACCGAGAACGATCATTACATTCTCTTTCCATTCCTTAAAATTTGTGCCGTTAAGCACAGGGATGCTATTGATATTGGCAGAGATCGTAGAAGCAGAAGAATTTACTGAAAATAGAACAAAAGGATTACTAAATACATGCTTACAAATACTTGAACTTTAACTTTATAGATTCAAAATTAGGCATTTCCCATTACAAGATACCTAGCACAACATTGTTTTTAGTCTTTGGACAGAAAAACAACTTGTAAGTGGTACTCTTGGTGTAGTGATCAAACATAGACAATAAACTCCTGTCAAATATTAAACCTTCCTTTGGGCCGATTTAATATTCACATGGAAAACCAAATAATCGTCTCATATTTACCACCACAAGCATGTTCGAATTCCTGCCAAATAACACCTTCCTTTGGGCCGATGTTAAACGCATGGAAGACTAACATCCACAGTCATCTTATATTTTAAAATTAATCAATCTACACAATAGAGGTTACTTTGGCAACATAATGCTTCAATTGAATAACTAAAATATTAGATGCTATAAACTTTAGTTCCTTAAGCCATTTTATGAATCTCAACTTAATGTGTTACATGTTTTGATGTGTAACACTTGAATATTAATCGTTGTTTACTGAATCGGACAATTCTATATATTATAAGAATTGATGGACTTTAAAACAATTAACATTCAGTGAAACTTAAGAGAGTTGAAACGTTTTTAACCTTACTGGACCAACACAATCGATTGTCAAAACCAGAGAATCGATTGTTTGGTTTTCTGAAAAAAATTACTGGACCATCCACAATCGATTGTCAAATCCAGAAAATCGATTGTTTGGTTTTATGAAAAATTTTTAAGTTACTGGACCATCCACAATCGATTGTCAAAGCCAGACAATCGATTGTTTGGTTTTATGAAAAATTTTTAAGTTATTGGACCATCCACAATCGATTGTCAAAGCCAGACAATCGATTGTTTGGTTTTATGAAAAAATTGTTGCTGGACCATCCACAATCGATTGTCAAATCATGACAATCGATTGTTTGGTTTTATGAAAAAATTGTTACTGGAAAAGTTTCAACTCACTGGACCTTGAACAATCGATTGTCAGAAGCTGACAATCGATTGTGAGAACCCGACAATCGATTGTCAGAACCTGACAATCGATTGTCTGGTGTTCCAAAAAACTGCCAGAATACTAAAAGTCACAGACAATGGATTGTGTAAGGCAACAATCCATTGTCTGAAGGCAGTGACCAAAATTTTTTCTGAATAACACATGATTTTCAACATGAATCTTAAACATAAAAAAACATGTTTTTAACCTACTAAAATCATGCTATTTACAATGTTTTAACATCATATTAAAACATCAAATCAAAACATAACATTCATAAGATCATGCTATTTCATGGTAGAATTTCATAAACAAAATTCTTATAAAACTAAAACATGAATCCTAACATAACATGATTCTTATGAACATCCAAATTATCCAAAATGAAGGGTGGCTCTGATACCAATTGTTAGGATTATGATTCCTACTAAAGACAACAACCTTCATATTGAATAATTCGGATATATAAACTACATGAGCGGAAGCTAACCTGAATCCTTATGTGTGAAATTTTTATGAACCACCTTTGATAATTGTCCTTGATTCCTTTTGAACCTCTTGATCCTTTCTTCAAGTTTCTTGAAGTTTGTATGTTACCACAAGAATGAATCCACAAGATTTAACAATATGAGAATTGTTACACAATAACAATAATATGACAATGATCAAATTTGGCTTATGGTTTTCCACCCTATTTGCAAGACAATGGACAATATGGTTCTTGATTCAATGGGAAGAAGAAGAACTTGTCTTGCACTAGAATGGGAACCATAACCCCACTTTATAACTCTAGGAGTTACATAACCCAAGAGACAAGAGTTACAAGACAAAAGTTATGTCTTGAGTTATGTCTTGCAAGAGTTACAAAACTCAAGAGTCACAAGCATTCATGTAACCATAGTTACATTTGTAACCTTAGTTAGCCCATCATAAACTAAGGTTACCCTTTTGGGTATCTACACATTAGTCCTACACTTTAGTATGACAACACATTGGCCCCCTTAACATAATGTCCATAAGACCACATAATTAGGCCAAACCAAAAGATAGCACATAACATATAATTATCCATATATTGTTCATATGTGTGTAGATATAAGTCCATATATCTAGATATAAATCCATATATCTTACACATAAATCGTTGTAGGACACATCACTGCATATATATACAGAAAGGACTAATGAGTTGGAAATGTATGTATTTAGATATTACTACTAGTATATATGTATGTTTCAACTCACATAATCTTGAGATTTGCAAGATTGGTAAGTTCCCATGGTATTCTTCCCGTTAATTGATACAAGTCTTTGAAAGACTTAAGCACATAAGAGTTTTTTGAGAGAACTTTCATCAAGAGAGAAGAGAGAAAAGTATTTGTTTTGCTGCAGATTTTTATTCCGACCAGCCAATTTCAAATCACGTTTATCGATTCGTTAATCGTTGGATCGAGTTGAAATTTTGGCTAAGTGTTTATACCATCTTGATTAGATTTGAATGGTGGAGATCGGATTTGTACCTCGTAGCATATGATTTCAAGCCTCGAATGACAACTTCATTTTGTGGATTTTCCTCTTTCTTCAATTGATTAGTTGTTGCTCTTGTTCTTATTGTTGCTCCGTATTTGGCACTTGTTGTGTTCCCAATTTGGAGAACTTTTATAACTCTCTTATTATTATAGTGGAGCTTTTTTTTAACTTTGTGATCCCGTAGTTTTTACCTTCGATTTGAAGGGTTTTTCACGTTAAAACTTGGTGTTCTTTATCTTCTTTATTTTCGGGTTTGCCTCTTCCTCGACATAACAGTGATATCAGAGCCTTGGCTATTTATCCGGGTGCTTACAAAATGGAGGCGAATATAACCAAGATGGTATGTTTAAATGGGATAAATTATAATGTTTGGAGACACAAGATGAAAGACTTATTGTTGATGAAGAAGATGCATATACCCATTTTGAGCTCATAAACCCGAGAGTATATCCGATGAAGATTTGGGATTTCGAGCACCTACAAGTATGTGGATACATATGGAAGTGGGTTGAAGATAATGTTCGCAACCATATTATGAACGAGATACATGCGAGATCATTATGGGAAAAACTAGAGACTCTTTATGCTTCAAAAATCGGGAACAACAAATTGTTTCTACTAAAGCAATTGATGACCTTTAAATATAAGGAAGACAGCCTTATCCTTGATCACATAAATGACTTTCATTCTTGATTAGCTGTCTGGAATGGGAGTTACTTTTGATGATGAGATACAAGGACTTTAATTTGACTTCTTAATATTTTACCAGACTCTTGAGAAACTCTTCATATTTCTTTGACAAATTCAACTCCTGGAGGTAAGGCGACCATCGAATATGCCAAGAGTGGTGTGTTAAACGAGAAAGCAAGGAGAAAATCTCAGGGTTCGTCCTCACAGATAGATATCTTGATTACAGAAGACCGGAGGAGAGATAGAACAAGAGGCCCAAGGAATAGACGTAAAAGTAGAAGTAATCCAAATACTATAATATTACATGCAACCACTATGGCAAGAAAGGACACATCAAAAGGTTTTGCCGCAACTTGAATCAAGACACTAGAGAAGGAAACAAAGTCAAAAATAACGAGAACAATGTTGGTGCTATTGTTCGAGATGACCTTCTTTTTGCTTATAATGAAAATATCATCAATTTGGTATCTCATGAGATGAGCTGGATAATACATTCTGGAGCTACCTCACATGTCCCATCAAGAAAAGATTATTTCTCATCTTATACTCATGTTGATTATGGAGTGTTAAAGATGGGCAATGCCAGTGAAGTTAAGGTATTTGGTGTTGGCATAGTTTGTTTGGAAACTAATAATGGTTCAACCTTAGTTCTTCAAGATGTCAATCATGCTCCAAAATTTCTTTTCAATTTGATCTCTGCAGGAAGATTAGACGATGAAGGTTACCATAATACCCTCTTTAATGGACAATGGAAGCTCACCAAAGGCTCGTTAGTAGTTGCTCGAGGAGTCAAACTTGGTCAATTTTATGTGACACAAGGCTCTATTCTTAATGACTCCATAAATCTGGTGGAAACTGATACTTTATCAAAATCGTGGCACCAAAGACTGAGTCATATGAGCGAGAGGGAGATTACGAGTTTGGCTAAGAAAAGTTTGCTTTCTGGAGTGAAACACGCAAAACTGAAAAGGTGCATGCATTTTTTAGATGGAAAACAGAAAAAGGTTTCCTTTCATAGCCATCCTCCTTCAAGAAAGCCCGATTTATTGGAGCTAGTACACTTTGATTTGTGTGGTCCTTTTAAAGTAAAGTCAAAATGTGGTGCACTTTACTTTGTGATCTTCACTGATGATCATTCTCGTAAGCTCTGGGTGTATCCTTTGAAATCCAAAGATCAAACACATGGCGTGATTAAGGAATTTCGGGCTTTAGCTTAGAGACAGGCGAGAAAGAAATTAAAATGTATTCACATCGACAATGGTGGCTAATATTGTGGTCCTTTTGATAACTATTGCTAGGAACAAGGAGTTCGTCATCAGAAAACTCAAAGAAGCCTCAATTGAATGGTTGGGCAGAGAGGATGAATAGAACTCTAGTTGAGAGAGTTAGATGCTTGCTTTCATAGGCTAAACTTCTAAATACATTTTGGGCGGAAGCACTTAAAACTGTTGCCTATGTTATCAATTTATCTCCTGCAGTTGCTTTGGATGGTAATGTCTCAAACAGACTTTGGTTTGCCAAAGATGGTTTTTATGATCACCTGAGTGTTTTGGGGTGTAAAGCTCATGTCCATGTTCTTAAAGATGAGAGATCGAAACTGGATGTCAAAACTAAGCAATGCATCTTTATCTGTTATGGTCAAGATGAGTTTGGGTGCCGTCTTTATAATCCAATTGACAATAAAATTATTAGAAATAGTGATGCAATATTCTTTGAAGACCAAACTATTGAAGATATTAACAAAACTGAGAAGATAGATTCTCAGAGTAATGAGAACTTAGTTGATATTGATCTAGTTTCAATTGCTAAGGCACCTATTGCACATGAAGGTACCCAAGACAATGAAGAGATAGTGATCAAGATCAAAATGATCATCATGGTGTAAATGTTATGGATGCTCCAGTTGATGAAGTTGTGGTTGATCAATAACCAATTCCTACACAGTTAACTACTTCGATTGCTCCTGAAACCTTTCTTAGAAGATCTACAAGGGAGAAGCAAAAATCCATACGTTATCATCCTTATGAGTATGTACTTTTGACTAACATGGAAGAACTTGAGAATTATGATGAAGCCATACAACATACTGATAAAGATCAGTGGATCGAAGCGATGGAAGATGAGATAAATTCACTCCATGAGAATGACATATATGAGTTAGTGAAATTACCGAAAGGTAGGAGAGATTTATCTAACAAATGTTTATTTAGAATAAAGAAAGATAATCACACCTCTGTGCTTAGATACAAGGCAATGTTAGTTATTAAAGGTTTTAGCCAGAAGAAGGGAGTTGAGTTTGATGAAATTTTCTCCCCGGTTGTGAAGATGTCTTCTATTCGTGTGGTTCTATGCTTAGTTGCAAGTCTAGATTTAGATGTTGAGCAGATGGATGTCAAGACTACTTTTCTTCATAGTGATTTAGATGAGGAAATTTATATATAGCAGCCTGAAGATTTTGTATGTAAGGAAAAAGAAAATTATGTCTGCAAATTCAAAAAGAGCTTTTATGGATTGAAACAAGCTCTAAGGCAATGGTATTTGAAGTTTGAATATGTCATAGAAGAGCTAGGGTACAAGAAAATTTCTTCAGACCACTGTGTATTCTTCCAGAAGTTCTCTGATGATGATTTTATTATTTTATTTCTATGTTGATGACATGCTTATTGTTAGCAAGAATAAATCTACAGTTGTAGTCCTTAAGAAGCAGTTGAGCAAATCGTTTGTGATGAAGGACTTGGGGCCAGTAAAGAAAATCTTGGGCATTCAAATCCACCGACACAAAGATATAAACGAGTTATTTTTGTCCCAAAAGCAATACATTGAGAAGGTACTCAAGAGGTTCAATATGACAATGCAAAAGTGATTAGTACTACTCTTGCTAAACACTTCAAATTTAGTATTAGTCAGAGTCCATCACTGATGAAGAGAAAAATGAGATGTCTCGTATTCCTTGCTCTTTCGCCGTTGGTAGCTTGATGTATGCTATGGTTTGCACTAGACCAAATATTGCACATTCCATTGGTACTGTTAGTATATTCCTTTCTAATCTTGGAAAAGAACACTGGAATGCAGTAAAATGGATATTAAGGTATTTGAAAGGTACTGCAGATTTGAAGCTGTGTTTTGGCAATGGCAAGCCAGAACTTATTTGTTACACATACTCTGATTTAGGAGGCAATCTTGATAGTTCAAGATCCACTTCCGGTTATTTGATCACTTTTGCAGGGGGAGCTATTTCTTGGCAATCTAGACTACAAAAGCGCATAGCTCTATCCACCACAAAAGCCGAATATATTGCTGCCACAGAAGGTTCCAAATAACTATTATGGATGAAGGAGTTTATTAATGATTTTGGCTTTGAGCAGCCAAGGTGCATCTTATTTTGTGATAATCAGAGTGCTATTTGTCTCACCAAGCACTCCACTTTTCATTCTAAGACCAAATATATAAATAGAAAGTGTCATTGGATAAGAATGATCGTGGAAGAGAAACTATTTGAGGTTGAAAAGATACACACTGATGAAAATCCTTCAGATATGCTAACAAAGGTGGTGGTTGCGGATAAACATGAATTTTATAGAAAATTAGCAAGCATGAAGTCTGTCAATAGTTCTCTACTTGAAGACACATTTGGTCCCTTGGCTGGAGGGGGAGTTTGTTAGACACATGCCCATGTTGTCTATCCAAAGGTTCAATGGCCTAATCTTATTCTCTTTTGATTTCCATTCCTATTTGGAATTGGATTCGATTTATTTCTATTTTGAGTGAGTTTTGGCTTTAAAAGAAAGGACCACTCATGGTCTATAAATAGGACAACCTTGAAGAATTATTTTATGCTCATTGATACAAGTCTTTGAAAGACTTAAGCATATAAGAGTGGTTTTTGAGAGAGCTTTCATCAAGAGAGAAGAGAGAAAAGTATTTGTTTTGTTGCAAATTTTTATTTCAACCAACCAACTTTAAATTATGTTTACCATTTTGTTAACCGTTGGATCGGGTTGAAATTTTGACTAAGCATTCATAACATCTTTTTCTTGGATTTGAACAGTGAAGATCGGATTTGGTAGCTCGTATCATCTGATTGCGAGCCCCGAACAACAACTTTGTTTTGTGGATTTTCCTCTTTCTTCAATTGATTAGTTGTTGCTCTTGTTGTTATTGTTGCTCCGTGTTTGGCACTTGTTGAATTGCCAATTTGGAGAATTCTTATAAACCTCTTATTATTATAATGAAGCTTTTTGGATCTTTGTGATCCCGTGGTTTTTACCTTCGATTTGAAGGGTTTACAACGTTAAAACTTGGTGTTCTTTGTTTTCTTTATTTTTGGGTTTGACTCTTCCTCGACATAACAAATACGAATCTCAAACGCCTTATAGCTACATTGTGGATGCTACTGAATGAGAAGGAAAGATCCTCAATTTATAGAAGTCCAAACTTTTTTCTACAAAGAAAATGACTAGCAAAATATGAAAGATTTATGATTTTCTTCTACAAGAAGAAAAACACAATTATAATAAATATGTTTCCCTTTACTTCAAGAGATAGAAAAATC